>WFKH01003881.1:47600317-47621483 GCA_016163765.1 Magallana hongkongensis
AGGTAGGTGAGCTGGGAGGGATATTGTGTTGGGTAGGTAGGTGAGCTTGGAGGGATATTGTGTTGGGGAGTATGTGAGCTGGGAGGGAACTGTGGGGGTACCTTAACTTCCTCGTCCTTCATACTACTGCGCTCTGTTGTCTCCCGTCCTGAGGATAGATTTACAGCGCCTTCATCACATCTCTCCATTATGCCATTCTCCTGGAAAGAGATAATGATAAGTTTTAGAGACATCCCTTGTCTGTATGTATGACAACAGTGTTTGAATAACAAAGCAGTGGAGAGAAAACTGTGGCAAGACATCCATATATTGCCAATTAACTATGCATCTAAACCAGTCAAGGACAAAAAACCCCTACCAAACAGAGTATGCATTCTCAGTATTTGAGACATCTGTGTTGTTGTATTTAGTAAAAGGAATATGATCACATATGTTGTACTACACTTGATAGTCTAGTAGGTATATTACCAAAGTACATCAGTATAAAGCAGATCAAGAAATTGTTAATATGAAACATGTGTTTCTTTTGTTAATTTTTCCAAATAGCAATGTGATAAAAAAAAGATTAATTTAGTAAAAGAAAAAGTCTGACAGTGTACATATTACAAATGAAAATTTCAATTAAAAACTAATCATTATTAATATCCGTGTCTACAAAAATTAAAAGTTTCAATATAGACGTACAATCCTTTTTAATTCCAGAAATTTATCTTAGTGGTTAAGACTGTTTCGTTTAATTAACACCTCAAAAATAAGCAGACAAATAGAGAGATAGAACCATTTAAACTAAATAGATAATTATATCTTCAAGACTCTCACCTAAGGGACAATTATCACTTTTGTGCAGAAATGGGTCAATCTTTATTAATGGAAATAAAGAACAAATGCACCTTACAGTCTTACCACTAATTCTGTGACATACATGCAGCTTGAGTATTAATATTCCAATGAACAGTGCTCATCAATCAAACTCAGCCACCTACGTATCTCGATCATCATGATTCTTTTCATTTCCTTCAAACTTACTCGTAAGAGAATGTTCAAGTGCATTATCCCTTCTTTTACTTATGGCTGTTGCATCATTCGTATCCCGATCCCATTAATTAAAACAATATATGACTAATTCATAACCCATTGATGACCAACACTTCACTGACTGTTCTAAATATAGCTCCTTTCTAATATGTGTCAGTAGGTCAGCATGCTACCTCCCATGTCTTATACCACTAAAACAGGTCTTTTCTCGCAGTCTAAGTGACGATATCCTGACTTAATAAGATTAAAATATAAATAACTTAAGGAATTATGGACACGTTCTTACAGAGTATCATGACTTCTATTCCCCTATTATATAATAATTTTTTTTCTTCTTGACCTCAAAATAATTGCATGACTACAATGTAGGCATCTCCTGTTAACTTAATAGTTGTATCATAACCTTAGATTTAATCAGTGCTAGTTATATATACGAATCCTCTCCTTCTTTTATTCTAATCATACTACCTACAATACACAATGCATGTACCCAATTAATCATATCATTCTATAATAATTAAAGAAACAATATAAAAAACAAAAATATTTAAATTTCAATCTTTAAAGCATCATGCAAGGACAAAAATTTTGAAAGCAAAGGTATATTAAAAAGAATAATTTTTTTTCTTGACATAGAAATAAGAAATAAGTTTTCTTGTATAGTACAGAAGGATATATCAAGGAATTTTCTCTCTATCTCTTTAAATATAATGCAACCAACAATTTGCTGTCAATAGCAATCTAATTAAGTCAAACATAATGATCAATATTAAACTACCTGCCAATTCAGATTATAAAAGTACATATATTCTTATACAACCTATTTTTTTCTCTTTACAAAACTGCTATAAAAAGGTTAAATATTTCAACACGACAATGATCCAAAATCAGACAAGGATTTTAATTGGGAAATTGGCCTAAAGCTAGGTGGGTATAGGTTTTAATTGGGGCATTATTAATTATGGAATAAAAGTCGACACAATAATCCAGCCCGTAGGAGGCCTTTTTATTAAGCGATTGTTTTTATTTATCGTGACCCTCAACACCCTGAGAAACAAAATAACCGCTTAACCATAAACATAGTTCTGTTGTGTGTTTGCCTGCAATCTGATCCCATTTGAGCCGATCATATTTAAAAAAGCTGTTTATCAAATTAAAATCCCACAACATAATCAAAAGATATTAATCTTATATCAAAGAAATGTGAGTTTGCAGAAATATCAATTTAAAAACTCAAACACAACAATGCTGTTTCATGATTTTGTGTTCTTAACTTTGGCAAATCCTGGACAGCCCCCTGTTCTGTAACAGTTTGCCCTCAAGACTGTGTGAGCAAGCAGGTATAAAAAAGATCAGCCGTTTAACTTTTAGGCCAATACACAATCCTTACATCAAATTGCCTTGCCTGATGTGTACACAGAAAAGAAACATTAATCGTTTCAAATATTCTACTGCACAGATCAGAAAAAGACTTACATAGAGATTGACGTACATAATTGTATTTACCTACGACATTTTGTTGTGTGGGAAAAACACCATCCTGGCTGCCCAAAGTGTACAGCAATTTGTACATACTATAAACTTTCTTGATAAGGCACCAATAAACAAATGTTTGTAATTCTTATCAATCGGAGTGCTTCATAAAATACACGCATTGAAACGCCACATTCAGGGGAAATTCAAGAGCTGCACAGGATTACAATGTTAATCCGTTATATTCAACACAGTGATAGATGGTGCCACTTTCCTACATCTATCCATGTAAATAATATACTAGTTGAAGAGGAAAGGTTCGGGATCCTTCTTTTATTTTTATAACTACTGTGTAGCCTACATTCATTTGGTGTAATATACCTTAATGTCATACAACTTCAATTCATCAATACCCTTTACAGAATAAGTTTTTGTGTGGGCCTTCATCATCGGTTCAACACTGACTGATGTGTAATAGGCAATCATAAAAAATCACACATTCATCCAAACACAAAGGATAAGCTCTATTACATCACAAAAATTGCCTTCCTACTGTAATAGAATGCCCACAGAGAGAAAGAAACAATCATTCATAGAAAATTAACATGAATGATATTTTTATGGTGCATGTGCATATCCAAAATGTCTCCTTGTCCCTTGATCAGGACAGAAGTTGAATTGTTTCTATCAGAATTTAGAATACTTTGTTGAATACATCAATAAATATAAACAGATAATCATTTGTAGTATATGCTTAATTGTCAATTCAACGAAAAAGTCACACAATACTGTTTTCTAATAATAGGAAATGTTATCGTAATTAAATTTTCTATTTAAGTAAAGTCATATCAAAATGACTAAAAATCATTTTGAGAGAAAAATTAATTCAAAAGAACACTTTTTAGATAAAAACAATAATGTTATAAAAATTACTAACCCTCTAAAATCATTATCATTTCTCAATAGATAACAAAAAAGAAAATATTAGGACAACATTTTTCTCTGACCTGAATTTGTGACAAGTGTATAAAACTGGTGAAAGAAGAGGCGTTGTACTCGGCAACATTTTCCTGACATTAAGATTCTTACCTCACACGATCCACCCTCTGACACAGATTTCTGTCCCCGATGATGACGTGACAGATTGAGTTCTCCAGAATGCGAGGATGTGGGACTGGAGTGAGAACTACTGCCCGTACTCAGAATGTCTCGCCGGCGGTAGTACTCAGAGGGGCTGAGGGGTGAGTGTCGCTCACTCACTCGGTACTGACCGTGGGTCAAATCCAATTCCAGCATCTTGGCGTGCTCAGAGCTAGGCAGGCAGAGGGGAGGGGGTAGTGGAATGTCCGACTTTGTCCTGTCTGAGGGCGAATAGAGATGAGGGTCCTCCCTCTTGAATTTCTCCTCCAGAAAAGAAACCCCTCTTCCATAAATCTGTGAAAAGGCTGGGTGCATGAAGGAAGGATGAGGGGGGAAGGAGGCATAGAATGGTGAAGTTTCTACAGGGGAGTGGGAACTGTCATATTTCAAACTGGACATCTTGGAAAAATCAGTCTGTGAATCTCCTAGTAACATGATACAATAAAACTAACTCCTCTTTGACTCTCCCTCTCTGATGGTCTACAAGGTTTTTTTTCCTTAGTTGTTCTGTTGACAGTAGTGTTTTTTTATCTCTCTAAATTGGAGCAGGAAGATAATGATATGGACTTCCACTTTTTTCTTCCAAAATTATCCACCAGTAATTAATTACAGGAAATGTTGATGAAACACAATATGAAGGGTAAAAAACCCAAGAACACAAGTTGACAAATTGTCCACCGAGTTTAGCTTCTTCACTAAGGCATCAAGTATTTCTTCCTCTCTGCAGAGTTCAGAGCGCACTGTGCTAGTAGAGCAATTTTTTTCCCACTCAATTTTTTTGTTGTTGCTTCAAACAATGCAAAAATAAAACTGTTTCAGAAATCAATAGTGTTTGCACGGCAACACTTTTAATTTGGAATTCCACTAAGTATTGGAAACATCCAAGTTTAGAAGAACATCAATTAAAGTCCAAAAAAAAAATTAAATAAATAAAATTACTACTAAGTAACTTGTAGAATTCGATCAATATCCAAAAAAAAAAAAAAGGAATCCTTTTAAAAAGTTTCAGTCTAAGAAACAAGCAATGGGAGAAATCAGTCAGTCTGCATGTTTCCTCACAGGTGTAGAAGATGATTCTGAGAACGAAAGACTAGCAGTCCTCCGTGTGACTGACAGTCGGTAAATGACTTGCTAAGTACAGCCGTCAATCACCTCCAGCTCGTAACAACAGACAAGTAAACCATGTTAGGCTGACATACAATGTTATTGGAAGTTAGTCAACCGTCAGAGGTCGCAGATCAAAGGTCGGAGGCCACAGCAGACATTTCCTTCAGAGAGTGCATTTGAAAGACGTTTGAAACTGTACACCTTTATTTCTTTTAACTCTTTTTTTCAGTTTTATAAATTTTCTCAACACTGAGTTGCACATTTCTACACATCAATAGAAATGAAAAGATTTTTTTTAATGCTTTCTTTACAGGGGGCATTTAAAGACGGTTTATATAGACCTCCGTAAAAATAACAGCAAGTTATAAACAAAAATATATGTACCATAAATCAATATCAAAAACCTAAATATGTATCACATTTCTTCTACCAAATTATAAGAGTGCAGTATCATTTGGCGTCTTTAATAAAAAAATAAAATAAAATCCCCAAAAGCCACAAATATTATAGCATGAAAAAAATAGGTTTTTTTAATCTCCAAAGCACACAAAAAATATAATCTTGATTATTTCAACATTTTAATCCAATAAGCTTATTTTTCAGGAAATGGTTGAAGCACATGTTTTGTAGATACACTAGTTCGTGCATCATATCTCAACTTATTTCATGCTGTATTTGACAAAGAATCTTATCATAATTTCCCCTTCATAAATGCTGCATACAATTTGAGAAACATTACACTCTGATTTTGATATCTTAATTCTATTTTTTTTTCACATCAACATAATATTTCTCTTTTTTATAAAAACATCATAGTAACTTTAATAAGTTAAATGGACAGCCATCACAAAATTTGATTTCTCTCTGTACAAATGGTCCTCCTTATAATTAAAACCCAAACACACTTTCTCAAATCCACATATAGCTATTAACTATCCCATCTCACTTTCTTCTTGCTAATTACCTGATCTAGGCTAGCATGCTGGAAGGGAGATAACTTGTATAGCAACAAGCAATGCTCCAAATTCTTCTCTGATTTAGAATCCAGTAAATGTATTATGTTAAATATAATTGTTACATCTCAGTGGGCAGTCATCAAAAAATGGTGACTATATATAACTGTGATAATTTCAAATCCAAATCCAAGGTGCATTTAGGTTTGAAATACTTAAGTGGAGAGTGCAAAATCAAAATTACAACTGGTTTACAAATCTACCGACTTCTTATAAGGATTCGGTCGGGGTAAATGTGCCAGAAGGCTTGAGTGTTGGAAATCAACTCAGAATTACTCTTTAAGGAAGGAAGTGTTTTCAAGTGCCCAAAACAATTAAAATAAACTTTTGTAGGAGAGGTGACTTATGGATAATCAATTACCTTTTCCGAGGAGAGTCTTCATGAATGGTCAGATGTGAGGAACTATAGGGGAGAGGATCCAGGGAACTTCCGGGGGCTGAAAAAACAACAATCCATCAGAAAACGTAACAAAAGCCGTCAGGTCTATCTCCACACACAGACAGTAGCAGTGACTCTCAAAGCTTCCCTCCTGACAAAATTTACATCAAATTAAAATTAATTATGATACACAGCCCACAAAGTTTAAATGTCACAATTTATCGATATTCATAATTTGTCGTTTTACTTAATGATTACAAACCACTTAATTGTAAAAATAGCTCCCATTAAAATTTGTGCATCCTTCTATCATTTAGAATTTGATGACCTGCTGAATATTATTATTTTGTGGTTGAGAATTTTTTTTCCTTCATTTTCCTATCGAGACATTTCATATGTGTCCCTTTTTTGAATTCTTGGTTTGTGAGACATTAGTTTATTTCTGTTTTACCTCTATTAAACTTACAAACTATATTCATAAAACAATCAGTCATCGGTTTGTAAAGTACAAGACACCACAAATTAACAGCAAAAGCTAAAAGAAATTCTTACATAAAAATAGGTTTAATTACAAAAACAAAAATTCTTCCCAACAATAGTAAAAAATATAATGATATAATAACATGCACAACATACATTACGGATATGAAAACGTCAGGACAGTAGGAATTACATCTGCAGAAGACATGACCCCCATTTTACCATCCAATTAAAAATTGGGCATTACTTATGCAAATTATTTACAGAAATACAGTGCAATTTAAGTATCTATACATGACATGAATAACAGATTATAAATTATCTTAAAATATTGAAGTATTTCATGGTTCATGACAGTATGAGACTGATAATAAACGTAACACGTAATTGATCATTCATATCGCCATTAAGGGCAATTTACTTGCATGGCTTTTCAACTTATTGTCAGTATGTTAAACGTTTTTGGTAACATTAGGGATGTAAATGCAGTACAGTTTCTGATATATCGTAAGATTCATGTTGATGTCTTTATACTTCAATCCTTAATTCCACCTCCTTTTTATTTACTTTATGCAATTATTTTTGGTTGATTCCATTTTGCACAAAAGTGCAAGTTGCCAATTTGAACTAAAAATGCATCTGTAAATAACACAGTCTGTGATTGAACTTCCAATTATTACAAAGTTTGCCCTTATTCAAGTATAAAAAGGGTATATAGGATTTTTGTACTTTTAAACTTGATTTTTTTTTCTCTATAGAAATGCCATTAAGTACACATGCTACTCAACATACATCATTGATATTTTATTTAATATATTATTGATATTTTATCTACTGGTGATATAATGTAAACACCAGTGCCTTTTCATTGGTGCTTAAACTCCAAACTTTTTTGCAGAGAGAGAGAGAGAGAGAGAGTGAGAGAGAGAGAGAGAGAAGTGATAACTATTATGCAAGAACCATGTAAATATTGACCACCACATTATTCTAATCACCCAACAGTGTGCAGCCAACACATTGAGTCATGTAACACATGATGCTCAATGACCACAGACATTGGGACACTCAGTCAGACAACAGCCCTGTCACTTTAATGTCCCCGCAGTGCAGCCATTTTGCAATCCTCACACCCGTCCTCTGCATGGTGGGGGGAATTCCCACAGTTCCATCATAGGCCTGGCATTGTTTATGGAGACAGAAACATGTGTATGTCTTGTGTTTTATTTGGTCCAAGTGTCACCTCTGGGCTTGTCTTTGTACACCTATAGCCCAAACAATCATCAAAACACATGTTGTTCTCTCCCTTTGTGCTGACATGTGTATCATATTTATTACATAACTTATTTGTAGACTGGTAACAATTCATTAGTTAATGATCAGGATCACTGGTATTAATCAAGGAGGGCCTGTTTTCCCTCTCCTATTTTAATGGAGCTGAACAATACAATCAATATCCTATAAATATGTCAAATGAGTTCATGCACAAATAGGTAATATAAGAAAGGCAGACAATTGCTGATTTTATTTTTCATTTCTAAAGAAAAACATTTTCAACAAAACATTTTTTGTGAAGGGGCTGTCAAATTTATCTTTAAAATTTGTTAACTATGTTTGATATTTGGAACATGCATGAATCATTATTCATCCCTTTTCTGCCATTTCTCTTTGCCAACAAAGATATTCTTCAAAGTTATAATTGGCAGACTCAATCTTCATTATCTTAATTCTAATCATGGATGCATGGTTATTCCTATGAAGAACATGCATTGATAGTCAACCATTATCAGTACAAAATCTTGTCAACTACTGGTACATGTAAAATTGCATTAGATCATGCTATATATTTTATTCAACTGAAATTCATGACTATATAAAGGTATACTTTCTCCTATTATCAATGAACATACATTGAATATTTCCTCTCAATCTACTGGTCGTTTACTACTCATTAGTATATATACTGTTGATCACATGTGTTTATGATGTTGCAAGTTATTTTCCAATCTCTCTAGAATGTATGTCAATGAAAACCTGTAAACAAGATTCATCAACACTTACTATTCAATTGGCTGTGCAAATATCACCTTCAGTTGTCATTACCTAGATAGATGCCAATGCAGAGTTGTCAAACTAATTAACCCACCTAATGTAAACTGGCTGCCAATTATTTTAAGGTAGTTATTAAGTGAAATACATTTAGACCAAAACCACCCATGTGGCAATCCTTGGTCAGAGATCTATAAAAAATTAGAATGTAATATTGCTTTGATTTATATCTTATACCTATTAAAAATAGTTTAAAACTAGACGCGACCTTGTTGCGAGCAACGATAGGTCTTCCGATTGATTGCACCTTAAAATAGGCTATCAGGATAGTTGTTCTTCAAATTCAATTTAACCCTCTCTAAGGATTTCAAAAGACATATATTTATACTCATGAAAAAAAGTGCTATCATTGTGATTTTTGATAAAATTTAAAACGGGAATTAGTAAAATCCTTCATTTCAAAGATAAAATCGTAAATCGAACACAATTAAGGAAGAGAAAACATTTAGCACTCGGGGATTCAACCCGGGTCGCCTGGGCACAAGTCCACCACTCTAACTATTAAGCCACGGGAACTCTCAGTTCAGGACTTTGAAGCCAAAATATCTAGAAAGCGTGGATAGATTTTAGAAACAAATTACATATTCTGCATTTATAAAGCATCTCTATCGAAAAATAACAGAAAAATATTTAAAAACAAAAAAGTTGAAAATTAATGTTTTTTGTTTCCTTCCAGTGACGACCAGAAGTGACGACGGATGTTCATATATGCAAAAGGCACTGCGGCTGAAGACTATCTACCGGTCATCACTGAAAATTTGAAAGTTCTATCTTTGATAATTTTTGAGAACAATCATGAACAAGCAAACACATTAAATCTTTAATTTCTCAGGACAAAAAAATGACGAGTAATTTTTTTTTTTTTAACAAATTTGTTCTGAAAGTTTCATCAAAATTGGCTGAGGCGTTTTTGAGAAAATGTGACAGAAAAAAAATAATAATAGAGGAAAAAACCCAAAGCAATAACAATAAGTCTTCCGTTGGAAAAGGAAGACCTTAAATATAACATTATATAACTGCTTATTCATTTTTAGGGGTTTACTAAACTCATTGTTTCCATTCCCAAATATAGATAGGTGTATACTGCTGTGAGAGTTGTAGGACTTTGATAACAAACCCATCAATTGATGTTACCCAGAAGGGGTGTTAATTATATAATGATCGATGCATGTTCAAAATTCTCAATCACCAAAATTTCACTGAGATACTGAGAGATAAATGATAGTCAAGAAAGGGAAAATACCCTTTAGAAGTTGAATATACAGGGGACACAATTTCACATTGAAAGGTTCTTAATTAAGCTGCAGAACTGTAGCTCCTTGGGAAAATTCAGGTTCAAAGGTCGTGGATCTACTCCTCACAAGCAAAACACGTGTATAAATTGGCACAAAATCATGCTAAGGTAGGGATTTATTAATTTCTTATTAATTTCTAAAACCATTGATTCAACATTTCTTCAGACATTTCACTACTGTCCCTGATGTTGTTACTTTACTTGCCACTGAAAAACTTTGAAAACCACATTATTAGCCCTATAAGTAAGGTGAAGTAATGATAGAGGTCTGTTTATAGGTGAAAATGGCAACTCTTGATCTGCAAGTGAAGTAAACATATATTGAACTTACAATATATGTAAACTTGCATAAATTTTTGTGGCTAACATTGAGGTTCCCCATGATATACTTATTTCACTATATATATAATATAGGGCCATACAATGTCACATTGAGTTCCCCATAATATACTTATTTCACTATATATATATAGGGCCATACAATGTCACATTATATGGTCCCAATGATATATCTATTTCACTATATATAAGGATATAACAATGTCACACTGAGGTTCCTATGATATTCTTATTTCACTTTATATTGGATCATATGATATCAATATGAATAAGAAGACAAATGGAAATGAAAATCTTCAGTTGACCTACTACTTGAAAAACTTATTTGAATTAAGAATGGGTGCTCAATAATTTTCTTCTTTTACCAAACAGCCTATCTGTTCTACTTTTCTTGACTAAATGAGTTTAAAAATAAATCAAGACAGACCTCCAAATTTGCTGAAATATTAACCTGATAAACACTGAAAAATTATGCCCGGTGAGAATTAGTCAAACTCTGAATGTTTGTGTTTTGCCATGGGATGATATCTCTGGTTAAAAATCAATAAGTGATATTTAGATAAAACCCAACGCAGTGCTTTGAAACAGTCAACATTGTACTTGTATGTCATTTACAAAGAAAACTAGGTAAACATGAAATGTGCAAGGACTATTTGTTGTGGGGCGATATTCTCAAGGAGACAGCCATGTTAATCTCGCGCAACAGAACTTCCTGCAAATCTGCAATACCTCTCCCGTTTACTGTCATCTCTCATCCGCATGTGGGAAGATGCCTTATATATATTTTTCATAAAATAAAATGCCCTTGCCACTTATAGATGCTACATCCTTTTTAAGTTACATAGTAAACATTTAGTATTATCCTTCATTGTACCTGCCTGATAATGAATCTGAAGTCTACATGGTTACTTTCAAATTTATACTTAATTTCAATTTATTTTATTTTTTATTTTATCTTATATGCTACATGCGTATTTTATTTATTTCACAATATGTAATAGAGTTTGAAATTTGAAAAATCAACAAGACAGTTTATTCTATATAGACCATTAAACAATTTAAATATGACAGCTACAGGGTAATCTAACAATCTTTAAAGCCAACAAAGCATTGGGGCTTAAACATGAGAAGTACATACTAAAGATTTTTTACTAAAATATAGTGAATAAAGCACACACATACCTGAGTTGTTGGAATACATTTGTTGAACAGGTAAAGGGAAATAACTCTCATCATCAGGATAGAGTTTGTTAATGATTTAAATACAATGACATCATTGCTCACACTGACAGCTTAACACTTGGACTCTGCATGAATATATTGAAGCATTTATATGCTTAGGAAATTTTCCTTATTTTGACATGTTTCAATCTTATTAAACACCAATGATTGTTGATTTTTTTGGGGGGGGGGGGTGAAATTTAAATCAAACACTGTATATACTTTCATTTAATAGATTTTAATTAAGGAATAAGGAATCATTCTTTGAGTATTATGAGGTGATAATTTCGGTCGGGGCGTGATCAAATCCAATAAAGCCCGAAGGGCTTTACGATAGATTTGATCACGCCCCGACCGAAATTATCACCTCATAATATTCAAAGAATGATTTCTGATATTTATATAATTTTCAGCAATTGTACAATTAAATATTAGAATATTAATTATGCAAACCCCGCTTGCGCCCCTACAATATGTCATTTGAATTTATTGGACTGTAGAGTACAAAATCGATTCGTAGTGTTATGATCACAGACAAAGACACTGAAAAATGTAAATATTGTGGCATATAAATAACATCAATTTGTAATACTGCAGATACATGTATGTGCTTTCTATTTTTACATAACAGTGTAATGGTTCTTTTAAACATATGGGTATCTATATAATATGACAAAAAGGTTACTCTTATAAACAATATCAAAAACATTTGCAATATCCTAAAAGATGACTTTTAAACAATGCACAAACATTGAATTCAAAAGTCAAATTTATATGCTTTATTTCAAACCAATATATGCCTGCAAAAGATATGTGGGTGAATTTCTTTCATATCTCTATTACATACAAGACAGATTTTATGATAGAAAACAAATCATCAAAGTTTCAATAAAATTGAATTTTAGGAAAATTTTGTCTCATCTATTATGGTCATATTTATTCATTACACTATTGTATATTAGGGATAATAAGCTTTAATCAGTATTTTTATTTCTTGATTCAAATACAATGGTCATCAAAAGAAAATGTGGGTGAATGACAATAAATTCTCAAAAATATGTCTCAATAATGAATATAGCTTTTTTTCTTGACTGATATTCCTATGGCATATTATTATTTTTTAGGTTTGTTACTGACTGACTATGGATATACATCGGGTTGATCAGTCTCATAGACATTAATGCGGGTTATGTATTTTTTCTGCAATATCGCTATGATATGCAGCCATATATAAACTTCCTTGACTTCCATGACAAGTACATGTATGAGGTTCTGCTGTTTTTTTTTCTGACAAAAACAGCTGGTCATAGTAAGCCAACCTTTGTCAAACACTTTAGAGAGGAAGTTACTTCAGAATCTCTATAAACATTTGAGATGCATCAAATTTTATAAGCAACGGGGCATTATGGACAGATTAAATAGCAGCATGCACGACCAAAAAAAAATATATTTCACCCACATAAAATGCAAATCATTTGAACAACTGATATGCTTGCTGAACCCTTAAAGCACACTTTAACTTAAAAATAACCCCAGAGAAAACATTTTGTCTGAGGCTTATCATCTCTTGTTTGGATTTATTCGGCCGAGTTAGTAGTTTGGCACAAAACAAACTTTTCAGGGTGGTTTTTTTCTCCCTAAAAAGTAAACAAATACCTTTCAAACAGGCACAAGCCCTCTCTTGACACAGACTGGTGTTCCACGATGTGATTCAACTTGTACCTCCTTCTGCATGCATTCTGTTTGCTCAATCTAAAAAAAATAAATCTTTATAAATTTTCGTTGCAGTTTTTCAAAATTTGAAAAAGCATGTACACAAATGCCCTCTGTCATGGTCATTAGTGCTAAAAAAATTTTCTCCGAATTTATGAAAATTATGAGCCATTGTCTTTAAAGTTGGTTTTATGTATAGAAATAACAAAACTCTACTGGCCAATGTATCAATATTATCAGTCACTTTGTTTCCATAATTCATAGCATATACTAGACATACGAGGTCAGTCTCCTTATTTGGACTAGTGACACACATTCACTGATCTGTTACATTGCAGGACATGTTCCTAGAACACATGCATTATGTGCGCAAAAAGTCTGAAATTAAGACCCAGACACTGGCATCTTTGATGAATTTTTACCCACTAAATTATGTGACACTTTTGTTTTACAACGTAAACTGACACACACATTTCATAAGATTTAAAAACAAAATTACTAAAAAATTGTCCCCTACTTTCTGAGAATACAAGTAGTTACACAATCATTAGAAACTGAACTACTAATTAAGGTAATTAACCATACATACAACTTTCAATTTTACAAGATTTTTTTTTTCAAAAGCAATAAAGGACAAAAATGACTATCATAAAATGGTAAATATTATCTAAACTGTACTTGCAAAATTAATGATTGATAACTAATGGTATAAACCTGTTGCATAAGTATGACTGATATTAGAAAGAGGTTATATAGTCACACTTGTTTCAAATTTTTTATTGCAATAAAATTCTCAACAGCCAATGTATCTATATATCAAGCAGAAACATGCAAGGTTAATTAGTTAGCCCATTTCCTGCACCACTAAAGAAATTATTAATACAGTGTATAAATACTTATTATGCTGTTTGTGTTAAGTTAATTATACATAAGCCATATACCCCCTTCCCACCCACTACCGGTAGTCAAAACTTTCATTTGATTATCATAAATTTATGACCCGTTTTTTGCATCAATTTCTAAGCTTTAAATTCAGACAATTTATCATTATTTTTGTCAATTTGGGAAAAACCAGTTATTATAAATTAAGCTTAATAATTTTTATTAGATAGGAAATAATATTACATGAACAAGTATAAACATATAATTTGATTTGGTCAATTCTTATTTCAATCAATGTATTACATAATGTAGCTGCCTTTATTTTCTTTAACCTGCATTTCTAATATTACCGTGGATTCTCTAATACATGTAATTTCATGCATGTACATTAATAGTTGCAGCAACAAAATTGATCCTGTTGGCTCCAGAAATGAGCAAGCCACTTAAATTGGTAAAGAATAATCCATCATCAGCAATGATAATTTAAGAGAGATAATTATTTTTTTTAGATTACCTGTAGGTCAGCTAGGTGTACCGGTATATTGGGCCTGGGTTAGGAGAGTGAGGGGGTGGGGCAAAATTTGCAAACTTTACTCCGACATCAACTTTGAACATCGAGGTAAAAAGAGTGATCCATTACTTCTATTATTCAGAATATTCATTTACTGCCTCCACAAATGATAATTTAAAAACCTTACATATGATTTTCCAAATCACAGGCGAAGGTGTGTTCTTTGCTAAATCTGCATTTTGTTCTCACACATTTCCCTGTTTAAGGCTGATATTTCTCATGTTTATGGGTTATTTTTAATCTAATTAATTCAAATCAATTCATCTGTCAAATCAAAATGACAAACTCTTGTATATCAGCACTTTAATGTACATATGCATGCCCGAGTCCCGAAGGTGAAGTAGTCGCCTTTATATACTGATCCTGTCAAACAATGCTATGCCCCTAAGTTTGTGGAACATGTAATGTACATAATGAATTTCTCACAAATACTACATGTACATCGGCATCATATAAACCATTCATTAAAGTAATGAATATTGTGAAGATTGAAATCAAGCTATAAACTTCTATCATATCATCATTTTACAATATTATAATCAAATTTTACAATAAAAATTCACTTCCCTATTGTGGAAGCTAAAAACTGGGCATAATCGTGTAATTTAAAGTAGTTTTTTTGTCATTGTGTTCAACTGCACCAAGTTTATATATACACATTTTTCAGAGAAGCCTCACGAAAGTATCGGGTTCAATGTCAGACACGAACAAAATGTACGTCCCCCAACTATATTAGTCGTAGAGGTCAATAAAAATCAAAAACAGGTTTACAACAGGAATGTCACAAAGTGTGGCAGTTTGTTGTTATTTTTGTTTCAGCCATTGGTTACAAGGTATTAATTGACTGGTGTATTTGAGGCTTTATTTACTGTTCAGTGGTATGAAGAGAGCCCCCAAACAAGGCACACTTGGCTCTATTTAAATCCTCACTGTTAACAGTAGATCAGAAAAACTCATAATTAAAAACTTCCACATTGACAGGAATTACAGACCACGACAGTATTTTTGAATACATGTACACACCAAGATATTCCTCTCAATATAAATGGAACATTTAACAGCACATACTTAGATGAACACAATGAATTCTTTTGATATTGATACCAAAACTGTAACTCACAAGATTATATTCACGACACTGTTGTGACCTTTCAGTCCTTCTATTCAGATATATAGTTACTTTTGATTCTCTTTCCTTTCGTCAACTTTTGCACAAACTGGTAGAAAATCTTTAAATGTAAGCTATTAAAATATGCAAGGTTTTATTTTCCATGTAATAAAATTACCATACATTATTCATATTGGTGATACCTTGAAATATTCTCTTTTTTTCCCACCCAATTCTCTTTGTAGTTAATTGTTAATGTGTGTGTGTGTGTGTGTGTGTGTGTGTGTGAGAGAGAGAGAGAGAGAGGTGCATGCCATGTGTTTTATGGGAGGGTGGGGGAGTATATAAATAGCCAATTGATTAATTCTTTTACCAATAAAACTTACACCTACTGACCCTTATGTATAAAACTACAAATATATAATTACTTTAAAAGTTAACATCTGTCAAATATAGGTAAATCAGGTGTTTATTGTAATAAGATGAATGCATAATCTGGCAGTGATCTCTGGGATATGAATGAAAGGAAAGAGCCTAATCCGTCAGAAAATAAAATCCAAGTTTGACAACTTTTGATCTTACACAATGAAAAGTCCATTAAATTGTTAGACAAGCCCATTAAAGTACTAAAATCCATTCACAACAATCAATCATACTTTACTTATAGCAATTCATTTCTCATTTCATACAGTGCTTCTAATTAACTTTCACTATACTATTTAATATTGATCATTTACTCCTCATTAGCAAGTTAAACATTCTAGCTTAGTATGGGTCCCATATTTTAGTTCTATATTCTTAATTTTTCTATTGTTTTAGATTTATCTGTCAATGAAACAATAGATTCAACAAGAATACACTGTCAGGTTAAATTTTCAATCAATTACCAAAATAAACCTTTTTAAACATTTTTTTTAAAAATAACATTGCAAGTTTGCAACAAGTAATATGGCTGTACTATTGAGATTGAAAAATTATGCAAGTACATTATAATTAATTAAACAAGCTAGACCTGTTTATTTTCATACAATACTAGTAGCTTCCAATTAGAGTATATTTTTTAAGTTACTAATGTAATGAAACATAGTAAATACATGTGCTGTAATGCAGTGATTGCCTTCACATCTTGTCAATGACATCAAAATTTTTACCAAGTACAGTTGAACTTCGATACCTCGAACACTGATATCTCGAATACAATGGATATGTCGAAGTGATTTGTAAGTCCCAACCACTTATTTTTTAAGTATTTTACCCATGATATCTCGAATACTCGGATATCTTAAAGTTTTTAAACAGTCCCATCTAGTTCGAGATGAAGTTTGACTGTATTTGCTTTTGAGCTTCTTGTTTACAACAGTGCTTGAATTCAAGATTCCCCTTGATCATTTAGTTGTGGACCTAATATTTAGAGGGCAGTGCAAATGACAGAGGTTCCATGGAAAACCATGCACATTTTTAAAAAAAATCTACACCTTTGAATTCAAGTGTAAAAGTAGAATTCAAATTCACTTGATAAAATTATAGTTTGAAAATTTGATAGTTTCAAAATTTGTATAAACACCCTTCATGTATTATCACTGAAACTATGGAAGTGTTCTGAATAAACTATCTCCCTATTTGCCCTATGGTGTTGTTGATTACAATTTATTAAAGTTCAAGAGTCAGTTTAAAAATGTTCTTTACTTTGACTTTAATATTAAAATTACTTCATAATCTTTTCTCTTGTACAACTTTAAGTACTGTGGACATACAAGCTAGGGTGTCAAAATTGTGCAGATTGGTAAATATTGGAAAAATCATTATTAAATGAAAATTAATATAATTTTGTTATCACACTATTTCTTGCATAACACAAGAAGATGTAAAAGAGTACTTTCAGTATACATGCAACTTATACAGTCATAACCTTCTATTTTGTAGGTAACTTAAAACCACTTACCTTCTGGGAAAAAGGTACCTTCTTTTCTTTTTTTTGGAAGGGGGGGAGGGTGGAGTAGGAGGAGGAAATGACTTTGGAAATTGGATGCAGTGATAACTTTGATCTTTAATCTTTTCATAAGAGGAGTGCAATAAAATGTAAATTTTAAGATTTTTATTTTTTTGTTTAAAAAAAAATGCATGAAGTTTTTACATCATTTTATATATGCTTACATATAATTATATATGATGTGTGATGAATTTATTACAATTGAATAAAGTTCTTTGTTACATTGGAAATTTGGAAAATTTATCAATTCAAACTGTCTGAATTTTTGTTATATTTCAGCACTGTCACACCTTATTAAGAAAAGAGAGTGATGATTCATAATTGTTAGTTCCAGACAAGATACAGATTCTGACAATTAAACAAATCTATTATATATCTCTATAAACATGAACAGATTCTTTCATGTAAATGTGACTGTTATATTAGAAAAAACCATTCAGTAACAAATCTATTCAATAATTTCGTGGATTAATATAATCGTTTAGTTGCCAAGTTTCCAAGTATAATTGAATAATGGGATATTGTTTGTTTGTTTGAGCCTCTGTCATAAACACATAAAATATTCATAACGCTTATCGATTTATCTTCTGATATGAACTTCATAAAGAGCTACATCATCATTTTTTTTTTCAGCTCTCCCCAAAATAATTCAAAATTTACTTGTCAACAAAATATTCTTTTTTCTCTTGAAGACGACGGCGTATTCTCCCCCGGAAGCGCACCTGCCTGCTCTGTAATGTTGCATGTGAACGCGGGGAACACATGTGCGCTATGTTTACATTTACTGACCAACATATTGGTGCTACGGGGTCACGACTCGTTTCGTGAATGACATACTTATAAAAGAATTAACAACTCGAAATAAAAAGTTGTACATCTTAAACAGATGCAGTAAAACATTCCCTTACCTTCCGATATTCTGTGATGTTCTTTTTCACATCTGATAATGCGGTTGAATTTAGCAAGCATGCAACAGAAGACTTTTTTGCCGGGGCGAATCACTATCGTAAATAAAAACATATTCATACGCCCGAACATCTGTCGGACGGAAGCTAGTTATCTACTGTCTGACTAAACGATAAATTTACATGTGCGTTTCCTTGGACTTTATGTTAGGATTCTTCTCTCGTAATTTACAAACCAAACGACTCATTATTCACGTTTTAATTGAATTCTGAATCCATCTTTTCGCGCAAAGTCACTTTGTTATTTAAAGTAGCAACTCGGTTCGATCTAAGTGACGTCACAGCACCTGCTGGGTAAACAGTGAAAAAAACAAACAATGGCAGACGGATGGTTTGGTGTTTTATACTGCTTTTTTTAAAGTTAAAGTTCTCCATGCAGACTTTGAATGTCTCCAAAATATGAAATTGCTTGAAACTTTGAATTTGGGAAATTTATATCCTTATGGGCCCATATTTCGACGGTCTAAACAATGTACTTTACAAATTATATATGAGCAAAAAGTTTAAAAATGAATGAAACAAAACAAAGAGAACGTAACACGTTAGATAATTTGCAAGCAATATTAAGTTCAGAAATATGACAATTGCTAAAATGATGTTGGATAAATATGTATGATTATTTGGAGAGAACCCGGATATTTAAAATCCGTTGACTTTTTCTAACTTAGTTTACTTTCATTTTCACTTTCCTCAATCGAAGAAATGAAAGTAGACACATTTTTTGTTGACACTGATATCATACATGTTTCATGTTTGAGAATGAAGCTGGGGTATGTAACATATAATGCATATAATATTTAAGGGGACTTATACACAAGTTCTGGATTATTCATCGGCTAAAACTTTTGCATTAAATTTGATATGGATTAAATTGTAACCCTGGCAGCTATACAGTATGCATAAACAAATTATTGTTATTGCATTGTTCATTACTTGGATTTGGTACTGTACGTACTGGCCTGAGATCAATTCTTGCCAAGATCCATTATTTCTCTCCATTGCAATGAAACATCACAATTTAACAAGTAAAACGTTTATGTTAGATACAGTATGTTCAATGAGCAATTTTTAGCTCACCCAGACAAATTTGGGGGTAGTTTATGCTATAACCTGGGCATTGGTATCAGTCTGATTAAAGTTTTTGGAGAAGGTCTCATATCTTAGTTAAAACAGGTCCTAACTGCACCAAACTTGCTTTGATGGTGCATCTTGGTCGACAGGGATAATATGGGACTTAAAAAATTTGGATGCTTAATCTGAGCAATTTTAAAAGCCTGAAAAAATTCAAGTTTTTAGAGGAGGATAAAATTTCTGGAGCAAATGAATTGCCAATGTTTCATGTTAAAAACAAACAAGCCTTGGAAAAAAATGTTTGTTTCATAGAAAATCAAGGTGCGTAAAGTCATCATAGATTAAAAGCCAAACATACTATAGGCCAGTTAGGGTTAATCAGGTCAGTGCTTTAAGCTAGGGTTAAAATTCTGCAAATACTGGTACAATGTTGTAAGATCTACCTCTGAATATTTTAAGATTTCTATTGTAACGTGTCGAGGGGTCCGTACCTAGTCAATTCTAGGGTCTGGGGGTTGAATATAAAAATATTAAACAATATTAATTTTCCTCTCTAAAATGATTGTTGATTACAATTGGCCAACGAATATTTACAGAAAGGCCTTCCCTTACTTAGGGCAAAATCACAAAATGGATATGGTCGGCCGGGATTGAAACCTTATTGATATCACGAGGTAAACACTATTTATGCCTTATTCAGGCGGTAGTGATTACCCACGGCACGCCCTAGCTGTATAACCTACTCAAGAGGTAAACCCTCAGCAGAGACAATCACTGTGTTAACGCCTTATGCAGGACGGACAGTGTACTATCTCTAACTAAAGGCGTACCCCTTCCCTAATACTACTATAGAGTATCAGCGACGACTAACCTAGGCTTGCCTCCAAGAGGACAGCCTCTATGATAACCGACTAGTGGTCGGCCTCCAAACGCGATTGGTCCTTATATTATTAATGTGGCAAGCCTCTCTCTCAAGGCAACCCACCTACCAAAATCGCAACTTATTAGTCTCGCAATTTCTCTCCGTTGGAACTCCGCTAGGGAAAAGAACGCTGCAACTGCGACGCGCTCGCTTATATACCCTCTGTGGGTCACGTGACAATCTCCGCTGGTTGCTAGGCAACAATACAAAAACAGTCGTCATGTGCCGTACGCATGATTCAACATTACATAACACAAAATCGTTACACTATATTTTTGCATACCAATATAGAATCTTTTTCATCAGATATTGGTTCTCCTAACAAGACAAAATTTATCTGAGCCACTCATCAAAATA
>WFKH01003881.1:47646418-47657210 GCA_016163765.1 Magallana hongkongensis
AAAAAACTACCAGTATTTTGAAATGGTAGAATGGCCAGGTTGCCCACAAAATCATTTTTTTAAGTGGGAAATTCAGGTGTCGGACCAATTTGCACATTATTGAAAATGTTTACATTCTCGGTAATTGTTAGAGAATGCTTTCCAGGATAGGAAGGACATCCTAACTAGGATGATTTAATGGAAGTACTGTAACAATGTTTGTTGTAATTTTTTGAATATAGTTGAATAATGTACTAGGGCTACCTACGTCCTTGTCATCCGAAACCTACAGATATAAAACGATTTATACGAAACGGTGTAGGAGTTTTAGCGTTTGTTTTCCATCAGTCTAAGGTTGAGCTATTTGCATCTTCTTTGCTTAATTGACCGAGTAAATATACACTGTCTGGGGAAAATGGGTTATTGAACTTAAATGCTTCAATTCAATTCTCGCTGACCTGCTGTAAAATGTAAACGGATGCCTTACGATCGTTGTCAGTTTGTTTGCTTGATTACCTAAAGGCACAAACTTGTATGCTTGTGTATCATAGAGAAAATAAATTGAATTGTTTGATTTTTTGAAAATTATCAATTTCCCTAAGATACTAGGATATCCTTCCAAAAAATGGAGCATTATTCGACCTTGGTCCCTTGAGATGGGACAGGAACCAGTAGTACCTTACCGAACTACTGACATTTCGTCATTGTCTTTAATTTGATATATTATTTGAAATATTTTTCGATAGAAAATGGTTGTATTCGGTCTCTTGAGAGCAAGGAACAGACACATGCGTAATGATGGAAAAGTAATATACATTGTATAAATCTAATCATTAAAATCGTTATAGATTGATAAGCGGATATTTTAGAGATCTAGAAAAAAAAGTGAAAGATATCTTACATCTGTAGTCGTTCACCAAAAACCTCTGCATGTGCGTCGCACATGTAGTTAGATTTAACAAGAATGAATGGCAATGAACAGAAATAGATTTTTCTATCATAAACCCTTACCGTATACCGGTATGATAGTTGTATTATTAAAATGCTCACTTAGGGTTAAAATCGTATTAAGGTGGCTCACTACACCTTGAAATAGGTCTTCAAATCAGCAGAAAATTACTTGATTATGATAGATAGTATGATGCATGAGAAAAATATAGGTCAAACAGGCGAACAAATATGCAATTTGATAAAAAAAAATTATGATTTTCAAAAATTTAGTTCAGTTAATCTGAACAAAGGCCCCAGGCGGATTCGAACTTATCTGCGGTTCATAGGCCCGATACGTTAACAACTGAGCTATATATGATGAAATTCAACCAAAACAATTGATACAAACTATTTAACAAAACATTTAAATCGCCATCCTATGATGTAGGGTCTTTAAAAGTATATGTTTTGATGTAGTGATGTAGCTTATGAAGTGCATACGTGTAAGTACATGCATGTAGATTGGGGTACATGACCGGCACATGTATGCGGTTTTCTCGAAGAGAACATTGACATTTTATTTTACATGTACATTTATCTTTATGTTTTTACAAGTTTTATTATCGTCATAATTAACATTTAAATTCGATGCGCTAATTTAATTCCGATGCGCTAAAAGATGGTATTTTTATTGAGAAAAGGGTCTGTAATGCTTATAATCCAATATTGTAATTCATATTAAGACCAAAAATCCAAAAATGAGGCGAAATGCGAGATGGATTTTTTTTTAAAGAAAAACCGAAAGTTAACAAAATTTTATCTTTTAGAAAGAATCAAATGAAACCGAAGATGAGTTGTTTAGGCTTGAATTAAGGATTAACAATTGGTACAAACAATTCATTACAATGTTTTTTTAATGTCTAGCATCTAGTGGATTGCTAGAGTGCGCAATCTGCCGTAGAACCCTAACTTTCTGAAACGCACCGAGAAACAGGGACGCGGGGGTTTGCAATGTTTGCTGAATAAACAGACCCATTCAAGATGTTTATGTACAAAATCGGCAAAGAAATTAGTGCGTGGTGATTACTATGGAGACCTAGGATATTTGAGAAAAAAAAATTTAACTATGTATGTTTGGACTAGCGGGTACAGTTCTCTCACTGAGTGGAGATTACTCGCCGGCTGAGTCCACTACAGACTGGCTTCGTGGTAATCTCGGGATTTTCAGCAGTCGGAAATGGGTGTCTTTGCAAAAAGACATCCTTTTCACCTGTCGCTCCTTCGTTAGACACTATTAATGTCTCTGGATCGTCTTCCTGTGGCCAGATGGATTTGTATCAGGTGTTCCTGCATCTATAATAAAACTGCTGCAAAATAGAATAAGCATTTTTTTTTCTCTCCTCTAATTCTGTAATAACAAGTTGCCGTTGGCTCTGTTTTCTTGCTTCGGTGCTTGCTCTTGCATTTTGTTGTATTTTGCTGTCGTTATGAAATTTACACACGGTTATAATAACGTCGCTGGGAGAGGAAGTCTTGATGCAACTTGAGAATATGCCCCGACCACTCTCCTCTAAGACAGAAACCCAACTGCCACAAAACGTATTAAATTGGACAAATGTCGATCAAGTTATGTAAATTTTTAAGTTTTTAGTCCTGACTACTCGGTTAATGAGATGAACAGTTGTGTTATCTGGGTCAGCAAGGCCACTACGGACGACATATGTCGGTCTGTCAGACACAGCAGGGAAGGACTCCCAAACATAGAGTGGGGACACTGTCCCTCGCTCTAGTCATCTGGGGTGGATTTTTTTTTAGTTTAAGAAATATTTCTTGTGTAGAAAACTTTAAAATTTTATCTGTTGATGGTCTGCACAATATCAGTTGATGGTCTGTGTAGTTGTGTAATCTATATGGTATAAGTAGTTACACCCAAAGTGTATACTGTATATGGTATAGTTACACCCAAGATGTTTGAACTTACAAACCGAGCATTTCAATCTATTGAACATTTAGTTTTCATTATCATTTCAAAGCTGCTTCTCTTTACTATAGGTCTTTATTTTTTTTATCTTTATAAGTGTCGGTTCTTTATTGTGCAGTTTTATTCTACATGGAAACGTGTTAATTTAAAAAAAACCCCTATGAACTGTGTAATAAAATAATAAATTTTTGTTCTGAAGCAGGGTGTCTAAAATAGCTATTTAATACCATTTTGAATAAGTGACGTTTAATTTTTACCTGCTCAATGATAAGTTCTTTTGTAATAAGTTAAATGTAAACACATTATTGGTATATGCGGATGATATTCCTTTTGGTCAATGATATAAGAACAAACAGCAGGTCCTTATTGGCTTTATTTTCTTCAATGAAAACATTAATACCCTAAAAATCTATCCTTGATCGGTAACAATTGTAACAAAGCTTTTGTAATATCCGTTTTGGTTAGTCGTATTAGTACCTAATTTTGCCGTATCCCCGACCGATTCGCGTGAACCCATGCAGTGAATACCAGACAAAACAGAATGCAGACACCAAAGTAAATGATTCCCAAAAACGAGCAAATTCAAATTATATATAATCCAAATCATAATTCTGGCGATACCATTTAAGAAGAGGTACATAGCAGACTAGCGCCTCCTGTGATGGCGACGCTATGGTTGTCCGCAATGTCGTAAAGTGCTCTGACAGACAAACAGACGCCGTTATCTGCTGCTGCATCAGTGACTAAATCAACGGGAACTACATATCAAATAGTTATTAACAAATATGGCTTATAAACATTCAACTTTCAATAACCGGTCTCCCTTTCAAGACCAAATTTACTGGTAGACGTGAAACTATTGGCGCTAAAATTTGGAGGAGGTGACATGCTTCAATTAGTTTCTAATCAAAGATTGATTTATACTGTGATTATAAACTACATGTAGTAGTATTTAAGATTGGGCGTGACTTTTTAATATCTAGTCCAAAATGTCGTCTATCGGCGCGAACACACAGTGTGTGTTAATAGACATCATGCAGAGAAAGTATGTTGTCAACCTGAATGGAAAAGAACAAAGTAGAAATTAGTTCATAAAAATGCCAAACTCTTGTACAACATTTTTAATATAATGGTACGAAAATAATGTTCAATTTTTCTCAATCATAAAGGAGTTTTCTAATAGAAGCAAACAAGCGAAATGAAAAGTCTGTTGAAAATCTCCATTTTTGTACGAAGCTATTGTGAACAAAAGGCATACTATATTTCATTCTGAAAACATAATGATCCTGTAAATAAAACGTTCAAATGTTTGCGGTGTCTTTTATGCATTTTCTACATAAAACGTTTTGAGGAGAAGGGTTATCTGTGTTGTTGGGGGTTTTTTTTGTTTATTTGTTTGGGTGCTGTTTTTTTTTTTTGGGGGGGGGGGAGTGGGGCTCGAAGAATAGATTATTTTGAGTGTATTTAAACCTCTATGAATAGATAATACTTTTTCTTTCACCGATTAACCCTGGACTTCCTAAGCCAAGCTAAACTATGAATTTTTAAAAAATTGGAAACATTTCGTTAAAAGTTGTTATATTCGGTTTAATACTAAAAATTCTATATTTTTTTCCATTTCCTCTGTCCCTTTGACACGATTTCCTCAGGATGATGGCATCGTGTTGACCAAACACGTTGTTTGATATCGTGATCGCTACATTTAAAACCAGGACGGAAAAAAATTCCGAAACAATAAATCTGTAATTGTGTACAGTGGAGATATAGAGGAATTTTGACTGAGTAGGTTGGAAAACAACAATAAAATGTTCCAATAAAATTTAGCGACTTTCCCACCCTATTCCATTAGTTTGGAATAGTAAACATATCATACAATTTTCTTCGTAGGCCTTTAGTATCTATTGACAGTTTTTAATTACAGCTGTATGTAAAAAGTTGCACATGTATGTACATCATGGAGCGTTTGTTTTCTGGTTTTGTTTTTTTTCTGGCGTTTTTTTTTTGTCTGCTCCTACAATGATTTATCACTTAACTTGTGACGTCACAATTGCCACATAAATATTATTTGAGTGAATGACCAACCCCCCCCCCTTTCCCAAGCCCAGGGAGGAAATAATGAAAAAAAAAAAGATTGTAAAGAATAGCAATTATTATAAATACTAATCGAGTTTAATTTGTTCGAAGCATATTCCATGGGGTCAAGAGTTGGCTCGAAAGGGGTAGATCCTATGTTGGAGAACACATATACTACAACTTAAGACTATATTTTGGAAGCAAACTAATAGCCGGTATTTAGAGGTTTGTTATAAGGTTCCTGGAAGTTAAAGCACGAAGAGGTCCAAATTAAAAGTCATTGGATAGAAATGGAGACTACATTAACGGGAGCGTATATATGGGCTTTCCTTATTTTTATGATGGCAAATTGAATTAATATTGTCACTCCGTTTTGTAATCATAACATATATAGGATTTAGCAACAAAGCGTTTTGTTTATAAATCTTGATCATCAATATTATTGATGCATAATGTGATGTGTTGAAACCACTTAAAGGTAAAAAAAAAAGGCGAAACGTGAGCCAAAATGTATCGTTGTTGCTACCAATAATGAGGATTATATGTTCGGTGCACACTCAAAGATATTTGTTGTTCTGACATTCTGAACGGGGGGATCTGGCTGGCCTAATACGCCCATGTTCTTTTTGAATCAACACCTCCCCCCCAATCCCCGGTCCCTATTGCGACGTGCCTGGCGTTAAATAAAATCCAATTTATATCAAAATAAGGGGGATTTGGTCATGCCAATTTAATAAAAAAACCCAGATGCAGTTTTAGATTTGTTGCAGAGTTTCGAACCCAAAAAGCCCAGCTTACCACACCACCAATTAAAACACTCAGCGATGTCATAGTTTTAACTTAACCCTTTCCTGATGAAACAGTGTTCATCAGAATTATGCATGAATATATTAATTTTAGACAACATTTTATTGCTTCTTGACAAGATTTATAATAAATAAAGATATATAACTGTAATAAAAATGTACACGAACTTTTGTACATGTGTATGTTAATTCATTCTTTGCTCTTCCTCAAAATGATTTCGTTTAGGATGGGTTGTATAAAGTGAGACCTTTTTTGTTGAAAGTGGTTAACGAACCCAACAAAGAATTAACACCTCTTTATATGGATCGATTTTGTGTGTAAAATTGATTGTTTATAACTATTGGGCTTGCGCGAGATACTTAGTAATTTTCTTTTTAAACGAGAGCATTCGCTATATTTCAGATAACATAGACAAACATCTCAGTTTTCTTTACGTGTATCAGAGGTCATAAGGAAAATAAAATAATTAAATGTTCATGATGACAGTATTAATTCAAATTATAAGTCAAGTCAAGCTACAGACTACGGATGTTATAAACAGGGGAGGCTATGGTGTGACAGACACGTACATGTAGCTTGTGTGTCATACCGACGGAAATTACGATTAACAATGTAGGTTATTGAATACTGGAAATGTAAAACGAAACAAAATTAACTTATGTAGTGTTCGGTGGTTTATGCCGGTATGAATGTAGCGAGAACTGCAGGAAACCTGCACGAGAAGGCAAATTAGATTTTTCCCTCAAGGTTCACTGCCTTAAATTCTCAGCCTTTATGAAATACCAAAAGAAAGTAATTAATTGTTTTACATCTCAGAATCTCTTTTCAGTTTTCCAAATAAAGTGAGAAAAAGTACATAAATATTTATTAACGTTTGCTTTTTCCATTGTTTTTATCTGTAATAAACTACGAAATAAATTTGTAATGTATAGTCCAATACATTTCATTAATGTCGAAAATAACGTAGTGTGGAGCGCAAGAAGGGGTTTGCATAGTTATACGAAATTAAAAAAATAACGTATTAATGTCAATTATTTAATATTTGATGTGCATTTGCTAAAAATTTTATGAATATAAGTAAGCATTTGCTAAAAAAAATTATGAATATAAGTAATAAGGAATCATTCTTTGAATATTACGAGGTGATAATTATGGTCGGGGTGTGATCAAATATATCATAAAGCCACTCGGGCTTTATTGGTGTTGATCACACCCCGACCAAAATTATCACCTCATAATACTCAAAGAATGATTCCTTATTCCTTAATTGTCAGTCGTTGTATAGTTGTATAGACGTTGTATATAAGAAACATATAGTTCTTCAATACATATATGAATCATATACTTCAACTACATATATTTGAAAGTATGACGTCAGTCCGTGCAGTCTGTGCTACAATGTAGCTAAGTTTCGATCGATCAGGAAATAATAAATAAATATAACTGTCAAAAGTATGGAATTAAACAGCATTTTGAATTGTTAACCACATTTATTAGCCCCCTACCGGTGAAACCGGAGGATAGGGGACTATAGTCTTTATTGCTGTCTTTTAATTTGTCTGTCGGTCAAACCTGACTTTTGTTTCGTTATGGTTCGGAAATTGATTTAAAACTTGCCATGTAGATTTATAATGAGAAACTACAGATTATTTTTGAGTTTTATTAAGATGAACAGATGATGTAAACGGCTCGTTTTTATCCAATCGGGTTTGTCCTTTAAAAAACATATTTCGTCAAGTTTTCTCGAAACCTATTTACATGTAGCACATAAATCGACATTGCGGATGTCGGTAGGGGGCATGTATTGCTTATGCAATACACTCGGAATGCTTGATACTAAGATGTTTACTAAATTAATAAACAATTACGCTGAATTAGAACCATTTTAACAAGAGCTTGGACTTTGGGTAGTTGTGTCAAACAGCAATGTGACGTAGGCCTGTCTATTTCATTGCTGACCACTCAGCCATGGCACTTTGAAATCAACAAGATTTGTCTGGCTTTTGAGCTAAGACTACGCAATCTGTGTATATTTCACTCGAAACCAGCGTCATTTTTAACCTGTTTTGATGCAAGAAATAGATAGTTTCGTCCTACCGAAAGTCCAAGGCCTTGTTAAAATGGTTCTAAGCGTCTGAAGACAGTTTTAAAATGTTCAAGGAACGCGTATACTCATACATGTACAATTCAATTGATTAAAACTGGTAAGATCGTGATTCTGTTTTGATAGAACCAACTCAGATTTCTTAAGAAATAGGGTAAAAATACTCGGTTAATAGAATAAACGAAAAGAATATCTAATACAAAACATTTTTGCTACAATTATTATTATATACCGCTACCAGGTAAATTTACAAAGAACTAAATAGTTGATGAAGCTGCATGACAAGATGGTTACATTAGAAACGTACGGATGTTCAAGAGTTTTCGCAACTCTTCGCATGACATTTTGGTATTGAAGAGGCCATGGATGGCTTTGGCCATTTTAGTGTTTTTTCTACCTTCCGACAAGGTATGGTAAAACTTTGTTCTTTTTTAACAGTTTGTGTCTGTTTGTCTGGTGGAACACAATCAATAACTAAATACAATGCCATTGATATTTACTGGGCCAAGATGTTTAATATGACTACACGAAGTGATAAACATGAAATAAGATGACGAAACGAACTAATTGTTTACCATCCATCATTGTGACTGAGGAGACGTTGTCCTGAACGTTTGTTGTATACGATGTATGTGACTCGTGCCTTTTGGTCGGTTGTTCAAAGTCTCATCGAGAACATTAGAGTAGAAAGTACTGATTATTTGCCACCCCCCCCCCCCTTCTCCCAGCCTGTTAACCGAGTGACGTTAATGGATTCGTGAATTCTTGCTAAAAGTCAATTACGAGAAGTAACAGCAATTTTTTCTATTACCAACGGTGTATTTAGAACAATCTGGGCATTTGACAATAATGATTGAAGTAATTTACTTCTAATGGAACAGCCATGATTTGTATTGCAAATAATGAAAATTTGTAAGCTTTAGAATTGAGTTTTACGGTAAAAGTATTATGATATTTTATAAGAAGTTGGACACGATGGTGACACTTATAATAATAGTACATTGCACCAAAGGTCAGTGGGTTGTTAAAAAATCTCTAAATTTTATGAAAACTCGTTTTTAGTTAACGGCTTGTAATTGATTATAGCAAAGTAATTTTAATCTTTTTCACGCTCTCTTTTTTTTAAGGATCAAATATATGTATGACAGAAAGCAATGTATTATACTATGTTTTACAATATAAATACCAAAATATAAAACATTTTCTTTTAAAAGAGTTTTTAGCGTTTATTAGGGGTTTTCTCTCTCCTGACAAGTTAACGGCATGTAATTGATCATAGCAAAGTAATGTTAATCTTTTTCACGCTTTTCTGTAATCCGTTGTCAGGAACATTTTATTCTAAAAATTTTTCCCGGAAGAATGTTATTTTTTACAACTCTTGTCAACGAGAATTTGTTTGTTGTTCTTCTCAGTTGCCTAGCGACTTATCTGTAGACAAGAAGGACGAAGGAAAATGGATTTGAAACTTAATTCGTAATTTGCAGAAAACAAACATTCATCTGTGGAGCGCACGGTGTTGTATTGATTTTTTGTGTGTTTGTTTTTAGTCGCTGTTTACTCTGGGTATTTGTATGTATAGGCAGCAAATCTTGGCTATATTGATTAGCTCTTATCTTCTTTTTCAAGCATGCGTTCTGTCAATAAAACAACGAAAGTTGTAGTGATGCATCCAGATCCAGGGAAAATTTACCTAAAGTAGAAAATGCTGTCAGTGACAATTTTTATATTTTTTTCCTATATGTGATGATCATGAATAGGCGAGTTTGTTGTAACTGCATTATAAAATTTCATTTTTGCGAAAATTAAAATTATTTAATATGATGTGATGATATGAGAGAGAAAACCCCAAATAAACGCTAAAAACCCTTTTTAATGTCAGACGACCCGTTTCTTTGAAAAATGATAATTATTTTTCAAATTTTCAACGGCCTGATAATATACCAAATAAAAATATTATTATTTATTATCATTTTTAAAATGATTAAAATTTAAAAAAATATATGTATATGTCAAAAAATTTTATATAAGCAATTTAAGTGCATTTTCAATAAGATTAATAATAGGAAATTGAATACTCTAGTATCTTACACAAATGCCTGGTAAGGTACCCTAATTTTTTGCAAAAAAGCTTGTCAAAGTAGTAGTAAATCAACAACAAATTCCTAGAGAAAGTTATCTTAAATCGAGAAACGTGTCGTCTGACCTTAAAAGAAAATGTTTTATATTTTGGTATTTATATTGTAAAACATAGTATAATGCATTGCTTTCTGTCGTAGATATATTAAAAGAGAATATCAGCTAAACAATGCGAATAAAAGAGAATATCAGCTATATGATACGAAAAAGGGAAATCAGCTAGATAATACAAATATAAGAGAATATCAGCTATATGATACGAAGAAAAGAGAATATCGGCTATATAATACAAAAACGGGAATATTAGCTATATAATACGGAGAAGAGTGACTATTAGCTATATTATACAAAGAAAATAGATATCAGCTATATAATACGAAGAAAATAGAATATCAGCTAAACAATGCAAATAAATGTAAAAGAGAATATCAGCTATATAATACGAATAACTAACGATGGAAACACTATTCGTGTTGAGTTTAGCATTAGCGGTTGTCGTGAGTTACTAGTATATAAATATCTCGATATGACTGTGTACCTTAAACTCATATTCTATATAAAATATCAGTGACTAAGAGTTTTTATCCCCTGAAGAGCTACAGTAATTAAATTTTAATTGTTGATTGCATGTTCAATTGATATCGTTGTAATTGTTTATCGGTATTGATATCGTTGTAATTGTTTATCGGTATTAAGGGTGTGTGTGTGTGTGTGTGTGTGTGTGTGCAAAACAACACCCTTGGAACCAAGGTTTAGCCAATAAACTCGTACAGAAGAGGGGG
>WFKH01003881.1:47662059-47701235 GCA_016163765.1 Magallana hongkongensis
GGGTGATCTGTGACCTTTTTTTCAGTATGCACATTTTTCGTCCATATCACGATGAATCAACATATCGTTCTCCATTCACTTACAGTGTGTGTAGGCGATTTAAATAATTCAACAGAACTGGTTTTTCAAAGAAAAAAGTATTTCCATTTTTGTAAATCATTTATGATATCCATCTAACATATACCCCCACCTTTTTTTATACATGTATACATACATGAATTAAAATTATTTGATCAATTTTTAGAGGAAATGACTACTGCAGTACTGTTAAAGTTTTACAGGGAATTGATTGCACAATGCGGTTAAATTCCGCGTTCTTGGTTTAAGTGTAAAATTTAGAACTTTCGGCAAAAAATGAAACTAAAAATTTTCAGTTTTTCTTCTTGAGATTATAAAGATTATAAAGGAATGGCACATCATAAGAAAGGTATTTTCAATCTCTATGAGTGAAAGATATGGAGTCATTAGGGGATAGTTCGTTTGCTTCTACTTTTTGACATTATACAATGAATGAATCATTTTCATTTGCAATTTAATTTAATTTTCACTGAATTTTATTCATCGATGAATTGTTTTTTGTGCGGATCGTCTTACAAGTTATACATAGCTACATAAACGTTAAAGTGTTTAAACTTCGGAGTGAGACAAGTTGCACCTAAACTTCACTCACTGTATATGATGGTTATGATTTACGTAAACCTCAATTAACAGCGTTCATCTATACAAATAGACCGAACAGTTTCAGTCGCTTTATCATTAAGTAGATGTGTTACCTTGCTTAGTAATTGACTTGGGTACTGTTTTAGAATTAGCGACCCTTTATTATTGATGACCCTTTGGCCTGGAAACAATAGACACCCACAACCTGTGTGTCAAGTTAACGACTCTCGGGTTAATGGCTCTAAAGGTTTTGATCAGACAAAATATGGATCGTCCTTGCAAAGGCACATGCACTCTAAGCAATAATGCCTGTAAATAATGTATATAGCCAGTTGCCAGGGCAATACAGCCATACTTACGGTATATTGTCTATGGATAAATTATCTTTTAAATATATAAATTCGTTCTGTTAGTAATTGAGACGAACATCCCATGCCAAGTGAAATGTGCGACCATTATAGAGGTTAGAGACACAAGCTTCAATGAATCTGATCTCAGTATGAATATAAATCAATTTTTTTTATTGGTAAAAATCCACAATTTAGCACCAACTAGACTCTTTTATTCTACACCTTAATTTATACGCATCTCTTTGTTTGTTTACTTCTATTAACCTTGAAAAGCTGTTAATACACCTCCCTCAAAATCCTTAGAGGCGTTTTGAATAAAGACTGACAAACAAGAGAAAATCAGCTCATATATTTATCTAGTAATGTAAAACCTAAATGTTCAAATCGTCATGGAGTACCTTTACGCTCTTGTTCTATAGCTTTACACCTTATGGTAAAGCTTCTCTCCCAGGTGACCAATAAGGCCCAGGGGCCTATGATTTTGATTTTCTGTTCATCAGCGAATTTGGGTGTTCCCGTCTTACATTAATAAAGATGCTCGTAAAGTGGGTTTTTTAATCATTGTAATATAGAGAGATTGTACAAAACTCAAACGTAACATCATGCGGACAGATACTTTGAAGACGCAAATCATTGTGACTTAGGCAAAATTATTTTTAGGCCTACATACATCTCCACAAATCAAGTAGAGCGTATGATATGATATCATGGTATTCATCAACGTTTTGTTTTAACATGTCAGAATTCAATGTCAAGCGTCTGTCAAAAAATATCTACGTTGACAAATAGGGCGATAATATTTTTATTTAGCATAGTCTAAAATATTCATGTATATATAAATTGAACCTTTTTTAAATTGTGCATTATGGTTCTATATGTTGCTTTGCAGTGGAATCTAAAGTAACAATTTCCATCTGTATTTTTATCTTACTATTAACCAACCGATGATTTTATGAAAGATAAAGGTGGAGGCATTTTTTCGCACAAACACCTTGAAGAAATATTTCTAAAATATGTAAGACACAATTTCCTTTTTGCAGGATGTGTATCATTGCGACTTTTTGTCATTGGAAGTAGAGGATCCCGTTGAGACATCGTGTCCGCTCGCTAATTTACGCTCACCAATAACTAGTCTGCCGACATGTGTGTTCAACGTCATTATATTTTGCCTACTTCTGGAGTACTTTCCTAGCTGTCATCAAAGATGGCGGTGCTGTGTACAAGCTCACAAACTTTTGGCGCCAAATGGCCTCCTGTTGGTCATCACTCCCGACTCTCACAAACAGCACCGGAACTCCGCCATGATCCGCAGCTGGATCTCCGCGATCACCTCGCTGGGGTTCTCAAAATGGAAATACGAAAAGCTAGAGCACATACATTGTATCGTGTTTCGGAAAATTCAAGATGAATGTAGTGTGAACGATGACATGGCCGACCTGATGTTTATACACCAGGATGCCCTTGAGGAGAGTTCACAAGAGGACGCTTCGACAGAAGTTAGACTTGTTATAGAACGAAACGACGAACAAATAAGACAGACAATGTTAGAGTTGCCTGGGTTTGTCTCAGATTCGGAAGATTGAGGTCACGAGGAACGTTTAAATTTTAAAGAAATAAAATGGCTGGTTATATTTCTAATAAATCTGTTGATATTGATTTCAATGCATGTAATTATCTACACAGTGATAGAAAAATGTGAGGAACAATTGCAAGCAAATTGCAACATCTTGTGTTCGTCTGCTCTTTGAAAAGGCCGGGACTACTTTCAGTGGCTTTGTTTACCTAGTCCCTAGATGACCCTTTGACTTGATCAACATTTGTTTATGAATTTTGTGCCGCTAGCAGACTATTTATTTAAACGAATTCAAACTTGATAGCAGATGGCCGTATATAAACATTTTACACTGTGTTTCTCTTGGATACATTGTGTGTCAACAACACTCTAAATATCCGCCGTGTTTACCTAACATTTCCCACTCAGCGAATCAAACAAAAAACCCAAATTTCTCTTGATGGCATTAATATTTCATTTTTTCCTTGTGTTGTTAAAATGCATATCTGAGAGTTTGTATAACGGATTACACTATACCTCAACTCAATAGATGGTCTAGGTCTTTTTCTCGGTATTTATTGGGTTTTGTTGTTTGGGCTTTTTTTTTTAGCTGATAAGAGAATGCTTGTCGTTTGGGCTCGTGTTAAATACAGCCGACTCAATGAGCGCTCAAACAAACAGTTCCTGGTCCACAAATACACGCTGGGTCCGGTGCAGAGAGGGAAGTGCCCGGGGTAGTTGACTTTCTTGTCCTGATCTGACATTGCTCTCTTCAACTCCCTGTTGTCTCTCTATAGGCATACTGTAATTGAAGTTCAAGTCGCTTCTATTTAAAGTATGTTTTAAGATTTAAGGTTGTCCGACCCTCAGTTCGCTTACTTTTATTTGCAAACTGTTGTATCCATCATTAGGTCTATTCCAATGCATAAATTTAACATAAAAGAAATATATGTTTTACAAAAGTCACAGAGGTATTTATGGAAATAACAAAGGAAAGGTGACTTGTGTAAAAAAGTTTAGGACGACGTGTGTTTACCGTTTTACCACTGAGCCAGATTTATCGATGATTACATTTTATATAATAGAACAGTATTAAGACTGCTAAAAATATGGTTTTAAACAAAATAAAAGATTTAAGTGTTATCAATTCTGAAATGGACAACGTTTTCAGTTTTCTGTTGCTGTGTCACTGAATTAACGAACAAATTTATTTCCATAAGACTTGTAATTAATACATTTCATACACCCACCTCAACATTCATTGCAAGTCCAAGCGAGGCAACTCACTCTTGCTCTAAGAATTTCTAATAAAAACTATATCGGGAATACTTCAACTGCATTTATCTTTTTAAGTAATTTTCATCTAAATAATTTGTCTTATTATCTATTGTTTATCTACACCATAACAAATAGGCGGGGCCTGGCTAAATACAGACTGGGAAAACGAGTATCACTGCCTTCAATAAAAAGAACCAAACGAACTATTTCAAAATTAAGGTATCCGATCCATAATAGCCCCAGATTCAGTGAATCTGGATGCATAACAGATATGTATGGGCTTAATACTCAGTATACTTGGACATAATTTTCATGTTTAAGTATCAATATGTAAGAGTGGAATGTGTCCTAATTAATGACCTTTTCCTTTTCTTGAAGAGTTGCTCCCCTTTGCTTTTAATATATAAAAATTAATTCTAAAAAAATCTCCATGGTATAAAATTTCTTTTCAATTGTTTTTGTATTCCTAATGATAAAATACATCTTTCCACCGAAGCATTTTTTGATATTCTTAGTATTTACTTTTTTATTTAAAAAAATGTGCTTGTCCCCATAGACCTTAATGCAATCTTCATTAATTAATTACTGCTTAGTTAATAATATTTTTGAAAATTTCTCTCGGTAAATCTTTTTCTACTCTAATTTGCTTTAGATTAATATCAGAGAATTTAATACATGATGGATATTCAAGGTTAGAAAAATTAGGTCCTAATATGGATCGGATACCTTAAAGGATGAAAATAAAGTGAATTAATACAAAGTCAGTTCACAATATTCCGAATTAACAACGGTATTTTAAAACCTGAGTTTTGATTATAAATTGAAAAAAATTTACAAGCTGTACAGGTGGCTCCCTTTGTTCTTTTTTCTCAACTTTTAGCATCTTTTGCCGTGGCTCTTGTTTAATGGTACACGTTTGCTGGGGTAACCTGGTTTCAATAAAATTAAAAAGTCTATATCAACATTTCAGAGGATGGACGTTTATATTTTCTCAACTTTCAACCAAGCGATGGCCAGTTCGTTGCAGTGTCTAAATCGCGCGCCTGCATGTGACAAACCATAATTTCTGTTTCACCATCTAGCCATTCGGACCACTTCCTGTCACTTCTAGCCATCGACAGAATAGGGCGAGGTGATCCGATTATCTAGCTGGCCAAATTAGGAAATCTGAGGACAGACTTTGATACATGTGACTTGCCGTATAAGCCGTATAAGTTTTATTTGTTTTCCTTAGATACCATAGAGAGAGGCTAAAAGTGACCTTTTTAACTTCTCTATAGGGGATCTAGGGAAAACTAATAAAACTTATATACGGTAACTACTACATACAAAACAAGGACAAAATTTATAAACAATAGATACAGATATGCCAGATATTTCTTTGAAAACATTTGCTCTTACAATATGTATGTACTGCTTGGTCGGGAGTTTGCCTATTCGGTCGTCAGTACAATTATATAAGCAATTCTTGAGGGACTTTTTTTTTTTTTTTTACCCAAAATGACTTGGAATTTTAAATTCATCAAAAACATCACACTTTTTTGTTTTGTTCTGCAATCAGATTGATACACTTGTAGGACAATGGCAATAGACAAATTAAGAATTATCAACTGTTTAAATACGTAGCGGCAGAAATCCGATAAGAACTGGACAAGAGATAAAGGAACTTCAGTACCAGTGTCATCTGCTGGTAGGAAACTCCCCCACCCCCTTTACTCTACTTTAGTCTTCAAGTAAATGGATCATATAAATAACCTGAAAATAATCAATCGCCAAAAGTTTTTCCAGACTTGCTCCTGAAGTCTCAATGATGTTCTCTCTCTCTCTCTCTCTCTCTCTCTCTCGATAAACTTTTTTTGTTTGTTTAAAAAAATCTACCTTAATATGCCTCACAAAAAATTATATGTAAAAGAGAGCATTGTAATTAAACAGAGATCTCGGCAAGTTTACAAATTGACATTTCAACAAGTCATTACTCCTTAAATCAAATTGTGAAAAAATTATATATGCAACATTTGAAAACAATTTTAGGCTGTACCAGCCTCCAGTACATGTTTAAATTTTTAAGATAATGATCCAATGAAAGAATCCCACTTATCTTTGTATAACATTAAGAAAGTGTTTACATCTTCCGGTTGTTATCTCCCTTATTTTGCATAAAATTTATTCGTGTTCATATACATGTATAGCCACTGACAAAACCGAAACACAAAAAAATATATAATTATAAATATTTACATTGTAAAATGATTACGAAATTTTTACTTTGAGGGTAAATATGCATGGATTATTTTGCGACCGAGCGAGGGCACAGGCACCACAAATTCATGTCACTTCCAAATACATGTACTTGTGTAGTTACCTTTTCATATAATTCAAGAAGAACTATATAACCCGTTGACGAGGGAAAGGAAATACACTGTAACGTTTAAAATAGTTAAGGTGGGTCCCTACTCAACAATTTTTTGGTTAAAGTAATGTTTTTTTTCTCTTCAAATTATTAGCATTATATTTTGTGTATTTAAAAAGCCCCCAAAATTATATCTTTCTTACAAAAATCTCCACGATATTTTATAACACGTTTTCAGACAAATTCTAATCTATTCTATTTCTATTTACAGTTCATAATACATTGTTCAAGCAAAACAAGTTTTAAATCTATTTTTTTTAAATCAAGTATTAAGTGAGAAACACAATGCAGTTGTCATTTTTATTTATTCACTAATCTAAAAGACGTTTATTTCGGAAAGGATACCAAATTAAATCAAAGTATTGAAGTACTGAAAGCCGGGCTCTTTTGATGGGTCATCAATTGTGTAGTAAAGGCTGGCAATCTCTCTCTCTCTCTCTCTCTCTCTCTCTCTCTCTCTCTCTCTCTCTAATGATTTTAATGTCGGCAAAGCGTCAGATGCGTCAGGGAGCGACTAAAATGTTTTAAGCGACTATTAAGAAAAATATGTCTGTTTAGTATAAAAAAAATCAACAGTACATTGAATTTTGAAACAAGCGTTATAAAATCAATCGCCTATTTCTTCGATAAGCAGCCGAATACCAATGCTTTGTAAAGTAGTCCATTGAAATTCATGCGCATTGTATATTTGCCCAAAATGCATATTCTTGTTTTTAAAACACGTAATTAATAAGAAAAAAACCCCACTCATCGCTAGATTTATTCACCAAAAAACTCCAAAAGGTTTGACAAAACATGACTTTTTGTGTAACTATTTGGTATAGCGGAAGCTTTTATTTTGACGCTGTTTGGTTTTTTGTTTACTTTTAAAGTGCTATTTATAGTAACGTTGGCGTAATTCAGCAAAGCCCGGCTAAAAATGAAAATTATTACAACTTATCTTGAAATATCTTTGTAATTTCATGATGAACTGGCATATTTTTCTCCTTTGGACTTTTAGATTTATACCTGTTGCACTTGAGAAGCTAAGCCAATACAGGGGTCAACATTTCCTTATTTTCTGTCTACATATTGTCTTTTACTAATGAATAATTTTTACAATATTTTAGAACATGTACTCCCTATTTCGCTCAATCAACTTTACCTTAGAAAAGTGTTATTAATTACTAGTATTTTTTTCCGAAAATTTTTTAAGTTACTTGGTTTGTATGTTCTTAAAATAGTAGGTCTTTATTTTCAAGAAATAGCCTTGCGATAAAATCATTTTACTATGAAAACTGTGTATACAGACCATTTAAATATACTATAATATATACTACAATGCATGTACATATACAATATTTTGAAGCGTTAAAAAGATCAAAATCTTTTACACATGCAGACAACTACACATTGCTCTGCAATATCATTAACACAAAGTCTATATAATGATTCTGTAATTGTCTAATAACGAAAATTACGTATTTTCAATAAAGTGTATACGAAACTATCAATGATGACGTCACTCGAGTAAAGACCCACCTTAAAGACCTTGTTTACTCAGAGTTTGAGTTCTCAAATTCGGATTGTTTTAAAGTTCAATGTCATGAGTAAAATTGTTATAAACACATAACGTAAACTTTTAGCAATACAGAGGAAATTCGGACTAAATTTTTCAAATTCTGTTTTTCATTGAAATATTTTTGGCAGGACTATAATATTAAAAGGTAAGATTTTATTTGTTAGTCAACACAATTTTGCGTATTTTCTGTTGGTTTTATCTCAATTTTTCATTTAGATAATCGTATAACACACACTACAAAAATATTGAGAAATGCATAAAAACGATTAAAGACACCATATCTCAAAATTTTGATCATTGACCTCATATAAATCTTATGCCAGCAGATTAAGATCAATATAATTAGTTTAATATTATAAATGTTTTAGTATTATCATCATTCAATTATTTGTTAAATTGAATAAAAAATGTGTAGGGATTTGAAAACTGATAGAGGAAATTCGGACTGGAATATTTATAAAATTTGTCAATGAAAACTTAATAATTTGTATCTATTTAGTGCCACTGCCATTCATAAAATGTATTTCGGTTTTAAAAGAGTTTAGCCATTTGTATTATTTTCACAATTAAGAAAATCTCAATCACAGTGTAAAATTTTTAGGGATTTTTCTTAATTTTCAAAAAATATTCAATGGCCACTAACTCAAAAAGTAGGTCATTGACCTACTTTTTTTAAAGTGAAAAATAACACTTCAATGGAAGGTCTATAACGCACAATAAATGGTTTTTCATTATCTTCAGTGGAATTTTTTTTCATTCTGAGTAAACGTAATCCTTAAGGTGTATTTTCTTAGATAATAAATCTTTTTAATATAGCATCTTATCACAGGGTTAGACGGACATTTATTAGTCCTCTAATTAAGAAACAATAAAGCTTTAGTTGGCAATCGTTTAATGATAAGCTTTGTCTATCGATCTGTAGATTCGAACACTCCCGTGGAGACGGTACGGACGGTCTTAAAGTGTAAGCACGTGCGACAGAATATAAATGTGTGGAAATTATTACTGAACTGGAAAGAGTTCAAAGAATTTGAGACCCCCTCCCCCCGGTCCTTTTAATAATAAAGCTTTAAGTTGGTATATTGTGGGTTTTTTTTAATTTAGAGACAAGACTAACTTAAAAAAAATACTACTTTGCGTTAGATTAACTAATATGATAGATATTACATTACTTTGTTTTTCCTTCCATGCTGTAAATAATTGTTGATCTTAAAGACATGCTTATACCAGATGGTAACAGTATGTAGTCCTGATTTCTTTTGGTATATTCACGATTTAACCCTCTATAAATATGTTACCTCAGTTAATTATACCTGACATGTTCATTATTTTAGCAATGCATTCTCAACACATTTCAGAAATTTTGGGGGATATTATACATGTTTGAAGTTATACACTTTACACCTTCAAACATTCCAAAACGAGGTCTTTCTTCTAAACTTATTTTATGATTAGTCAGCCCGCGGGCTGACTAATTAAGTTAGGATGAACTTCAAATGCGCTTGCGTAAATTTGAATTCTGGGAAGGAATTAGCAGTCCGTGTTTGAGAAATTCGAATAAGTTCTGAAACTGATCAGTTTCTAGGTCAAACTGTGCATCACCTGTCACGCTTCTGTAATGGAGGATTGTCCACGGGTTTCGTCTGCAGCCACGGTCCGGAGTCCGCATACATGTCTTTATCTCCCAGACTCTCTTAGTGAGATTGGAGAGGATAAATAATGGCAGTGGTTTGCGACGAGGGACCATGTATTTCAGAGAGCAATCTTTGAAAGTTACGATTTAATAATACAGCATACACAATTGCTGTAGATTATTTTATAAAGAGTATACCGCTACACGCTTGTCTCCTCACATACAGTCATAAAATCAGTATACAAACTAATTGTACACCGCATGTTATGATTGTTCTGGAGACTTTATATATATATATATATATATATATATATATATATATATATATATATATATATATATATATATTCGTAAAAATCCATTTATACCCAAATGATAGACCATTGTCTAGAGAGTATATAACCACTTTTGTTTTTAGTGTGTATCACCTGACAGGTGAGATATTAACCTTTAAAAATTAATATCCCATAGGAAAATAATAATTCCTACAGGAAAAATAATATTCCTACAGGAAATAATGAAAATCCTATAGGATTTTCTAAAAATCCTATGGGAATAAAATATTTCCTATAGGAGAAAATTATTTCCTGCAGGAATTTGATTCAGACAGGTAGTTTTTATAGGAATTCAAAATTTCCTATCGGATTTTAAAATCCTATAGGAGTTTTGTTCAAATCCTATCGGAATTTAAATTCCTATAGGAAGTTCTTTTATTCCGGTAGGAAAATCCAAATATCCTATAGGAAATTTGTTTCTCCTATGGGAAAAATTATTTCCTGTAGGATTTTATTTTTTAAAGGCAAATATCTCACCTGACAGGTGAGATACATAAATAACAAAGGTGGTTATAAACTCTTTAAGCAATGGTCTATCATATGGCATATTTGATTTTTCGATACATGCAGCTAAGACAGTTGCAAAAAAGCCACCTTGGCACTGGCATAATTATCCGGCACAGTGTTATACATATTATTTCAACAGATAGTGTATTCACTTTTGATCTGAAAATTAATATTCCGCTGACTGACTTTCTTAGCTTTTTTTAAAAGCTAACCATTATAAAGCATAAAAGTAATTCTTGTTTCGTTTATCTCGAAAATCTTTCTCTTCTATGGAGATGTCACAGTCTTGAAACACAAGTCTTTATCTTATCACTTCATTTGTGTATGGGGAACCTTCTTATCAACGTGGCATTATCGAATATACGTGACCTTAAAACAGTACTGAAACCGAAAGCCTCAACAAACAATATCATGGTAAAAGCACTGCAACCACGGGGAACATATCATTCACAACCAATCAAAAATACGCTGCTCTCTACTTACTGGAGTGTAATGATAAACCTAATATAACCAATACACTTGACATCGTTTTATCATGTTAAGAAGAATTTGGTGTGTTTTTTTTGAAAATTCTCTTTAGACTGTTTTAAATATAACTATAGTAACACGTCATTTGGACAGTTTAAAATAAAGCAGGGTGAAGGTGCACGTGGGGGCATGGTGCTCCTATTTTACATCGAATATTTAAAAATATTCCAAAATCTTAGCTAATAAACAGATTGTTTTAGATAAGTGAAGTTTTTTTTAGCTCACCGAGAAGACGGGCGGGGACTTAATGCTATACCTTCGGCGTCCAATTAAAATTTTTTGAGCAGGTCACATATTTAAGATATAACTGATCCTAGCTTCATCAGACTTGCTTGTATGGTGAATCTGGGATACAAAGAACTAACAAACTTGGATGCTGAATGTTAGCCCTACGTTTCAGATGCTGAAGGAGATTTAAGTTTTTGGTGCAGGTTAAAGTTTTTGGAGCTTGTGTCCTTTGCATGATGGCCATATTGAAATTGTTATTGGTCCCATCTTTACCAAACTTGGATGAATGATGCATCTTGTAATATTGATGCATTTGATAGACTTTGATGCTGAATCTAAGCCACAGGTTTCAGTCGCTGGAGGAAGTTAAGGTGTTTGGATAATGTTTAAGGTTTTGGAGCAGGTGCTCTTTGGTGGTCATATCTAAGTTGTCTTCACCAAACTGGGATGAATGATGCAACTGATTTGACTATGCAAATGAAGTACATTTTAATTTTTGTAGCAGGTCACATATCAAGGAAACCATCTAAATTTGCTTAGTTGATATAACTATGCATATGAAGTACATTTAATAGCTTGCTTCAGATACAGATAGCTTGATATCATTTATTTTTGGAGCAGTTCGAAGAATGTTTAAGTGGTGGGACTTACTACATATTCTAGTAAATACTTGTCCTACATGCATTATGACTTGTATGATTAATGTTACTGTGATAAGAAACATAATTGAGATACAAAGCTTGATGTTAATTATCAAAATGTTAGCTTTTTTTCCTAAAAAGAGACAACCAAAGGAATGTTAATAAAACATTTTGCTTCTGAAAAATGACAATTTTTTATCAATAAGCTATATTTCAATGTTTGGAATATTTATCACCATCTGTTGTCCCTCCTCAATGTACCGTCCTGCGTTTTCTTTTTCTTTTTTTATGTCATAAAAGCACTTTCACATATACCACCACCTAAGCTTTCTAAGGAGTGATTTGCATATTGTATTTCAAAAATTAATTTATGAACCAAAAGCAATACTGTAAATGTATATGTATCAACTTATACTTACGTGTTTATTCTGATATGTGAAATGTCAATAAAAAAGAAATCTAAAATTTTTTTTAAAATTAATTCAAACCAAACCTCGACCTCAAATGTTTGATGGTCCTTTTAATATATGGCATAGCGCTAGCTTTGAAGGCAACACCTGATCTTGATTTTCCCGATGCTATTTTTCAAGTCAATAAATTACTTCCTATCTCACTCATTCTTGCTTGGTTGATGTGACTGTGGATATATGAAATATGATATGATACAAAATGGTATGATATTGCATCATAGTATGTGTTAAAATTAAATGATGTGTAACAAAATTTTATCATATGTTACATGATACAATACGAAATGATACAATATGGTTCGTATCATATAATCTGATATTGATATAAACATAAACAATATCATATTAATTAAGTTAAATCATATGGGTATAGTCCACTAATGCATTTTCCGTAGGCGGTAATGTTAACGTTTGGGTTCATAGCTCCGGCCCTAAATTTCGTTCAGCATCGAGGGACCTCTTGAATGAATGCTCATCAAATTTCTCTCTCCTGTTCAAATTTCGTGGTGTGAAGTCAGATTCGTTTTCTGGTAAAATGCGTCTGTATTGAAAAACTCTGAAAATGAAAGTAAAAGTAGGGAATTTTACAGTTTTGGAAAGGGTGTACATCAAACAATTTCAATTCTTTCCTTCAAATGATAATTCAATGTTGACACTTGCTTTTAAAATTGCAAATTATCTTTTCTGACATGTGTCAAGCATTCTGATTTAAATTTTCCCAATAAATCCACTCTGCAAGTATAGGAACTATTTTGCTTAAAGGCACTACTTTGTTCTACCGATTCTAAAAATAGTTAGTGGGATAAACCCATATACTATAATATATAATAATATGATATAGTATTATATTTATACAATATTGTATTGTTCCATGTTATATGATATTACAAATGTAACATGACGCATTGTCATACTTTATAAATATTTCAAGTGTAATACAGGATGCAGCCCATATGAAATGATATAACATTGCATTGAATGACTCAATTTTGTAGCATTTAATTAATATCAATAAATAGGATACAATATCAAATTTCATACTATGATATGGTAATACAATAAAATTTGTTAACTTTATAAGTAGAATACAAATTCATATCATATATTGATACTAAATAATGCAATGATATAGCAAGAACACATTTATCGTTTAGTTCTAAGTTAAACTGCATGTTTAAAATCATATTAATGTATATTTCAACAAAGGGATGGCATGATATAGGTTATAATTGTCAAGAATTAAAAGATATTGACTTTGTTAGGGGGAAACTGACAAATTTTAGATCGCAAACACGCTTGAAAAGATAATTTAATCTGCTCACATCCATTCACCAAAATAAAAAAAAAGGAATGCTTTATTTTGGAATGTTTTAAAGTTTCAGTTGCGTAAATATATTTTTCGTTTTTGATTGTTTAAAAATTCAAAGGTTAACAAGAACCATTTTATATCATAAATGTCGGTAGCATTCTTTTGAACATGTAAAATGCCTCTGTAAATGGTAAACTTGATAAATAATAATGATAAACTTTGAAAAATGTGAAATGAAACCAGCTATCAAATAATCAATATTGAAATTGTGATAGGCAAATTGAAAGCTTTGATTTGTTTGGTTTTATCATCGAACGCTTGTCGATTAATTGCTATGTGCATTTTGAGAACCAGGAAGTTCGATCTGTAACTATGAGACTCTACATTTGGGTCATGACACAAGCTAAACAAACGCACCTCAGCCAAATCTTTTTATAGTACCTTTGCATGTTATGAGTAACTTGAACATGTGATTGAGTTCGAAAAGGCTGGAAATATTGTATAAATTTCCCCCTTTTTTTCATTGGAGCTTTTATCTTAGCTTTGGGTTTAATTCGTACATAGATACGTACCGTCCTTACAAGTATCTATAGCTTAGCATAAGAAGAAAGTGTACAATACATTTCTAGGTGGGGCGGGGGCATTTATGTTCTGAACTTTTCGAGAAGTTTTGCTGAGTGAAAGGTTTTGTATATGATCAGGCTAATTATAGAATTGGCTGGAAACACCAATATATTATTTGAGGGATCGATGAAGAATCTTTTTTGAAATATAATTCAAGAACAAGAAATCTACATCGCCTTTCAATTATTTTATATGAATTTTTTTCTATTCTTTTTTTCAGAGAAACGGGAGAAATTGTTTTGGCTGCAAAGAGGATATTATATAGCTAAAATTTATATGTGCATGGCAATATCCGCAATAATTTTGTTAAAGGTTTTTAAGGTCTATTAAAAGATTTTACCAAGCATCTTAATTACCAAATATTAATTACAATTCGTTATAGCCGAATCTTCTACTCATATCTCATATATGTTTGAGTTTCTATATAAATATATTTTGGTAAATCATAGTATTTTTGCTTCCAAATATTTACAGGTCTTCTCTCACCAAAGTTGGGTTGTTTATGAAATGGACAAAGATGCTATGATTTTGAATATAAGCTTAAAAAGAATTTACATGTTCTTGTTTATGAAGGCAAAAAGCGCATCAAGTAGCCACACTAGATCAATTTTCAATCCATAGACAAAATAATTTTTTCAATATACTTTTAACAAGTAGAATTCCGATTAGATGCATACCTGAACAAAAACTCGGACAGAAAAGAAAACAATTGTCACAAGGAGAGATTTTTTTTTCATTTGATACCCAATATTATATTACAGTGGAAAAAAGTTAGAAATGTGTCATGTTTTAGAATAAGAAAAATTTTTTAGAATAAGGAAAAACCTTTGAAGTTTTTTTTACAAACATAAATTAAATTCACGAGACAACATTGCAATGTAAATAAAGACGTATTGGAGATAACCCTGGTAATAATAAATAGCTATCAATAATAAAAGTATTGGTCACTACCAAGAGTTCTTTTACTCAAATCTTATCTAACCATGTCCAATATACTTATTTGTCCTGAATATTTTTAAATAAAAATTACAAATCGGCCCTATATTAAACAGAAGCAAGGTATTTTTAAGTTTATAGACTATACACAATGACCTCATCGTTTTGTATACAATTTGTATACGTGTTTGGTTTTCAACTTAAATATCGCAGACTTTTATGTATAGTTTAGAATAGTTAAAATTCAAAATACCAATCTTATTTGTATCTGTAGCGTTCAGAACTATTATAGTTGAGCTACCTGTGGTTAACTCGGCACTGTAAAATTCTGTACAAATGGTTTTTAAGCAAAGTATGAAAACCTTCTTCCTTTACATTAGTTGATGATTTTAGAATTCAAAAAACATTCCTTTAATTTAAACAGTTCAATTTTAATGAAATCAAGATGCAGGATTTTAGGTCATCTATAATGTAAAATAACATGTTTTCCAGCTTTCCATCCGGAAGCACTGTCAATCCAAGTACTAAAAGCCTCACAATAAGGAAGAGCATTTGTACAAATAGGGTTTATTTATGTTTAATGGTTATTGCTGCAATACATCATTCGTTTCAATGACAAGAGTAGATAAAAGCCAGTGAATACGTTACATGTTTTAAAAGGATGTTTACTTACATGTATAAGACCAACATTTATTATTATAGAGGTTTAACAAACAAACGTGTACGCGTATGTGTAGAATGATGATAAGGAAAATATGTGCATTACGTCATCAGTTTTTGTAACGACGAATTTCTACACGTATGTACACAAATGAACATATACGTGTAGATTGCAAAGTGCCCGTAAAGTCGAACTTGTAGGTTATATTTTCTTGTTGGCTACTCATTTCAACAAATGTGATTATTTGTCTAAAGCCTTTATATTTAATGCAAAATACTGATGTAAAGAAACATAAATTTTCATAAAAATGCATTGTGTTGTAGAGGTTATTATAAACTTGTCTTTTCTTACAAAACATGCAATGACTCTTAATCATCTGTGATAAATAAGAATATACATATATGATTACTTGAAACGATGGCGTTAAAAAAATAAACGTACAATCTTCAATTTTTGACTGTGACTATAAAAACTCAGATTAAAAGGAGAGAGTGTATAGAATTACGTTTAAACATTTACAAGTACAAGAACAGGTTATAACTGCTAAACAAGAAAAGTTATATGAACTGGTACTGAAACGTTGAAAAGATAACTTAGGTCAAAGATTCTACTCCGTCAGCGTCAAAAATGAGAGACAAGTAAAACTGATCACAAAGTTAGCAATGGACTCCTGGTAGTTGAACTTTCCAACAAATTTTAAAGAAAATGAATAATTAATGAGTAAATTAGAACCCTCTCTTTATACAAAATCGCTGCGCTGTGTTTGCGTGACGGCCTAGGCAGATTGAATATATAAATTGTACTCCCCCACCAAAAAAAAAAATAAAATCAAAAAACAAAACAAAACAAAACAGAACAAAAACCCCAAAACAAAACAAATTTAAAAAAACCCAAAAAACCCCCCAAAAACCATGAAAACCCCACAAAACCCCCAAACCCACCAAACTTGTTTCAGTACTATGCATCTTCAATAGCATGCAATCGTGGCTTCATCGGCAATTCAACTTTGCTATATAATGGTAACGTCGGTAACTATTTTTACTTCAACTTGATTTTTGAAATAACGCTGATGTAAAACTTAGCATCAAATTGTTGATATGCATATTAAGCATGTGCTTAGTGCGATATTCCTCATTGTTCTTACAATTATATAATGTTTAACGTTCCCAAGATGAATAAATGGACACCAAATATCAACTAGTTTAAAAAATATACCCGGTATTTTATACAGGTGCACGACAGAATTACCATGACTAACAAACAGGAATTATTGCACTTCAAATCAGAGACATACAAATACAAATATACAGATAAAGTTTTACAGAGACATACAAATATCCAAATACAAGTATTTCTTACTGTTGTACCCGGAGCATAAAGTACAACACTATGTAATTAAATATGTAATACCCACATTACTGTCATCAAAAATCAATACATTTTTATGAGTAGAAAACTGACCAATAAACGGTCACTTTCAATCATCGCACAATATTCTTTCTGAAGGCCCCTTGTACATGTAATTTCTGTATCAGTCTATGAATAAGCTATGCATCAGATCTTAGAAACATATAAAACATAGATAATTACAGATTACAAAGCTCACCGAAACGAGACATCATCTTTATGAGACCACCTTGATCATCATACATGTATAGGAAAATCATAGTTAATGATCAAAATATTAGATATTGTAGCGTGGTTTGACACAACATCATATCATTTCATATAAAACAAAATTGTATGATAATCATACTTTATGTAAAAATCATTATGTATTGAATGATACAATATTATCAATACACTACCATACAATACAATATTTTGTTTTCCCTAGGACTGAAATGTCACACTTTCATTGGTTAAAACATGGCACGTGACTGCCGGATATATCTCTATATCCGTCTGGTGAAAATTAATATTCGGCAATATGGCCGACGCTTCGCCTACTCATCTCGACATTTCATAATATTCAATGCAGAAACCGCGTTTCGTAAGTTCTTAAAATATTTGGAGTAGTTGCCCTTTAAAATTACTTTTAAATAGAGTAGTTGCCCTTTGATTTGACGTCACTATTGTTGTGTCTGGAGCGGAATAAAACGGCAGCGTCAAGATTAGTTCAAACCTCTGCGGAGGAACGAAAGAAACGTTTAAAATTGAATAGCAGCAAAACATTGTAAGTGAACAAGGGTGCAGCAAAGATTTTCAAAGACAATTTGAAAGGTGAGAATGAGAATGTGTTAAATTGGACAAGATGAAGGCAACTTTTACATGATTTTTTGAAGATCATTGGTTCCTGTGAAATAAATGCTTCACTTGATAGTCCTCTGGATAACAAAACACTTATTAGGTTTGTTACTGACTGACTAAGGAAATATCTTGGGTTGATCAATCTCATAGACGGCTCGGCTTTGCATCGCTGTCTATGAGATTGATCAACACAATATATTTCCGTCGTCAGTCACTAACAAACCTAATAAGTAATAGTATTGTATGATACTATCTAATGTGTCATTTGATATAATATATAATACAATATAATAATGTAAAATATGATAAAATTATGATATTGAAATCATACAATATGATATTGTACCATATGATATAATATGATATGATATGCTATGATATTCTATTATTTGATATGATATTGTATTATGTAACATTATAAGATATTGTATTATATGATATGATATCGTATCGTATAATATGATATCATATCATATGATAGTTTATCTATTGATATGATTATGCATTATATGATATTGTATCATATGATACGATATTTTATTATATGAAATGATAATGTATCATATGATATAATACAATTTTCTTTTATGTAATATGATATTGTATCATATACGTTGTATCATATGATATTGTATCATATGATACAACACTGTATTATATCACATGATACGATATGATAAGATGCAATATAATATTATACAATATCATGTCATATCAAACAAGATTATATGATACAATATTATATAATATGATACAATATCCTATGATACAACAATATCATATAATTGAAGATCATATTGTATGTACATATGATATTATATAAAAATGATACAATATCATATCGTATCATAATATTTTACTATATCATATAATATGATACAATATTAATTAAATGATAAAATATTACAACATATGATTTAATACAATAGAAATAGGAATCATGATAATATATATCATATTTCAACAATCACATCTACCAAGCAAGTTTGAGTGAGGTAGGACAAAGTTTTCTTAGCATCCTTGATGATGGAGATCTGGCCCTGTATCTGGGGCTAGCCTTATGTTTCAAAACCAAATGTATCATAAAAGTTAGTCATGACATTTTTTTTCCAACAATCAAACCTGTATTTAACTACTTAGAAAACTTACACCTGGTCCAGCATCAAGATAATAGAGATCTGTATCTGAAGCTATCTCTGTGATTCATTTACATAGTAAAATCAACCATGTAAGTATGAATAAGTACTATTATTTCAGAAACATGTGACCAGCTCCAAAAACCTTAACCTCCTCCAGCATCCGAAACCTTTGGTTCAGATTCAGCATTCAAGCCTGCAGAGTGCATCAGTATCTCAAGATGCATCATCTATCCAAATTTGGTAATTTTAAAAGATTGAACCAATAATAATGAAGATTTGTCTATCAAAGGGCGCCTGCTCCAAAACCCTTAACCTCATTTAGCATCCGAAACCTATGGCTCAGATTCAGCATCCACGGCTGTGAAGTGCATCAGTATCACAAGATGCACCAGCCATGCAAGTTTGGTGAAGTAAGGACCAGTAATAACTTAGATATAGTCATCAAAGGGCACCTGCTCCAAAAACTTTTACCAGCTCCAAACACCTGAATCTCCTCCAGCATCTGAAACCTATGGCTCAGATTCAGTATTCAAGCCTGTCACGTGCATAAGTATCATAAGACACACCATCCATGCAAGTATGGTGAAGATAGGACCAGTAGTAACTTAGATAAAGTCATCAAGGGGCCTGCTTCAAAAACTTAACCAGCTCCAAAAACCTTAAACTCATCCATCATCCGAAACCAATGGCTCAGGTTCAGCATCCAAGGCTGTGGAGTGCATCAGTATCACAAGTTGCCTCATGCAAGTTTGGTGAAGATAGATCCAGTAGTAACTTAGATATGGCCATCAAAGGGCACCTGCCCCCAAAAATTTAACCTGCTCCAAAAACCTTAACCTCCTCCAGCATCTGAAATTCATGGCCCAGATTCAGCATCCAAATCTTTCAGGTCCATAAGTAGGTCCGATGCATCATCCATGCAAGTTTGGTGGAGATTGGACAAGTAATAACTTATATAGAGGACCTGCTTCAAAAACCAGGTCCGGACGCCGACACCGACGCCAAGGGTATATCATAAGCTCACCCCCCCCCCTCCCCCGTCTTCGTCTCGGTGAGCTAAAAATGGAATATGTACAATTGAAAATAATTTCAGATAAACTATCATGTGTTTATATCCACTAATATTACAGAAATGAAATTGCCATAGAACATGTTGTGGTTGGAAATCGAGACCAATTTCAAATAAATTTCTGAAACCCATGAAATGATAACCAGTGGATAAACGTGGTTCTCTACTGACGTAACACCAGTTGTTGTCTAGCATAGAAACGATTTGTACGATAATAAACATTACATTTTAGCTCCATAAAAATGAAAAATCTCCACGCTAACACATGGAATGTAAATAAAAATGTTGTATATTAATTCATAATATAATATTAATGTTTAGTGGGTTGGAAAAGTATATTCTTTACAATAAAATATGAGATTTTAGTAATATTTATTCTCTACACAAATCCTTCTTTTTTAGCAGACAAATTATTAAATAATGAGATGTGATAAATTACCATCTTTTTTTTTACTAATTCATACAATGGAGGCCTGAATTTTGAATATCGCTAGACATCCATAGTCATACCAATTTAATTGATTTCCTTATCTAAATCTAGAGATAAAAGAAATGTGATTGCACGTGAGATAAAGCTAATGTCAGACCTCGGAAGAGTGTCAAAATTTTAAAAAAATCCAAAGTTTGAGTTTTACTTTTGGTTTAGAAATTGTTGTTATAGTACAAAATTTAATGTATCAAAATTCAAGTCACTGTGTCAAGACAGATTCAGACGACTAGTATTTATTATGGGAAAATAACACAAAATTGGACTTAGAGATTCAACCTTAAATAAAAACGAAAAGGAAAAAGAATGATTATTCTCTTGTTAAAAACAAAATAGATCAACTCTTCCTGATATGTTCTATTAGATATCTATATCTGTATTAATTCACAGGAGGATTCAAGGATTAAAATAATTTACTTAAAAGCTAACTCAATTTTTCTTATTTGAAAAAATGCATTGTAAATAAATAAAAACAGATTCAATGTTTAAACATTTCAAAATGCTGCATTCCACCTTCAATCCCAATTGTCCCGTTACAGAGTTTAAAATTAACGATTTTTTTCGTTAAATACCTTGGAAAACCCAAAATAATACAATCCCCATTTTTAAACAGACAAACACCCAGAACAAAATTTAAAATGCCACTAAATGCGATTTTTCGAGGTAACCCATGTGATGAACAGAAGCTATGCAATATAAATACATAACTTCAATGGATTTCATAGGGAGAAGAAAACCAGACCAGGAGTCATTTTACTTCTATCATAATTCAAAGGTTAAATTTTGATGGTTGTCATGAATCTTTTAAAAGTAGAATTACAAATTGGCCCTATAATGAATAGAAGCAAATTGATTTATTAGTTTCTGGAACGTACGTGGTAACCTGAACAGTAGTAACTTTACAGGGTAATGCCGAGAAGTGTTATGTTTATTTCTCACACTTTGTATTTAAAACTTAAGAATAGTAAACATTTAGTAAAATATATAAAGCAAAAGATTTTATGTCACCTATTTGCTTAAAACGTGTAATTGTAATTGTTTTGAATATCAGATTTCTACCAAATCACAAATGACTGCAATAGGTAGTGCTTTTGTCCATCTTATTTGTCAGTGTTGCAGAACCAGTTCTCTGATAATCTCCCTGACGTATCCTTTTGAGGGAGGTAAACGATCGTATGTCTCACCCACATCGCCTCATCATTGCTGGGACGAGGAAACATGATTAATGTAGAATTGTGCAAAAATATCGGATAATAAGCCAAGTTGGAGTACTGAAGTCATATTTCACCTTTATTGATCCTTTTTGAAAAAATAAAAGCATGTGTTTGATTGAAACTTTTCATACTTTAATCGAATCACTTACCACACTTTATCAAGATACCGAAATTATTAGTAATCTGCAACTGATAGCATTACGTAAGCAGCAAGCATTCTACCAGGAAGAGTTATATATAGCTAATACTAAAAGTCTTGCAATGAGGAAGAGCTCTTTTACTAGGAAGGTGTATACCTTTATATTAGATGTTAATTGCTGCAATGTACCATTCTCTTAAATGGCAGAAGCAAAGGTAAGCCAAAAGTAAGCACTGTGTAGAAAATATTTTATAAAAATATTTATTTTAAATGTATATCGAACTTATTAGTAAAAAAAGATAAAATTCGGCTGCTACAAATCTAGGATAAGCTCACTTTAGATTGAAGATTACAAAAGAAAACAATAAGGGAAAAAGTTAAACTTATTCCAAACATAAATTCGTTGCAGTTTTGTTAATTTTCAGAAAGCAAAAGTCGTTTTTATAGGTGGTTTCATACTGATAATTTACTGGTGACGACACCACTTATCCACATTATATCAAAGTTGAAATAGTTAATAAAAGTAATCTATCTATATTGATTATTATGATTTTTTATTTTTAGTAATGTTTTAAAACGTTATTATTGTCGATTGAAGTTTAAAAGAATATATACGGTAATTAAAAAATATATATTATTAACCCTACCTAATTTATATAATTAAATATTGTATTTAAAACGCAATCTTATTATTACGTTAAAAAAATGCTGTTTTCGACTTTTAGGAAGAAAGGTGTTAAATTCTTATGTTGATTATGTTTAAAATATCGGACATTAATTAACTGAACGCGGGTTTTTTTTATAAACAGAGATGACAGATCACAGACACATTGCATCTTTTACAATATCGGTTAAGTCTTTACAAACATTTCTTTATTTTATGTCAAATCAATATGAACTCGCAGATAATTAACGTAGTAGTTATGGAATTGCTTTATTTACATGTTCTTTGTTTCTTATGTTGACATACAGAATATATATACGTTTACATATACGGAATGTTAAAAAAGGATCGCTTGCATTTGGTTTTGATAGTCGTAAATACAAGAATTTGATAAATGCGAAACAGGAGATTTAAAATATGTTTTATACTGATGAAAAATCCAAAATATGTTGTAATTTGGTAAATTTGCAGCAAGTGCTTATCCGTGATTTGACTAACAAAAAAGTCAGCAATATATATATATATATATATATGCCAAAAGGACTTGGCTGATGTGAATATAACACAAGAAGAAGCAGAACACAACGAAACATAGATTTTCATTGCTTTGTTTTGATTCAAAGAGTAAAATAGTTTTCTACTTCAGTACAATACATGTGTTTAGAAGTCTGTGAAATCTGGATATCTTAATCAGGAAGCAACCGAGCGTAACTTTGTCGACTAGTATATAAACCGTAATAGCAGTAGAGTAACAATCAAAATAAATATAGTGATCTTTGATGAATTCGGATCAACTTTAAACAGCAGTATAAATGAGTTCCTTCCAAAAGTAAATAATTAGAACTATAATTTTTTTTAAAAAAAATTACGCAATGGTTATCTTATTTGAAACCATTGTACTTTAGCAAAATTTTCCGATCAATATCTTCAGAGGAAGTACTATCTAGTGTTCAAATGTCTGTGAAAAGCGAATTGAACTTTTTAAGTGGATTAGTGCACTCAATTTTGATATATAACAGCTATTTGTAATAGAGTCACTTAAGCAATTTTGATATATGATGTAAACGTTTGTTAGATTAACAGAAACATTTCATCTCAAATAGGTATGAACGTTTGCCCTTAGATCAATTTCTGATCCTTGCGTTGTGATGTTAACCCAAAGCACCTTATGAGTAGAAGTCTACATATACATGCAAAACGATGTGTTATTTTGAATTTCATAATGTCTAAACGAAGATTGGCTTACATTGCATTGTAGATGTATACACTAGAGACCTTATTTTTAACAGAAAAGCATACCTATTTTTCAACAGCCAGAGTAACATTTCCACAAATGATTTATTTTCAGTTTAAATTGGTAGCTTATCTCACATCTTTTATGTACAATAATTCATAAATTCTTATAACTTCAGGAATTCAGCTTATAAGTAATCAACCAGTAAAAATGAGATATAAAAATATCCTGTGAATCTCTACAGTAAAAAAAACCATACGATATCATAACCAAAAAAGGCCAACTCATTGTTATTAAAGTAAAAATAATCATAATAGTTGTGGGGTTTTTTTTGTGGGTTTTTTTTTTTACAGAACAGCGTTATGTTGTCGTCATACATCCTGCTTTTTCTGTCGGTGTCTCCCGTGATCGGCTATACCTGTGAGAAAACTGCCAAAATTTGCGAAACCTCCCTCAGTATCAAGCACTACCTAACAATGTTTAACCGCGACACACTTGCAGTGTACCCCCAAAAAGGCAAGCTCTACAAGTACGACGTGACCAACACATCAAATGCATATCCTGTACCTAAGGAGAACATTATTACAGGGGATGGTTGGGAGGTTAGAAAACTTCTAGTTGTCGCCAATCAAAGTCTTCCCGGACCGGACATCATCGTTTACGAGGGACAGACGGTGACCATTCATGTAAAAAACCATCTACATTCTGATACAGTAACGATCCACTGGCATGGTCTTCACCAATCTGGAACTCCCTTCATGGACGGAGTCCCCTTTGTATCTCAGTGTCCTATCGAATCGGGACAAACGTTTACATACAAGTTTAAGGCGTACCCTCCAGGTACATTTTGGTATCATTCCCACGTAGGCTCCCAACGTGTTGACGGATTACTAGGAGCTTTTGTCATACGTAAATACGAACCCGATCCTCTCCCGGAGCATATAATGCAAATCCAAGACTGGAATCACGACTGGGGTGGGGATATGGGTTATCAACTAATGGTTAACAGAATAATTGAAAATAGAACAAAATATATCCCTTCTCAATCTTTAGACGGTAGCTTCTATAGTCTTTTCAAAGCTCAATCCGGCCTCATTAACGGGAGGGGGCGCTTTTATTCCGATCTAGAGAGCGGAACTCACAACGAGGCTCCTTTAGAAGTTTTTAACGTAAAACAAAATACCTCTTATCGATTTCGTGTCATCAACGTAGGAGCTCTTTTTCCATTTAGAGTTTCAGTAGACAATCACATGTTAAGTGTTATCGAATCGGATGGATACCCCATTCGACCAACTCTAGTTGAATCATTCATCATAAATCCAGGAGAGAGATTCGATTTTGTTATTAATGCAAATCAATCTATTGGAAACTACTGGATTCGCGGAAAAACATTAGAGGTGACTCCCAGAAATACTATAGCAGAGGCAATCTTACGATACGATGATGCACCTGATGTGGAACCCACAACTGCTCGAAAAGTGTGCACTGAACAAGATAACTGCGTTGTCATTAATTGTCCATTTACTTATTTTCCTAAGAATGATTTTACAGAGTGTATCCGGCTTGATCATCTTCGTTCGTCAGCATCCAAAGATCCTGCACCACCAGTGGTCGATGGCAAGTTTAAAGAATATTTTCTTAATTATGCATTTCCAGGAGTAACTACCTTTCCAAGCTCGGTCAATGGTATAGCAATGGAATTTCCCCAAGTTTCTGGAGTATCCCAGCCACAACAAATAACGACGGCTTGCAAACATGTTCACTGCGAAGATCAGAAGCATTGTAAATGTACGAACGCCCTTTCTCTTGAACACGGCGACACTGTTCAAATGGTGTTGCTGAATATGGGCGTTGGGCGTGGATGGGCTCACCCGGTCCATATGCATGGTCATTCATTCTATGTTCTTAAAATGGGTTATGCAATATACAACGAAACCACTGGTAAATTCATAGCTCAAAATCAAGACATTGATTGCAGGGGTGGGGTCCCTGTTCAGAAATCTTTTTGTAACAATGCAACATGGACAAACCAGACCTGGCTGAATGGAAATGTCCCTGATTTGGAACTACAAAACCCGCCGCGAAAAGATACACTTATAATTCCTAGTGGTGGTTACGCTGTGATAAGAATCAGGGCAGATAACCCTGGCCTGTGGATTATGCACTGCCATATTGAGCTTCATGCCTCTGATGGAATGGCCATGCTTCTTAACGAATCCTTTTCTTATCTTCCAAAGACCCCTAAACATTTTCCAACTTGTGGAGACTTTAAAATCGAAGAAGAAGAGAACTTTTCTGTTATTGCTGATGTAAAAATTCATGGTAAGTATTCCTGATGGTTTACAGATAAACAAGACGAATAATTTATCTTGATGAAAATTTTAAGTCACACAGTTTTAGTTGATAAAGTTTGAGATTGATGAAAATAAAAAAGATAATAGTTACAGTATATATAATGTTCTCTTCAACATGTTAGTTTTTTTTCTATTCAGACACGATTTCGATGCAACAATTTTATGTAATCGTCGGGGTCATGGTTGCTGTTATTTTAATCCAGCTACTTATTATCATCAGCTTGCGTTATTTACATCGGAAGTCGTCATCATTTAAGACTGATAGTTACTCGAATGAAGTAACAAATCAAGCATTTACCTTATACTAGAATTAAAGAAAAATTAAAAACGGAGGTATAAAACAGATGGAAGTGTACGACATGCGAGAGTCGTTTTATACACATGATCAATATCTCAGTCTATCCAGCTACAGATAGGAACCAATATTTCTTGTGAGATATCCTGCGAAGAATGATTGTCCCTTACAGAGGAAGTTAATGACTCCATTACTTGCATCTCATCAATCGGGTATAAGCAGGAACATGTAAATCATATGATCCGGAAAACTAAGTAACAACATATAATAAAGAGCTTTGGTCCTTTATTATCATGAGGTAGAATTTATGTATGTTTTAATTCACATTTATTTGTGTTCGAAGGTACTTTTTTGTTTACATTTTATTCAAAGATTTAACGTTTTTATTTGTATTTCGTCCGAGACAATCTTATCAAAACGTTATTATATGTATTTATTTTATCTTTTTATATAATACATGTATTTATTTTACGTAAATAAAACTACATTTTTACTTCTAGTGTTTCGTTTCAGGCCCAATAAACATTCATGAGTCATAATGACCCAAGTTCTTTACAGATCTCTGGCACAAATGACTTTCCTTTTGTTTTTAATTTCAACCCAGGAAGTCCGTTTTGTTATATACTCTTTTTTGATTACCCATCCCTTTATTTGACATAAAAGTAAATGTCAGATAAAACGCTATAAAAAAATCAAATGCTGCCGGAGAAAGTTTTCGGGGACTGACTTAAAGTGCAAGTTATATTGCAAAGTATATGGAAAAAGCTAACTGTTTTTCAAACATGGAAAATACAAAGAGGTATATAGAAAGGTATCCAAAATATTATTCAGGTAAGCGATTCGGCCTGGGACATCATAATAACCTGATTTTGAGTTAAATACAACACCTTTCCATTTTTAAGTTTTGTAAGTTGTGAAATTAACTATCCTTAAAGCTTCTGACAAGATTACTCAGTTTATGCAATTTTTGTCTTACAGGTATTGTTTAAATATGTCTTAAAATAAAGCAGATGATAGGTTCGGATCATATATATATATATATATATATATATATATATATATATATATATATATTGGAAATGAGCACCGAGAAGTAAAATATTGAAATGCGCCCAACCCTGACCCCCACCTGTTGGTAATCTAAGGGGAAGAACCGAGAACCAATTCAAAGACAAGAGGAAGGGATAAAATACGACTTTTTATTTCTCATCTTATTTCTGAATGTAAAAAATGACAAAGTTTGGTTGAGCTACGCGTTTTGTGAACTCAAAATTTTTAACTGCAGATATAAACTTTACTTTTGTAAATACTTTAAACATCACCAAAAATAAGACTCCATTTCATGCTAAGATTCTCCCTATGGGACTATCAATGAGTAAGAAATAAAAGTAATATATACAAGTTTTCGTGGATGTTGAAAGATAAACCACCGAGGATGAGAAATCTGAAAGCAGACGCGTTAGGCGAGGCTTTGATATTTAAAACAAAATATCGAGACCAGTGGGGTTATTCTGTAATATCCACAAAACAAGAACTTTACTTTTATTTTACCAGCAGCTCCGAATTACTAGCGACTGATCGTTTTCTCTATAGAGAGACGATGTAGGTCATTGAGACGGCTGTTCCGTGTTATCCCAAATGCATTTGTGTGAAAAATCACTGTCTTGCTTGAATATTTACAAATAGCATGGACTGGGAAAATTATTTGATACAAAGTTTCAGAAATACTAAAGCAATTTAAATCAATAGTTAACATTTTTTTGTACAATTATTATTGCAAATGAAGCTGCAGGTCTTTTACCTACTGTTGATATTTTATATTTTTCGATGTTGCTGGAAAATTGTAGTACTTCAGTTTTTTATTATTGTGAGAAATGAAAAAATCTCATCTGAATGACTTTTGCTCATAATCAGACAATGTCACCGAAGTATGTAGACAAGCTAGAGACACTGCATTTTGATAAAATAAAATTAGTTACAACTCTTCTCACATAATTTTGTTACACTCACTGATTCCTAGGTATTTTTGTCACCTTCAGAAATCGTTGCTTTATCCCGGAGGACGGAAAAAACAAACAAATTTTAAAAGCTCGTCTTAGTATTTTTGAAACCCTTAAAGATACATGTATTTGCATGCAATTAAATATAAGGTGAACAATGCAGTTTTGATATGAATGTTAAATATTACATTTTACCTAATTTTCCCTCTAGCTTGTCAGGTTTCAATACACGGCTAAAAATAAAATGTCTATGGGAATTTTGCATTGCATAAACAGACATGAAAGTACCCGGATGATAATGTTGAAAAATTGTGCGAGGTATTCCGAGTGACTTCCGAATGGAGAAAAGATGTAAACATTTCCCATTATAAATCTCCGTTTCTGTGATTTTTTCCGAGTGAAAAATGATAATGTGTCAAATGAAGATATCTTGAATATTTTCCTTTTCATTGATTTCAATTGCACCTCTTTCACAGGTATGTGTATTTTTACTAAAAACTGTCCAAATGTGCGGGATAAATATCTTGGGACAGACTATAGTGCTTGTTGAAAAAATCTAGGTTCATGGGAATACATGGATGAAACCATTAATTATTTACTGAAACAGCTTTCACCCTGTACAAACATTTTAAACAAATGAAAACAGATAAAACAAAAGAACAAAAAATAAGCCATTACAAATACATGTAAGTCAAAACAACTAAGAAGTAAGCCAATGTCCTTCCAGGGCTTCCGTACTACGCGTTCCAACCCAATGAAATGTTTTCTTTGGTGAATCATGCGGGTATGAAAGTATAGCTAGGTTGCATAAAAAATACATAACATGCTGACGCGGGTTACATAAATTTTTCTGCACATTTAAGGTGAAGTTTGCGGTTACAGGGAGATAACTCAAGATTTTCATTGCGGAGCTTACCTTCAGGGCTTATACAATTCCTTGATTTTGCCCAAGCAGGACCAACTACTATTGATTTCAGATATGTCGTCAAGATTTATATGACGTAATAATTGACTTCAGTATTTTTTATTTCGCGGGGTTTTGTCGTTTACCATAAAAATGTAACAGGATACAAGCATTTTATCAATATCCACAAAAACGAAGTCCGCAACATATGGTTTTAATAGTGTTTGACATAAACACCAGATTATACATATACTATGAGAAGTTTTTCCTGAAATCGGTGGACTTGAAAAGGTTTCAAATGTGATGTTTTCGTTAACATTGAAGTAGTCTAAAATTTTGACTTTTGTTGCATTTTAATCTATTTTAAAATAGTTCATAAGAAATTAATAAAAAGGAATCATGATATAAATAGTGATATTATTTTCAAGCATTTAAACATAAATATCCTGTAGTGCTATGAATTGCTTCCACGTATCACAACAGCCAATTCATTTCCATTCTGTTTATTTTGTCGAAAAGTAGGAAAAGACTTACTATGCTGTACTTGTATAAATCTGACAGAAAATTAGCCATGATGATAATTATGCCTGACCTGATGATATTGCGTCTGACTGTTTATACTTTATGTAATAAACAAATAATGTACGGAAGTATTAGCGAAGAAAATAAAAAATATGACATTTAGACCTGACCGATGTACCATACTTTTTTGTGAACATACCTAAACTTGTATAAACAACAAAAATACAATATACAGAAACACAAAAAGGTTAATACTGTGTAGAAACAACTATGCAATAGGTTATTACCGTGATTATTTTCTGATACATCTGTAGTAATTTAATAAACATCTCCAACTCACTACAGTTCTACAACAAACTCGTGCATAGGTATGGCGGCCTTGCATTACATTACAAAATACTATGTCCTGACAACTTTGGAAAAACTGATAAATTTGGAAATTATCAAATCAATTCTATAAACCGGCCCCTAAAATATGGTCCTACCTAGAACATTTTTTACAGTTTTACATAAAAAACAACTTAGTCCTTCTCATCTGACTCTAACACGAGACAAACTTTGGTTATTGGGCGCGTAAGAATACTGGACACAGTTTTCACTTTGACGATATCATGTATGTCCCTTTGAACCTCTAGAATTCGACCAAGATTCCAATGATTCCTCGGTCCGTTTTCTACAATGAGAACCAAGTCACCTTCTTTAGCATTGCGACCCTGCTTCTGCCACATTTGTCTACTCTGAAGAAGACGTAGGTACTCCTTAATCCATCTGCACCAAAAATTGTCTGCAAGGTATTGGATCTGGCGCCATCTACGACGTACATAGTTGTCTCTTTGTGAAAAAGATCCAGGTGGTAATGTTTCTCCAGGTTTGAGAAGCAGCAAACGGTTTGGTATTAAAAGACTCAGATCACTTGGGTTATCTGACGTAGGCGTCAAAGGTCTCCCATTGAGTATGGCTTCGACTTCACAGAATAACGATTCACAATTTTAAGTCCTTCATCGTTGAGGTGAATAGTTTGTTCATGTAGAACGGAAAATAGCACTTTCTCACAGATCTAATGAGCCGCTCCCAGACACCTCCGAAATGTGACGCTGATGGTGGATTAAATGTCCAATCTATCCCTGACTGCAGCAAGTGAAAATGAATTTGGTTTATGTTGCATTCAGCACCCACAAAATTTGTACCATAGTCCGATCTGATAAACTTCGGTTTTTCCTCTCCATGCGATAAATCGGCGAATAGCATCAATACATGAATCTGTATCCAAGGAGATGAAACTTTAAGATGAATTGCTCGGGTGTTAAGACAAGTGAATATCACGCCATAGCGTTTTACCATACTCCTTCCTCTCTTCAACTCAAATGGTCCGAAGTAGTCCATGCCTACATAAGTAAAAGGCGGATCATCTGTTTTCAGCCTTACAGCGGGTAAATTAGCCATCTTTTGCTGCATTGGAGGAGACTGGTATCTTCTGCATATAACACATTTTGAGATAAGCGATTTCAATAGAGAAGAAACACCAGGAATCCAAAACTTCTCTCGAATCACAGATAAAGTGGAATTCTTGCCAATGTGTCCTGTAGATCTGTGGGCATCTACCGCAATCATCTTTGCCAGTATGGAATTTTTTAGGACAATTATTTGATGCTTTTTGGTGAAAATTCGACTCAACAGGTACCAACGTTAACGCAAGCAGGGATGACCACACACTTGCGCCAACTACGCAACCTAACGCAAGCAGGTAGTGCCGCACACTTGCGCTAGAAAGGCCAGAACACCAGCAGGGATGACCACACACTAGTGCTCCGCCGCAACCACCACCAATACAAGCGAGGATGACCGCACACTTGTATTGATGCGCTACAGAGCAGGAATGACCGCACACTCAATCTAGTCTTACCTGTTCAAGTTTAACCCCAAACAGTCGTTCTGTGTACGCAATTGACACTGTCCCTACATATGTGCCGACCTAGAACAATTCGTAGTGTTTTAAAATAGAAAACCAAAAATAAACAAAATATCTAGACATAACCCCAAAAATACTTATACATAACAACTTATTTACATAGAATAATTAATATTGTATAAAGTAATTAGCAAACTCAATGGTCATTATTGGAAACATTAATTACATAATCAAAAATCAATAAATCAAAGGGCAATAACTCAACAAAAAATAAGCTGCCCGCTTCAACTGTGGTAGCTATAAGGGTGTGAAAAGACAAAAAAATTAATTAGATGGTACATGTACCTATAATTAAAAAGCATGTTTTGAGAGTTTAAAAAAGTAATAAAAGTCTGATAATGTGGTAAGTTTATCTCTCTGTTTCTCTCTCTCTCTCTCTCTCTCTCTCTCTCTCTCTCTCTCTGTTTGAAAAATAAGATGCAAGGTATATAATTTGTGATTAAATTGCTACAATACAAAGCGTTTTGATGCAGATATATTCGTAAAATGCCCCCCCCCCCATAATATCCTTGCTAATTTAAAAAAAATATGCATCCCCATGGAGTAAAATATTGACGTCCGTATAAAAAGGGATAATGTCCTCTCTCTCTCTCTCTCTCTCTCTCTCTCTCTCTCTCTCTCTTCCATTGTTACAGTCAAAAACTGAAATCTAATGATTTCATATCAGTTTATTCCCTGAGTGTATCAATGCGAGGTTGAACAAAGACTAACTACAAGTCTCATACAATATCTTTTGGACTTTAGTCCTGTTAATAATGCAGAAAGAAATCAAAGTGGCAGAAATTTATTTTAAACAAAGACATCTGATTCATACATAAATATATTCATAAAATTTGAATGAACATGAAAGTATCAATAAAAAAATAATCTTTCACACAACATACACATGATACACAGGGTAAAAAAAAAAACCCAAAAAACAAAAAAAAAAAAACCAACCAAAAAACAACGAGCCAATGAACCACAAAGTAATGCTACTTTTAGTGATAGCTGAGTAAGAGAAGGGAGGGTGAAGAAAGAAAAAATCGGCAGCTCGCCGAGCTGCTCTTGATCGATAATGGCGCCAAACTTAATCTGCAGTACACACATGCGCATTGTAGAAAGGGGAACCATTCCCGCAATGGCAACCTGTGCTTACAGGGACAATGTCGAAATTTATTTTATAAAATAAAAACCACTTTGACTCCAGTCCTGTTAATAATGCAGAAAGAAATCAAAATGGCAGAAATTTATTTTAAACAAAGACATCTGCTTCATACACAAATATATTCATAAAAAATTGAAAGAACATGAAAGTCTCAATCAAAAAATCCCCAACCCAAATGTTTGTGAAGATAGTAAATGACAACATAGTGAGTGAAAAAAAATTCACTGCATGGGGAGCGATCTTCCAAAGTATAACATTGCGTCTAGTAATTTAGAAAAGTGAGGGCCAATATATCGGTGCACAGCGTCACTGGAGCAGTAGCCGATCACTTTAATCTGTTCCACTGGAACTCCAATGTGACTTAACCAGGTGGCTCCGCCTCCACGGAAAGAGTGACCTTTAATGTTGCTGTCATCTCTTCCTGCTAGAGTCAGTATGGAATGAAGCTTCAGACGGGATATGGAGTAAGTAAGAGCTGATGCTGTTCCTGTAAACAGTAGTTCTATTGTCATCTATTCCTGCCTGAGTCAGTATGGAATGAAACTTCTGACGGGATATGGAGTAAGTAAGAGCTGATGCTGTTCCTGTAAGCAGTAGCGGTCCAAAGAGATCTGCTCCGCTTGTGAGATGAAGGTATACCTGAAGGGCTGTAGCTGGGCACAAATCACCATTTACTTGTGGCAAGATAACATTCAGCCCACGTTCGCGAAATTCAATTGTCTTTGTATGCCGTAAACAGAGTAAGTAGCCCCAAGAGCATGGCATCAAATCAATACGCCGTACGTGTTTTGATGGGGCAAATGGTCCAGTAATAGCAACATTGCCTGGGCGAAGTGAACCATAAAAGGCTATGAGGCAGGCACACCAAAAAGCAAGGTCTGCAACGAAAGAACAGTCCAGTAATGAACGGATCCTAAGTAGATGACTTGGTGTAAGTGTGTCAACTGGCGCTTGGGCTGTACCCAGTCCTCTTTTCACCCCCATAGGTATTTCAATTGAAAGTCCTGCGGTATAGGATGTGGTAGATCACAAAGTTTGTGCATGTGTGGTATAATGTTTAAGTATTGTTGAATAGAACAGAATTAAAACGTTTCACTTTCGCTAAGTATGTCACATATAATTGCAAGGTTTCCGAGGTTGTAGGTAATGGTGGTACCGAAATATGGTCACAAAAATCCATATAAGATTTCATGTGAGTACGGTAAGTGGCAGTGGTACTACTAGCCCATGCCTTTCTTTTCAAATCTGATGCTTGGTCTCGTAGGGACTGAACTGTAAATCCACCTAGCAAAAACAAATGGTAATGACATGTGAGACAACAATGTTGTGATTGAAAAAGTGTCACATTGCAATGAAGGCACTTATGAATAAAAGTTTAGTAAGTTGTCCAGGCTCGTGAAGACAGGAACATGCATCTGCAAAATTGTTTTGTTTGCCTGGTAAATATTGAGCGCTGAAAGCACAATTGTACATGGCAGATATCCAGAAAAAGAATACGGCACATAAACATGATCAAGGGTTTCCTGGATGTTCCTTTATTTATACAGAAAACAGCGGAAGCACTTTCACTGTATATGATCAATTTCTTGTTTAAAAATTATTGCACCACCTAAACACGGCTAGAAAAATGGCAACAAACTCTGTAACGTTTATATGCTCAGATGCACAATCTGGTAAATCTTATGCCCAGTTAACATAAAAATAAGTTAATTGTAATAACCTCCACCTCCTTCAGAAGAGGCGTCCGTTTGGAGAGAGGAGATAGGATGGGGGGTCCTGTATTCGGCACGTGCCATTGAATACTTTCATGAATGATAACCACCACTGAAGGTCTGCAAAAAAGTCGTTTGTGAGCAAGACTTTATGGTGTCTCTCTTTCACTGAACTCTTCAAATCTAACACTCTCCGAAAAAAAGTGCGGCCTCCGCATATCACTTGGGAGACCCAATTGAGCTTTCCTACCAATGTTTCCAACTGACGAACACTTACACGTTTCTTCTGCGAAAATGTTATTAACAAGTCACTTAAGTCTTTAAGCTTTGATGTAGGTAAGGCTAAAGTCATGGACACCGAATCTACTACAACCCCTAGAAATACTAACTGTTGAGAGGGTCCCTCAACTTTTGACCAGTTAATAGCGAAACCTAACCGTCTAAGGAGGTAAAAAAGTGTATGCATCGCCCTTGAACATTCAACAAAAGATATTCCAAAAATCAAAAAGTCATCAAGATAAGCAATAACAGTATAATTGTATGGATTCTTTAAGATTCTACAGACTGTGGTACTAAGTCGCTGAAATATCTGGGGGCTCTTTGCCGCTTCAAAGGGTAGCTTAGTGTCATACATATAAGTAAGTGAAGTAGCATTAGCAAACTGCCATTTTAACCCAGTTGCTTGATAATTAAAAGGGTGAATGGGAACAGATCTATAGGCTGAGCTAAAATCTATCTTTGCAAGATAACACTCTTGACTGATAAGTTTACCTACAACCCGCAAGTCCATGTACGAACATGAACAATCTGACTGAACATAATCATTAACAGACAAGTGTAATGGACGGCTAGCATCATGGATAAGTCTAACTTTAAAATTTGATTTTGGGTTAGCTCCCGGCCCAATGCACTAACAACAGTATGTTTGACACAAGTAACAACATAATTATTGTTTGATAACTCACACAAAATTTGTCTCTCGACTTGTTCTGCATATTGAAAGCAGGACTGATAATTGTCAACTTCACTTGGGACAAGTCGCTGCTCAGCCCCCTCATCTATAATTCAAAACCCATCTTTGACCCCCTTGCATAAGAAGTCACAATCAAAATCCTCTTATAAATAAAATTCCCAGACAGAACGATTACGCTCAGGAGGGAAGTATGAGCAGCCACCCGCGCCATGGTCTAGTTTTTTTGGATGAGAGAGAGCGTTATGAGATTGCAAATAGCACACAAAACAACAATGTTTCATTTACAGTTAGAAAAGTCGTATGCACCTGTATTAAATTTCCTGCATATCTCCTTTCCTTCCGGAGTGAATGGGCCACGTCGGGTGCCTCTCTGTTTAGGGTTACTGTCCTTCTAGTATAATTACTTGTAGAGCTTGCACAGTGAGGTTATTTGGTTTCGAAATGAGCTGAAAATCTTGTTGATGTGGGCGGGATATCCCCCATCGGAACTTCTCCTTGAATTGAAGTTCACGATACTCACGGTCAAACAGAATAACACTGCCTTTGACATACGTGGGACTCCATGTGGTCGTGGCGTTGTTGCAGTCCGCATTTGCTCTGATTTGGTATTAGCTGACGCTGCTTCTGTGTTCAAGTGTTGTTGTCGCTTATCTCGTCGGATAAAACGGAATGGAAAGATAAAATAAAAAATCGGCAGCTCGCAGAACTGCTCTTGATTGATGATGGCGCCAAACTAAATCTGCAGTACACACATGCGCAGTGTAGAAAGGGGAACCACTCCCGCAATGGCAACCTGTGCTTACAGGGACAATGTCAAAATTTATTTTATAAAATAAAAACCACTTAAATAGATATAAAATGTCAAACTCCCACGGACGGGATGCAGGTAAATTAAGAGTTAAAACAAGAGCAATGTGAAATTACCTAACCTTGTTTACAATCTGTAATTTAATATAAACAAAATGTACTGGGTCCCACAATTTGAGCTATAAGGTGCGGAAGAGCTGTCAAAGCCATTCCTTCATTCATAATTTACATCATTTGCTGGCTTTACAAGAATTTGTAAAATTCTTACTATAATGAAATTTAGGTTAAATTTTACTCTTAACATCCATATTACTTAAGTCATCATCAAATCCCGCAACTCTTCAAAAAATATGTAAACTAATAAGCAAAATTTTTGATTTGGTCGGTTCTCCCAGGTAAACACTTAGGAATGTATTTTTATTGGAAATAATCCTGCTTTACTATACTACTTTAATTTACCCCTGCTTTACTACTTTGTATATATATATATATATATATATATATATATATATATATATATATATATATATATATATATATATATATATATATATATCTTTTATTTGCATGTGAAAAATTTGTATTTCAATTATTGTAAAGGGAGAGGGCTACATAAGTTTTAGAACTTGTGCCCGATCCCGTCGTAATGAAGAAGTATCAGCATGTATTGTTAAAGTATCATCATATAATGTTGAAATATCAGCATATAATCAGCATATAATTTTAAGGTATCATCATATAATGTTAAAGTATCAGCATACAATGTTAAAGTATCCGCAAATAATGTTAAAGGAACAGAATATAGACAAAGTAACAGCATGTAATGATGACGTATCAGCATGTAATGTTGAAGTATCATCATATAATGTTAAAGTATTTAAAGTATCATCATATAACGAAGATCATCCACATAAGGCAGTTGTGGATCCATAGATGGTTGAATCTTGAAACATTCAGTGGTGATAGACGACATGTTCTTGTTATGCACCCGAGGTTTTGTGGGAAGTCCCTAGTATGGAAGCTCGGTAGTGGTCGAAATTTAGGATTATGAGTGAAATTTTGGTACATTTCTTATGACAGCTTTTTAACTATAAGTATTTTATTAACACATAGTGATCAAAATATGTCCACAATAGCAAGATCTCTCATTTGATATCAAGGGAGACTGACCAAATTAGGGGAACAGAGAGGCCAAGAGGCTTTTATCCATAACTCTTTAACGATCAATATTGTGTTATCAATTACTGAAGCAAGAATGATAATTTTAACGAATCGCAATCATATATTTTGTTAACATATAGAACAAACATTGTTTAGTGTACACGAGTTCTGATTTGACAGCATGAAAAGGGACTTGTCCTTCAAATAAAGGGCCAGATGGTGTCTAAAGTTTTCTTCATATAACTTTCAATGAGGAGGTTTAACGTTCAAACTCATTATGTTATGTTATGTCAGATCCCAATGCTTTATCTAAAGAAGAGTCATGACTGTAGTGAATAACAAAAACTATCATAAAATAAAAGATCATAGTTTGTTTACATGTATTCCAATGACTTTGCTACATTTCTGTATCTTTACGTGGTAAAAGATCTACAAAGGTGATATAATTATCTTCAAATTGCCGTCTGAGCGCCTTTAAGGCACCATTTTAATTTGTTTTACTACTTCACATTTCAAAACCTCACAAAATAACATGCATTCTTTACACAAAAAAAAAATAAAGAATGATTTGGTATAAAGGGGAAAGTATAGAAAAATTATGACATTCTTTATTCGGAGCTAGCGATAAATTAAAAAAACCAATTTTTATCAGTCAAATAATCTCTTCATAATTCAAGCTTGGCGTTAAATGAGACTTTTCAACGGATAGCATTCGGATGTTAGACATATTGCACTTTAGAGATCACCAAACACACTAAACTGTAGGATTGATACGAGGGTTGGTCCAAAAGTAGCGTCACGGTTGCAATAAAATCATAAAAACTCGCCGTAATGACAAATTTTGAACTATAGAATATTTACATATATTTATTTAGATCTGAAAATTTTAATGCAAAACGATATTTACTTCTGAAGACAACATATTATATAGAGCGTGAAGTAAGGACAGTCGCCGCAGTCGACAGTTTATGTATTCTTGACGTTTTGTTTTAAATTCATTCTTCTGTGCTTTACAAAGAAATGGTCGGGATGGTATATTCACACTTTATTGTAATTGTTTCTATTAAATATCAATAATTTGTCTGTAACTTTCGGTCGTCACCGGTAACAAACAAATTTCTATGTTCTATTATTGTAATTTTCAATAGAATTTTTCAGATTATTTTAAAAATATTACACAGCTATGAAATGTTTAATACTTGAAAATTGCATTTTTTCTGTTGAGATATCTCAGATCTTATTGAGATGTTAATTTTCTGAGTTTGTCCGCGCGAGATCTCAATAAAGTTAAGTGACAACAACCAATCATTGTTATTAAATAGACCTTAACATGTAGATGTGCAGAATAGATACAGTGTGTCAGTTATTAGTCCATCACTTCAGTAGTCAACGGAAGTGAAACCAAAAATCGGCTTTTAAAAGTTTTTGCTTTTTTACGAAACATTCTATCTAA
>WFKH01003881.1:47744539-47761660 GCA_016163765.1 Magallana hongkongensis
CGGACGGACGACGGACAACGGGTGATCAGAAAAGCTCACTTGAACCTAAGGTTCAGATTGAGCTAAAAAGTGTATAGTTTTTAAGATATTTATTTTATTGAAACAATAAGCACATAAGTATTTAATTACAGTTCATCTGTATACATTAACAAACAGTATATATAATATTCATTTGATTTATACATTAGATTTTTTTTAGATATAATGTACATATTACTCCCTAGATGGCATATGTTGTAGTTTTACACAAAAAACTAGTAAACGTGAAAGTGCTTTTATGACGGAGGGAAATAAATTAAACGACAGAAATAGGCAGGAAGGGACATTAAGGAGAGACAACAGATGGTGATTAATGTTTCAAACATTAAAATATAGCTTTCCATGAAGAATCATATGGATAATTATTGCAATTTTTCAGAAATACTTATACATGTACTCTCTCTCTCTCTCTCTCTCTCTCTCTCTCTCTCTCTCTCTGCACTTTCCAAAAAAGGGGAGGTTGCAACCACTGTAGACACATTATTTATTAAATCTATATAGCTCACAATTTTACTGGAATAAGCTCTTACTTTGCTCAAATATATGAAGATGTGAATTATCGCCCTCCCCGTTTAAAAACCATGCCTTGATCATGCGATTTTCTGTTTTTGTTTATCTTTATATATTAAACTATAATTTAGCTCTTCTAAATATTTATATGTCTGGCAAGAAGGGCATGGTTAATTTGTAATAACTAATTATTATTAGAGATTCAAGTTTATCAACCGAGTAAAGAAGATTTCTGTTATATAATCCGTTCATTCATTCACTGTCTGTCGCCATTTCTCTTTCCAATTGCGCATGCGCATTACAGTCGATAACCCGATGGTGAGATGAAATGATGACGATAGCGCGATAAAGACCTAACGATGACCAGATAGAGCATCGCGTCGTCGCTATCGCACCATCGCGTTATCGCTATCATACCATCGCGTCACTGCGCTATCGCTTCGTATTGCCACCGCACCATCCTCATCGCATTGCCGCGCATCGCATCATCTTCATCGCACAGTCGCTTCATCGTCATCGCACTATCGACCCAAACGTCGATGGTGCGATGATGCGATAGTGAACTACATGGCCCTATCCGGATTCCATACAAGTTACTTTAACTCTTTATCGGTGAAAAAGCCATAATGTTTATTCAGTAAGAAATTTAAAAATAATGTTTACTATAGCATGTTTGCTGTATGAAAGCCACGCAATGCTTGTTATGGTAATGCTTGCAATAGTTCTTTTGAAGCCCTGAAATGCCGTCTATAGCTCACATAAGTTCATCATTTTTGGTCATTTCATACCGTTAATCCGTTAGATTTGCTACTATATTCAGTTAGCTGATGGTAAATAAATCCCATCTGTCTATTTCAGTATGCATACAGTATGCACATGTAAAACATGAATTTATAATAATTATTAAAACGTCCTAACAGTGTTTTGTATTCGTCAACCCCTAAAGGTTTGAAGATATAATATTCATACCACCAAATCATTGACTCAAGGGTTAAACACGAATTATTGTTAGGATGTGTTACATCCCGATCTATAATTCATCATAAAATTTAAGGTAGAATATTTTTAATTTCAATTCAAATTTCGAACTGTTTTTTTTTCTCTTCAAACTGAGTTGATTATCATATTATTGATAAAAAATAGTTCATTCTATTAATTATTTTGAATATTTGCATTTGTTAAAAAATCATTCTATGTATTCGTCGTTCGAGATCAATTATAAATCTAATCATTTGCTTTCGTTTTATCAAGGCTAACTGGAAAAATGTATTTATTTATTTAACGTTACAGCTCTGACATTACACACACGGAGGTCTCTGAACTCAATATGCATAATTTTTGCCTAGTGAGTTTTCAACTTTGAAAAATAAAATTTCATAAGTTATTCATTATACACCAATAACTCTCAATATCATATGTCCATTTAAATAAACTGATTGATGTCTTGTTAAGTTATTAAAGTCATTAAACTATTTTTGTTCGCTTCAGTGATGTTATCATAACCTCCAGTAAACTTTACGTTTCAATAAACGTGAATGCTAAAGTAAAACGTCTTAAAATTTGACCTCTTTAAGGTTGTCGACTTTAGTTTTCATTGTGCATGTTTTTGCGCAATCTAGTAACAGTGTATTTATACCTTGTAAGAATTTTTTTTCGATACCATTTATGAAATTGAACACCATAAACAAAATACAGATAAAAATATTTACATTTTTTAAAGAAAATTTTATTTTTTAAACGTTTTGTTCTTGTTCGGTACTTGAGCGTTGCTATTGTGCTTTTATAACGTTATGATAATGTGAAGCTTTGTAGAAGTACGTTATAAGAAATAACATGAAAGAAAAAGTAAAAAGTGCACGCCTTGGAAATTTTAGATACAGAATTATGCTATCGTCAGGGTTAATTTTCTTAAATTTTGAATGGATTCATTGTATCAATCTACTCTTGTAATACTCCAAATATATAGCAAAATTTGGTGCATTTTGATATTTTGAGATGATCCCCATTAAAAACCAGATGGTAGAATGTAGTATTTTTTATTTTACATATAAGGTAGAAAGTGATATTGCTAATCATATATTAAATTTTGAGAAAAATCGCTATTGTAGTATTTTTTAAATCTGCTTCGAAGTGCGGAAAATCACAATTTCCTATATATTCCTAAAGTAAATGTACTTGCAATTGTATTTTGAGATGGCCCCTAAAAAGAACTAGACGGTAGTTCTAAATTTAATTTTCTTGTAAATCCTATAAAAAAAAATAACGAAAGAGGTTAAATAGTTTTGACGTTGTACTTACAAGTATGACGTCAAATACGGAAACGCGACATTTTTTTTGGTAAAATAATCAGAAATATAAAATTAAATAGCAAAAAATCTATCGAGACCACATATCATTTTTTTTTACATAAATAATTTGTAAATCACTTTTTCTTTACGTACAGAAAATGTTGTTAGATTCGTCTAAGTTGTTAAAAAGTTATATGCAATTTCTTGAAATAACTTCGTTTCGAAAATGAAGAAAAAAATGCTCATTTTCCTATATATTTCATTAGAAAAGCGTCAAAACAGCACCAAAAACAATACTAAGTTTGAGGCGGTATTGCATGAAAATAATTAAGGCAAAGTTAATAATTTTTTTACATAATGAAGTTTAAATCCTAATAAACGAATTGACAAATTTTCAGGGTATGTTTTCTCGTGAGATTTTTTATGGGGTAAACCCGCGAATACTAGACGGTAGATTTTCCTGAAACTTTGCAAATATTCTAGAAATGGTGTATATTACATATGGTTAAAAAATAGAGAGTTTTGCTGTTGTAGTTTTTACGCAAATAAATCCAAATCGGCATCCTTAAACACTTTTCAGAATTGAAGTATTTGTGTACACAAAAATGCTGTAAACATGTACAGGTTGTTAACCAAACATACTGAAGTGCATCAAAAGACGCGTTTAAAATGCTTTAAGACCAAGATTTAGTAAATGAAAGGAGCCTACAGATTTCTGAAATTTGAGATATGAATACTTTTAATGATGCTTCGTAACAATAGCTTTGTTTGATAGGGTATACCGGGGCTTAAATCTAAGATATACACAGTGAAAAGTTATGTTTTAAACTGTCATTTTCAATGCAATATGAAGGAAACCATGCAGCTACAAATCTCGGACCTTTTTCTGTTTTTGACAAATGAAATGTATCCATAATGTCTACAGTCTCTCTAAACACGGAATGTAAAATGTGCTTGACCTCTTCTTTAAAATGAAATTAAATTGACGATAGTTATCGGGATTACTTTTTATAGGATTTCTAATGGAATTCCAAGAAAATGTTTCATTTTCTATATAATTCTCTTTTTGTCAAAAAGTACGGTAAAAAGAAATATCAAATCAATTATGACGTCAAAATGGTTCTAGCACGAAAAGGACACCCTGGAATCATTTACGAGATCTTGACCTTAGGGTAAATCGCGGGTTTGCTTTCGTCATCAAATTCTGTACTAAATAAATGGAACAGGTTTAAAATATTGACCTCGTACTCATGACGTCAAATACAGAAACACGGCAATTTTCGGTAAAATAATCAGAAATACAATGTACAGATAAAATAGCAAAAAATCTAGCGAGAATACATATGATATTTTTACATAAAAAATTTTTAAACCACTTTTTCTTTACGCACAGAAACAGTTGATCAATTTGTCTAAATTGTTTAAAAGTTATTTGCAATTTCTCAAAATCACTCCATCTCGAAAAATGCTGATTTTCCTATATATTTCATTAGAAAAGCGTCAAAACAGCACCATCAGCAATACCAAGTTCAAGGCGGTATTGCATAAAAATAACTTAGGCAAATTGATAAAAATTTTATATAATAAACTGTAAATCCTAAAGAACGATTTGACAAATTTTCAGGGTATGTTTTCTCGTGAGATATTTTATGGGGTAAACTCGCGACCCACCGTAATTAGAAAACTATAGTCGGGACGTGAATTTTCATCTTCTTCGAGTCGATATTTGATATTGATTTTCTTTCATTAAACTGTCATTCGTAGTATTTATGTGACTACATCATTGCAAGTGTTATATGCATTCAATGATAAGCAGAAACGTTCATTTTTGCATGACCTTTATAACGGGTTAAGTGGTCATATTTATTAAGTCATAATGATCATCCCACGAGCTTGTGTTTAACTGATGCATGGTTATTGTACAATAAAATCACGTTACGTTTATTATTGTATATAAACTTTTTAAACGTAGATATAAGACACCGATGTGAAGCGTCGTAGTTCATGACTCCATGAATCCATTTCTTAAATATTTACATCTACTGAGTACTTTCTTCCCTATTCTTAAAATCCAATTGTATTCATACAGCTACTGACAAAACCAAATCACGATCTAACCAGTTTCAAGCAATTTGTACGCAGACTCAGATATCTTAATAGTAACAACTGTTGTAATAAACTCCCATATATGGGAATGTTGACTGTTCCTTTTATGCGTTGAACTTAATGATCGACACTTATGAAGAGTCAGTATTGTCAATATAAACAGTAAAATGATTGCTTTGGTGCATGGTTCATTCAGGGTGATAACACTATAATTTGAAATCTTAGAATTGATAATATATTAAATGAATGAATATTGATCTATATTGATTTCGCTATGTGTCTCATACCACCTTAAAGGGGCATGGTCACGATTTTGGTCCAAAATTATTTTCCCCGTTTTTAATGTTTACAATGCTTCAGTAAGGCATTTGGAATAGTTAACTAAAATTTGAGTTTCAGTCGTCGAGTTATAAGCGAGATACAGAGCTCACAGTTCTTTATTATGTAAACAAAGCTGAGATCATGTTTTTGTTTACATTTTGAAAATTCCAGGTTTAGACCTCAAATGAATGTGACAAATGCTAGGAACTGTTTTTTTATGTTGAAAATAAATTAGCAGATAGAAAAATCAGCCTGAAAAAGAACTTTTACCGGTATATTGAACCAATGTAAACAAAAACATGGCACGAGCTTTGTTTACATAGCAAAGAATTGTAAGCTCTGTATTTTGCTTATAACTCTTCGACTGACACACAAATTTTGGTTGATCAATAGAAATGCATTGATAAAGCATTGTAAACAATAAAAACAGAAAAATAAAATTAACCAAAATCGTGACCATGCCCCTTTAAGATGTTGACCTCTGATAAATGTTTCTGATTAAATTAAAACCAAAAGCCATATCTACCCCAACCAAATCAAAACAGAATCGAAACAACACTCTAAATATAAGCCATGTCAACAACTACTATTACAGAATTTATCGCATAAATCTTGACATTAAATGCAATTTCTTTTTGATCGATAAGCAAGAACTTGGATTGTCCGACAGTTGTTATGAATCATGATTTATGATTGATAAGATTCATTTACATTTTTAAATATTTAGTCCTACATAAAATATAAAAATTTCAAACAATTCCATATCTGAATAATTATAATTTCACATGTTTGTCATCTGAATTAAATGTAGTAAATCTTTTTTTTAAAATTTAGTTTGTCTTCCGACTTCGATCTTTAATCACACCCCCTACATGCACCCACCATTGATAAACGTCATGGTTTTCAATTTTCCAAATAGTTTAGGTTTAGGACTGCATTGTCCTTGATCTATACATGTCCTGATCTTTTTTTTTTATTAGCTCACCTGCATGGGCTGAAGGCTCATGTAAGCTTTACTTATATAGAATTTTTGTCTAGTCTGTAGATGTTGGGATAGTTGGCATGGGCCTTTTTATTTTCTCTAGAACCACTGGATCAGTTTCAACCAAACTTGGCACATGGGTGTTGGGTAGAGCTTTCAAGTTTGTTCAGGTGTAGGTAAACATTAAAAGTAAGGAAAATACGGCGAAGTGTTAAGCATTTTTTTTTAAAGAACCAAATACGCAGTGTTTCCAAAACGTTTGCAAAAGTTTCTTAATATTGAAAGTTGATGTACATTTGTTTAAATCATTACCCTCTGTGTCATTTCATTATAGAAATAAATAAAAAATGAAATTTAATATTTAAAAATATCATCCTTAAGATATTAGTGCAATATCATATCTAATTGCAAAAGAAACACACTAGAATAGATAACTTGCAATTTTGGTCAATGGGTAAGAGCGAGGCCAAGTTAGGGCAAGTGGGAGTAAGATGGTGCCTTGTATAATTTCAAAATAAAGATGTCTAAAATATCCTCTAAAGCCAAAAGAAATTTATGTGTACAAATATTTTAAGCAAGTTACTAAGAGAGTTCAATTTAAATCGCCGTAAGGTAAAAATCACTGTCGGGGAGGGGTGATCAGCAAGTGGGTGTCTAGTTAAATTTAGAATTTAATCGTAGCAAAAATCTATTAAAAAAAGAAAAAGTTATACCATAACTCCGAGTGTCAGAGACGACACTTAGTTTTATTTAGATGGGGTGTACAATTTTAGAAAAAAATAATAGAAATCAAAATAATGAAAGAGGCTTATATCTATAGAAATTATAAAAAAAAAACCAAACTATAATAAAAAAATGTATATATTCATACTATGATACCTTGGGGTCAGAGAAAAGGCAATTGTTGAATTTTAATTTTATATAAAAAACACTCAAAAACCTTCTTAAGCAAATTGAAGTAAGGAATGAAATGAAACTTTTAAATGTTATAAGAATCATCAGATTTTTTATCATAAGTATATTAAAGGAACACAATTGAGTCCAAATATATTTTTTGTGCATAGAAAGAAATCTTCTGCAGATTAATATGATTTTTATTCTTTGTGAAATTGAACCTAAGCAAGCAAATAAAAAGAATCTTAAAAAATATTTGTTTTTCACTTTTATAAAATGATTTTAATGTTTCAAGGAATAAATGTCATTATATTGTTCTTTTACTGTATTTAATACTGTAAAGCTGTTTAGCAATGTATTTGAGTAAGACATTGATGCTCAGGTGAGCTATGCTACCCATTGCCATGGTATTAAAAAGATATCAACCGGTGCACGCATCCCTATACATTCGTCGTATATCGTTGGTAGCATGTGTTCTGTGTTCGTCAAAGCATAGAGTGATTTCATCTGTTGGATAAATACTTGCCATCTTGAATGAAAATAGTTTGTTCCCGGGCCCGATCAACACATATTTGAAAATCAGTTATTGAAATGAGGGTTTTTGCAAAACAGGAAACTGTCAAGGTAAGATAATTACTTATCAAAGACAGTACTTAGTTTCAAGTTCAGTTTATTCTCTTAACTCTCAAACACATATACATGTACATATTTCATCAGATACTAAAAAAAAATCAAGTTTCTCTTTAAAAAATCGATAAGGAAAGACGGACTAGACCATATGAGGTATTTTAACAAACTTCTTAAAACTTTGATTTACGAGTGGTTTTCCAAAGAAAAATAGATTATTGACTTTGTGCACACGAAGTTAATCTTCAATTTCTAATATCACAATTTGTTACGAATTGCAGTTACCGTATTATTTGACATTAAAATACAGAATAGAAGATAATAGTCTAAACATGGAGGGTTTTTTCCTACCTCTCTAATAGTAGTAATGAGACAACAATTAACTTTATCTTATCAAAAAAAATATTTCTTTACTATGTACAGGAAAATAATATTTATAAGCTTAAACTCCATTTGCAATATTCTATCACAACAGCCTATGAAAACCCATTTTGGCGATTGGTCGGAGCCCTTTAAAGCTAAGTTAATTTAAAACATACATGTACATAAATGTCTATAATAAACTTCCCTGAATGAAATAAAGAAATAAATAAAAAATGGCGTGATGAGACAAAATAGAATGTTCATAATTGTGTATAAACATGATTAACCCCGTCGATACGTTGGTCTGATCTTTTAATTGTATCCAATTTATCAAAAATTATGACTACTAATATAAATATGATTTAATAATTCAGTATCAATGAATATCAGTTTGTATGAAATCATAAAATGACATGTGATGATAACGAACAGTGTTCAAAATCAAAAGTCCAAAGGAAAAATACAAAACAGGAGCAGAGCAAACACGGACCTCTACAAATATTAGAGGTAGGGTCAGATGCCATGGAGGAGTAAGCATTAGTATTTGTATAGAACTTTTAAAGGATTATTTTATGCATTTGGTAAATATATGAGGATATTATATAGTCGTTAAAATTCGTCAAAATGGTGTGTACATTTGGTAAAGGGAATGTACACCCATAAAAAGTGGTAATATGATACATTGGTTGCATACATTAAGTTTTTGTTTAACACATCTATTTCGACAAATGATTATGCTTTGAGGTCAACAGTCAAATGTATCCCAAATAGCATTCATTCCAAAGATATTTTCCTTAAAATGACAATGGATTGTCTTGGTATCTGGAAATGAGAACAATGAAATAATTAACCGCCAACATACATAATTATAACAACTTTTTGATTGTTGTTTCGTGACTAGTGAATCTTTACAGAAATTTTGCACAAATTACTCCGAAAGACATTCTAAATCTAAATCCCATGGTATTTCAAAAATAATCCACTACCCACTCTCAATGTACTAACTTTGATCAAGATAATAAACAATTTGACTGTGTATTTTGCAGACTAGCACCATGATGTATTCGTCTTTCCTGGTTTTACTGTCGGTGTCTCCCGTGATTGGCTATATCTGCGAGAAGACCGCAAAGGTTTGCGAAACCTCTCTCGACATCGAGCACTATCTAACAATGTCAAGCCACGCCTCCCTTGCAGTGTACCCCAAAAACGGCAAGCTCTACAAGTACGACGTGACCAACATATCAAATGCTGATCCTGTACCAAAAGAAAACATTATTACAGGAGATGGTTGGGAGTTGAGGCGTCTTCTAGTTGTCGCCAATCAAAGTCTTCCCGGACCGGACATCATCGTTTACGAGGGACAGACGGTAATCATTCATGTAAAAAACCATTTACATTCTGATACAGTAACGATCCACTGGCATGGTCTTCACCAATCGGGAACTCCCTTCATGGACGGAGTCCCCTTTGTATCTCAGTGTCCTATCGAATCGGGACAAACGTTTACATACAAATTTAAGGCGTATCCTCCGGGTACATTTTGGTATCATTCCCACGTAGGCTCCCAACGTGTTGACGGATTACTAGGAGCTTTTGTCATACGTAAAAACGAATCCGATCCTCTTCCAGAACACATTATGCAAATCCAAGACTGGAATCACGACTGGGATGGAAATATGGGATATCAATTAATGGTTTACGGAATCATAGAAAACGGAACAAAATACATCCCATCCCAATCCTTAGACGGTAGCCTCTATAGTCTTTTCAAAGCCCAATCCGGCCTTATCAACGGGAGGGGGCGCTTTTATACCGATCTAGAGAGCGGGATTCATAACGAGGCTCCTTTAGAAGTTTTTAACGTAAAACAAAATACCTCTTATCGATTTCGTGTCATCAATGTAGGTGCTCTTTTTCCATTTAGAGTTTCAGTTGACAATCACATGTTAAGTGTTATCGAATCGGATGGATACCCCATTCGACCAACTCTAGTTGAATCATTCGTCATAAACCCAGGAGAGAGATTCGATTTTGTTATTAATGCAAGTCAATCTATTGGAAACTACCGGATTCGCGGGAAAACTTTAGAGGTGACTCCCAGAAATACTATAGCAGAGGCAATCTTGCGTTACGAGGGCGCACCTGATGCCGAACCTACAACTGTTCGAAAAGTTTGCACTGAACAAGATAAATGTGTTGTTATTAATTGTCCATTTACTTATTTCCCAAAGAATGAATTTACAGAGTGTATCCGGCTTGATCAACTTCGTTCGTCAGCATCCAACGATCCTGCACCACCAGTGGTCGATGGCAAATTCAAAGAGTATTTTCTTAATTTCGCATTTCCAGGAGTAACTAGCTTTCCAAGTTCTGTCAACGGTATAGCACTGAAATTCCCCCCAGTTTCTGGAGTATCCCAACCACAACAGGTTACGACTGCGTGCGAAAATTTTTACTGTGAGGAACAGAAGCAGTGTAAATGTACGAACGCCCTTTCTCTTAATCACGGCGACACAGTTCAAATGGTGTTGTTGAATATGGGCGTTGGGCGTGGATGGGCTCATCCAGTCCATATGCATGGTCATTCATTCTATGTTCTTAAAATGGGATATGCAGAATACAACGAAACCACAGGTAAATTCATAGCTCAAAATCCAGACATTGATTGCAGGGGTGGAGTTCCTCTTGAAAAATCGTTTTGCAATACTGCAACATGGGCAAACCAGACCTGGCTGAATGGAAATGTCCCTGATTTGGAACTACAAAACCCGCCGCGAAAAGATACACTTATAATTCCTAGCGGTGGTTATGCTGTGATAAGAATCAGGGCAGATAACCCTGGCCTGTGGATTATGCACTGCCATATTGAGCTTCACGCAGCTGATGGAATGGCCATGCTTCTTAACGAGTCTTTTGAGAAACTTCCTAAAACCCCTAAACATTTTCCGACGTGTGGTGACTTTAAAATCGAAGAAGAAGAAGAGATTTATGTGGCTACTGAAGTAGAAATGGAGGGTAAGAAGTCACGACAATTCACAGATATAACAAGATAAACTTCAAAATTGTGAATCATAGATATGAATCACGCAATCATTTATTTGTTTTTACAAAATGAATTAAGAGTTATTGACTTTTTATCAAAGTATTTCCTTTAATTAAAAATATCTAAATATGATGGTCATCATTTTATTTTCAGAAACCATTCCAATGCAACGATTCTACGTCATCGTTGGTGTAATGGCAGCTGTCATCTTCTTACAGCTACTTGTCATCATCGGTATGCACTTTTCTTCCAAAAGATCATCTTCATCCAAGGCAGATGTAACTGGAGAAACGAACCAATCATTTAAATATTAGAACATAGACGACAGGATAACGATACATGTGATTGGATAGAATAATAAAAAATAAAGCGAACGGGAGATTGAAAGACTGATGAAGGACCGTTGAATATATACAGTATATATATTTCATACTTTCTTCATGTGTATATATGCGTGTATGTTTCATTGTTTTATTTTTATATCGCTTTTTGGTCCTTATTTTAGAGTATAACTTATACAGTTTTTGATAAACATTATGTACTTAACAATTTAACAAAATACATAAGCCTAATAATATGTATTTTCTGTTATCTTACACATATCATGCTTTTTCTTTATATTAATGATTAAAATAAAAGTAATATCCCTTTTTTGTTCATTTTGTATTCAAGTTATCATAATTCGTTTGTTCGTTAAGATAAAGGTATATGAACTCTTTCAAACATTCTTATATCAGGTACTAAATATAAAAACGTTTCTTTTTATGGGTAGTTAAGACAACTTTTCCGTACTATAATAATTAAAAAAACCCCAGTTGTTATTATCATACTAAAAAGGGAGATTATCTACCTATAAACAAAAACGGTACATAAAGGTAAGAGTCATTCCTGACATGTAAAAAAGTTACTACAACTATTTGGATAACTGACGTTAATCAGTGCATTTCGATCGATTTCGAAATATTACACGCATGATAAAAATCAAAAGTATATAGCATAAGCATTAATTTTTAATATAAATAAAGTTAACGTGATTTATTTTATGCTCTAATTGATGCATTGGACGATGTGAAAAAAGCGGTGTTTTTTGTATTTTTTTTTTGGGGGGGGGGGGGTTGGCAAAGCTAAAAAAATTCGTGGTTTCATACATGTATAAAATATGTTTTAAACTGGTTAGATCGTTATTTGGACTGAAACCGAAACAGAAACTAAAACAAAACAATTAAGTATATGAACAACTCATCTACAATTAATACATGTAAGTATATTTGCAATATATTTTAATGTGGCACATTTAAATTTCGCTCCAACAACATATATTTTGAGTTAATCAATAATTCATTTGACCAGTCATGCTTAAACTGACGTTATTACTTGCCGAGACAATCAAATGATATTGCTTCAATAGTAGTATTGATTTTTTTTTGTCCTATCTCAGCATATCGTTCATTGCTCTTTTTACCACAAATAAGTCGGCTGTCGTAAAACGATCTGGAAATTTGGAATACTATTGGAGCCAGGGGTAAGTTATGGTACAATTAATGAATCTATATCTAGGCAGAATAATTCTCCAGGACAGAGCGGTTCGTGCAATGAGAAAACCCTGTGTGTGTGTGTGTGTGTGTGTGTGTGTGTGTGTGTGTGTGTGTGATGAATCAATGTATCACTACTTATAAACATCTAGTAAATATCTACATTTAGAAGTTTGGGAAAAGACATTTGTAATTCAAGGATGTATTTAAATCGTAGAAGCTAACCCCAGCTAGCTGCTATAGGTTAGATATCTAGGTCGTATTGAACGCATTGTTTGAGGTAGCTGCTACTGTCTTGAACTCAGCCAAGGGCTGCATTTAGGATCGTAACGGCTACTTTGCTATACGTAGCCGCTACGATCTCGAACTATCTTATAATTAGCCAATATAACAAGCGTAAAAATAATAATAATTACATTCAATTCGACCTACAGATACCTAACCTAACAGCTAGGGTACATGTAGTTTTTACGATATTGAACTCAGTCCTGCAATCAATGTTATCATATAAGTTATTATGTTACCTATACAACTCAAAAAATAAATCATATATGCATATACATGTATAAACAAATACCGGAAATTCAGCGCTGCCGGTGTAATGAAGAATAATGACCCCCGTAGAATAATGACCGGGGGTCATTTTTCGACGTAGAATAATGACCCCCCCCCCCCTTGCTGTAGAATAATTGGATTTTTCTGAAGAAAAATGACCCAGGGGTCATTTTCTTCATGTTAAACGTGAAGAAAAATGACCCCCATAAAAAATTACCCCTGCTGTAAACAAGAATAAAAATTGGTTACCCAGTATCCCGACAAGGTATCTGACTTTGAAATTACTGGAATTTTCACTCTGTTCAGTTGATTTTGATGTTATAAACACCGAACTTGTAAAGAAATCGCTGTATATAGTTTTTCATATCCGTAGCGAACACACACACAAGCACACTTACATTGCCACAAATTTATTGTTAACAGTTACGTCTCTTCTCTCGTCGACATATGGAGGGAAATAACGCTGCACTGTGTAGAAATCTTCTGAACTATACTTGATTCTTTACCATGAATAATTCTTAACAACATATTATATAGCTTTATTATTAAAAGACGATATTTCATTTACAAAATGTATGCACAGCTTGCTTAACTGTATATATCTCGATTTTACAATTGCATCGGCAACAAATTGCCAGGTCTGCACGTGTATGTTTAGAAATCTGTGCAGGTGGTGCTACTGTTGCAAAGCCATTCCGTAATTAAAAAAGAAAACAAATGAAAAACAAATTTATATATACATTGAGGAATTAAATTGTGTAATAATTAATGAACAACAATCATGAAAGAATAATTGTTTTAATAATATAAGCAATATTCATTGGTGAATGAATTGTCAAAGAAAGAATGATATATATATTTTCGTGCTGGGGGAAAGGGATTTGTAAGGTGGAATGTCCCTTTGATAAGAGAGATAACTTCTGTAGAAAATATTCTCACTTTATGTCTGATAACTCGTAATTATTAAGGCAACAAGGACAACAAGCAACAAGGGGGGGGGGGGGGGGATTTAACTGGGCCCCATTTTATGCTGGAAGGCGACATTTTTTTTTATTCAAAAATTAAAAAATGAAAATTTAAAGGAACGAACTGAACCCCCCCTTTTGGGGGGGGGGGGGGCGCAAAAAAGTTAGAAATGTTTTACCAAAAAGTACAAGAAATTTAAACTAATCATATTGATCAAATTTTATGAGGTAATATCTATAACCCCCCCCCTTCTCCCACCTCCAATGCATTGTTGTTGTTTTTTTTTTCCAAATATACCTTAATTATATGTACTAGTACAGTCCATCAACAATACGTGTTTGATGGTTTAGGCCAGAGAATCTTTAGATGGAAAATTTTTATTTCTCTCTTAATTGCTCGTTCACAGAGGTAAATGAATTAGAATTGGGAAAAACATACTAAAGACAATTACATGTACCAACTCTAGACTTAGTCATCATTATTTGAAACTTATAACATTTCAAATGTTTAAAACTGATTCGGGTTTTTCTATTCTAAAAGATCAGATATGGGGAAACAAAATTTAAAAAAAAAGAATAGAATAATATCCCATTTTATTCAAGATAATATATATCCCTATATTGAGATTATACCAATTACTAGAAGATCATTCATTTGATCCCCTTTATGTGTTATATATAACAAAAAGCTCTGTTTTGAATTTTTTTCATTCTAAAACATATGGATCCATTTACTATTATCTTATCCAAATTTAAAAACAGAAAACCTTTTATGAAAAATTAAAAACTATTGTAATTTATCATATACTGTATGTAAAACCTGTATGTAAAACCTTCAATAGTTCATGATAAAGAAAGATAACTCATGCTGTTTGAAGCAGTTTTTGTTACAAACCTAAGCAGCGCTTCACTGTGTTTTGTAAGATGATTTGACATTGTATATAACTAAATATTATTTTCTTATGCATTTAATAGTTTTGATTTTATGCTGCGATGATAATGTTTTGGTTTTTTAATCACTTTGTCTAATTTTCTTCTTATCATGATTACACACATTGTCAATTTTGGAGAAATCTAGCAGCGCTTAATCTCTTTGTTTCATTGGAATCTCTTGGTACTGACTTTGATGAAAATCAAAACGAATTCTTTTTAAAAAATATATGGTAAAATTAATAGCAGAGGGATATTACACCTTGAAAAATATTTTACGTTAGTTCTGTTTTCTTCTTGTACATGTAATTAAATTAAATATACATCGATATTCTAAACATTTGTTAAAATGTTGTATTTGTGTTCATGAATATACTTTTTATAGCAAATGTGTGAAGAGTACCTAACTATAGTAAATCTTAAATAGATAATTAACACTAATCGAATATGATAAGTGATTATTTCTAAAAGCGTTGATAAGGGGTTAAGGGCTCGTTTTGAAGGTTTAAATTCCCCTTGATTTTGATCACATGAACTTAGAAACACACGCATTAAGTAGAGGAAGTTTCTTAATATTTATAACAAGGGTCTGAGGGCTTCTATCTAAATGTGTCCATTTAGCTCACTAGAATTTTGTCTTTTTTTTAAATCTTCACAACGATATTGTGGTGAATGGTGGGCCGTTATCTCCCTTTTCTTTATAGTGTACATCAAACAAATTACAGGGCAGTGCAGGAGACCTATAGGGCTATTATTTACTGGTTCCAAATTTGGGCTGTACGGGTACCACCATGTAATTCCGAGGGGTTTATATCTCCCTTGATCTTGATCACACGATCTTTACTGCCTCCGAAGTTGTCAATGCTACCACAAACTATTGATGTATTAATCATCTTGATGTTAATTAAAGTATGCCGATGATAAAGTAAAATATATTATCTGTTCGAGTACTCTCAGTACTTTGACGATTTTCCTTATTGAATGGCTGCTGTAAGTGGCTGCTAACTTCAGCATGGTTATAATGCCTAACAGTGGAGTGAACTTTTCATAATTTTGGTTTCATCATTAATTCTGGGTGATGCACTTGCATACCCATTAGTTTGTAGTAGGGGAAAATCGTCAATGTAAGTATAATTCATGAACAATATCGAGTCTAGTCTTCTATCGCCAATTAACAGAATTTTGTTTTATAGTGTCTTGTATCTCAAAATAATTTTAATGTGTTGTCACTCGTTATAATGAGATACATACATGTAAATGTAACTCGTTAAGATGACAACCATACCCCTATACAATACGTCAGTATCTTGTTATAACGGAATCTTTTTCTAAGATATACCCCTTCTTTCACTTTAAAGTTTATTGAACATGAATTATAATTTTTGTTACTTTCTGTAAACTGCAGTAAAAATTACAATTTTGTAAAGACTATTTCACAAACAATAAAAAATTATACTGAAAAACTTTAATCTATAAGGGGGTCATTATTCTGCAGGGGTCACTTTTCTTCATGTAGATTGTGCTCATTTTTATGAAATGACACTTATTCTTCAGGCAAAAGGGTCATTTTTCTACGTAGAATAATGACCGGGAGGTCATTTCTCTGCGTAGAATAATGACCGGGGGGTCATTATTCTACGTCGAAAAATGACCCCCGGTCATTATTCTACGGAGGTCATTATTCTACGTTACACCGGGTCTTAAAGTTGGTTCTATGATCATTTCATGATTTTATAGAAGTTACGTTTTATTTTCTCCTTTCAATTTGATATCTGAGCAAGTTCAGTATCATATTTTTTGAATGTTGACACTTCATTCAAGACAAATATTCTTAAGCGGCAATAAATACATTCCTATAAAATAATAATATTTCACAGAGAGGGACATAATTCTATGTTAAATAAATGTACGCCATTATTATCAGATATGTTCAATTCAAACCACTCAAACTGTATAACATTTCATG
>WFKH01003881.1:47772142-47787201 GCA_016163765.1 Magallana hongkongensis
GAGATACTAACTCGTTATAACGCGATACTAACTCGTTAAAACAAAATACTAACTCGTTATAACGAGATAATTATCTCGTAATAACGAGAAAATTAAATCGTTAAAATTACGAGATAATTATTCTCGTTATTACGAGATAATTAACTCGTTATAACGAGATAATTATTCGTTATAATGAGATACTTTATACTCGTAAAACGAGATACTTACTCGTTATTTCGAGATAATCATCTTGTTATTACGAATTAAATATTTTTAAATTTTTTTAAAAATGAGCCTATTAGGCTTTCGTAGGTTAGCGGTTAATATACAGAATGTATTGCTTTACACGGACACATGTACAACATTAATGAAAAAAAAAACCTTAATACAACCAATAAATAGGTTTTATTCAATTTACTACTTCTTATGGAAGTATATGCGCACTTTATCTGATTTAACATTAGATCAAAGAGAGGAAAGTGTGAGATTTCCCAACAAACGTTACGATTAACATGTGTATCATGAATGTGCAGTATTTATGAAACAATAGTTGTCTTTTTATACATGAATCGGAATTCTCATCAGCTTAATTATGTGGGTTTTTCTCAATTTATTTGGCACAAACAGTAACAAGATATTCACCTGGATGTGTTCTTATTGCACAACAAATAACACGTATTTCAAGTGTCTAAAGAAAATATTGTAAACAGATCCTGGTTTATTTTGTCGACGCTTTATATTATAAATTAAATTGCGTAGTAACGTTTTGACTCATCCTTTTTTCCCTACCTACAGGTATGTGAGACAGCATAAAGCTCCTAATTGACAGTGCACACATCACATCAAGCATTACACATACTCATGAGGTTCTTCGGCATTACGTGAAACGGATATAGAGCTCAGTATATAAACCATCCAGAAAATAACCCCAACGGAAAAAGATATTAACTCTGTACAAGTTGCACTAAAGCCACTTCCGGTTGTAATATTGTTGTTTATACAAGAAAATAATAACAAGCCTACTTCATTATAAGTAAGTACTATTTGGTGATCATGTGAGGTAGATAAAGAGACATTTTTTGAGAACTATTTAAGGTGGTATGGGACACCTCCATATTGTGACATACTTTCTATTGAAATTAGTAAATGAATAATTTAATGATTTTTTCTTCCCCAAAATTTCTACCTAACAGCGTGGCGAAATAGGTTAGAGCGTTCACTACGAATCGTTAACTCATTAGTTGAAATCCCCTTGGGGCTTTTATAGTTTTTACCTTTCCAAAAAATGTTAAAACACATTCTTTGGTCAAATAATGTAAAATTTTAAACCGGTGAAAGTATTTTGATTATAATGTACTTAATATCGACAGTTGTCCCATACCAACTTAAATATGATTTATAAAGTCACGGTAACAGACTGAAAGACGTCACTCAAATAAATATACTATACGTCTCCATATAGTTTTTAAGAAATAATATGAAATTTTTAACAAGGAGCAGCAATTCTTTACATATTCGGAGCAAGAATAAGGGGGAAAACTATTTTTTATCAAAATCATTTACATTGGTACAATGTCTCTAAACTGAACTGTAATGAGTTTCAATTGTAAAACGAATGTTTCTAAATCGACACAAAAACACAGTTTATTCATGTATTTCAGAGAAGCAATGTGGCCGTCTGGATATCATATTTTCCTCATCATCTTTAACCTCTCTTCTGCAGCCAGCTATAAATGTGACCGTACCGCACGGGTCTGTGAAACCTCCCTCACCGTGCAGCACTACCTTACAATGACTCACCCAGTGAATTCAACGGTGTATCCCTCCCGGGGGAAACTCTATGACTACAGGGTTACCGATCGTTCTACGTCAGCAACGGTACCTGTCGATGACGTCATCACGGCGGACGGGTGGGAGGCAAAACGACTCGTCGTCGTTGTCAATCGAACGCTTCCTGGACCGGATATCGTCGTCTATGAAGGTCAAACGTTGATCGTCCACGTCACAAACAGTTTGGCGTCTGATTCCGTCACTATTCATTGGCACGGGCTGCATCAGACGGGGACTCCTTACATGGATGGTGTTCCCTTTGTAACGCAATGTCCAATCGCAGCCGGACAAACTTTTACGTACGAATTTAAAGCGTACCCATCGGGTACTTTTTGGTATCATTCTCACGTCGGATCTCAACGCACAAAAGGAATGTTTGGGGCTTTAATAATTTTGAGGAATGAAACGAATCCTATTCCAGAGCATATCTTACAGATTCAGGAATGGAATCACAATTGGGATTCTGATTACGGATTCGAAATGATGGTTTATGGTTTAGTAGAGAACAGAACAAAATTTATTCCATCGGAAAGTGTGGATGGAACTTTATTCAGTCTTTTAAAGGCACATTCTGGTTTGATCAACGGTAGGGGACGCTACTACTTCAACTATGAAACTGGTTCTCACAACGAGGCCCCATTAACAGTCTACAAAGTCAAACAAGGGAGTATGTACCGATTTCGAGCAATAGCAGTCGGGGACCTTTATCCGTTTAGAGTTTCCGTAGATGGTCATATGATCACTGTTATAGAGTCGGATGGGTTCCCGATACAGCCTGTGACTGTTGAGTCGTTTATCATTAACCCTGGTGAGCGGTTTGACTTCACACTGGTTGCTAATCAGACCATAGGGAATTATTGGGTTCGTGGTAGGACCTTGGAGGCGAATCGGGTCACCATGGCAGAGGCCATCTTACGTTATGATACCGCGCCGGAGATTGATCCAGTTACTACACGAAAAGAGTGTAAGGTCGGAGACGTCTGCGAAGTTTTGAATTGTCCATTTCAATTCTATCCTGCAAATGAAAACATAAAGTGTATCTTTTTTGATCAGCTGAGGTCAACAGTCCCGAATGACCCTGCACCGGATGTTGTTGAGGGGAGATTTTCTGAGCATTTCTTGAATTTCGTTTCAGAGGGACTGGTGAACGGTAAAATGTTTAAATTTCCTTCCGTTGCAGCTATATCACAACCATCGGCGATAACTACGCAATGCGAAAAATGTAAAGGTATGAAGATGATGCAAATGTGTATGTGTACCCATACGTTAAATTTGGATGCAGACGACACAGTTCAGATGGTCCTCTCAAACATTGGAGCTCAGGCAGGCATGTCTCATCCTATACACATGCATGGCCATTCATTTTACGTCTTGAAAACGGGATTTGGAAAATACAACGCAACAACCGGAAGGTTCCTTTCACAAACTGAAGATCTCACGTGTTTGGGTAGTTTACCAAAAGAGCAAAACATGTGTGACGAAGTCATCTGGACTAACCAGTCCTGGAGAAATGGAAATATTCCTGGTTTGGAGCTAAACAATCCCCCACGTAAAGATACGATAACTGTTCCAAATGGAGGCTATGTGGTAATTCGAATCAAGGCGAATAACCCAGGTCTGTGGTTCCTGCATTGCCACATTGAGTTCCACGCTACTCATGGAATGGGTCTGCTGCTTAATGAATCATTTGCCAATGTTCCAAAGGTTCCTCCAGGGTTTCCAACATGTAGCAATTTTGAGAAGGTTTCTTCTTCTAACGTTGATTCAAAAGAAAAAAACGTTTTTGCGGCTGATACATTTTTATCAGGTATTTAGAGTACATAATGTACAAGGCTTATTAATTGGTCTCTTTACATGGAACAAATGACACTTTTTCTTACAAAAGATGACGTCGACCACAAGTTCGTTTGCTCTCATCATCGACAAAATTCGAGGAATTGTATTTTAAAATTTGTGTCGGTTTCTTCTGATATTCTGAGTTGATTTTAAATATGTATATAATATTTACAAGTCGGTTGATTTATGAATACTTTAAGATATTTTCTTAATTAACCAAATCAAGTTTTTTTGTTAACGATTCTTAAGTATTGACGTGTATTACTTCACGTTTGATTAATCAACATGTTTTCTGGGGTGCCAGTATAAAAAATAGGATAAGGGATGTGTTAACCGCGACGAGCACGTCCTGTCAATATTTTTATTGCGCTTTTAAGATATATCCGGTAGTTGATTTTAAGAAATGAGATGATTTACATATGTTCCTCTATTTTTAGGTACAATTTCAGTCACCATATTTTGGATCGTGGTCGGAGTTTCGGCTGTTGTGATACTTGTCCTTATTGTCGCTCTTGTCCTTGTAATACGCTCCTCCAGAAAGGCGAAAACCAAGGGAAGCTTCGAGGCTGTGGCCTGTTACCACGCTGAACCACGATGATGTATTTATACTGCTAGTTTTAGGATATTATTTATAATTGTCGTGCAGCGCTGTGCGTTAAGTATACTCCAGTTATAGCTCAATACTAGTACCTCAATACACATGAATAGTAAAATAATCAAAACAACAGATGCCTTTAAAACATGCATTTGAGAATATAACCCCTTCTGGTTTTTTTTTTTCTTTGCGGGGATAATATCTTTAAAATACATGTATTGGCGGGGAGACTGATTTTGTGTTCGCAAGAGTCAAATGAAGATTGTGTGCTGGGGGAGCCCCAAAACCAATTTTGGCAACTTTACTGTGTGAATCCAGTTTGGGAGGGGAGGGGGGGGGGGGGGGGGAGAGGGGGAGAAGATCAAAGCCCCTGACCCTATCTAGATCCCAGATGAGATGTGTGGACCTCCTGTCAATCTTATCCATATTTGATCCATAGAATAATTTTAGATTTTTTGTAAAGTTCTTAAGATACTAGGCTTCCTATTAATCTATACACATTTTCATTTTCTATAATCAATGAAAAATACCAAAAGCGTAAAGAGATAACATAAAAGAAATATGAAAGAGAAAAGGTGGGTATAGTATCCATACTACAGGTTCTTGTGCTTTTAGACCATTAATGTGTTACATCACTGTCAATAAGTATGTTGTATGCTTAAGGTATCCGATCCATATTAGGACCTAATTTTTCTAACCTTGAATATCCATCATGTATTAAATACTCTGATATTAATTCGAAGCATTTTAAATTAGAAAATGATTTACCAAGAGAAACTTTCAAAAATGTTATTACCTCAGCAGTAATTAATTAATGAAGGTTGCATTAAGGTCTAAGGGGACAAGCAAATTTTTGAAAACTATTAAAGAATATCAATAAATGCTTTAGTGGAAACATGTATTTAATCATTAGGAATAGAAATACTATTGAAAACAAACTTTATATACTAGATAGGTTTTTTTTTAGAAATGATTTTTATAGATTAAAAGCAAAGGGGGGCAACTCTTCAAGAACAGGAAAAGGTCACTTATTAGGACACATTCTGCTCTTACATAATGATACTTAAACGTGAATATTATGTCTAAGTATATTGAGTATTATGCCCATACATATCTGTTATGCATCCAGATCCATTGAATATGGGGCTATTATGGATCGGATACCTTATATACAGAGAGTATAAAATAAAGGCAGCAAAAGATCTAATTATGGCAAGTTTTGCCTTGGTATTTTTATCATGGGTGGGGGTGGCAAATCTGCATCATTTCTAAAATTTATGACCCATTGAGAAAAACTTAACTATGATTCTTTGAAATTTGTATGCTTGGGATATATAATATGATAGTTAGTTTTTTAAAGAAATTATATTTTTTGCTGCAATTAATTTTTTTTTTTAAATCATGATTTAGTTTATATATGTACTAATATTCAAGAAACTCTTCATATCTGTGGTATTACATCAACGATAAAGTTTTCAATAACATGGGTGGGGTGTTTACTTGAGCTATTTTTTTTTTACCATATCATCTATGCTTAGCTAAAATGTGCCATGATATATATGATTTTTATAGTATAATTCAAAAGCAGAGAGCAAAAAAAACAAAGCAAAAAAACAAAACAACCTATAAATGTTATTATTGTTTCTTTACTTGTATCTGTTTCTCCCATGATCTCATGGGCTTCTGTTTATGACTTAGTTTATCAATAAATTGATTGTTGTTATACTTAATGTATTGCTATTTCTTTAACATTCAATTTTAAATAAGAATTTATAAAATAAATATTGTTTAAAATTTCATAATATTTATGATGCCTGAAACTAGACAAATTGTGAGAAAAACTTGTTTTATAAGTTCTAATACTGGAATGACTAAATTAATAACTAAGACTTAATATTTCTTCTCTCACAAAAAGTTGAAATAACACATTTAAAATATTTTTCAATATATTGTTTGATTTCTTATGAAGAGATACTACATCTTGACATACATATATCTTGACAAAAAATCAAATTTTACATTGTAACTGTGATGGCACATACACTTTACAACAAGACAACATTCTAATACAAGTATCATAAGTTGTTAAACAATAATTTCATTTCAAGATAAGATACAATACATAATGAAACTTGAGCATTGTATATGGGCACATGGTCACAAAAAATAAGTCAGTGGAAATTTCATTCTGCATCATGACACATTTCTAAAAAAAATCATGACATTAAAAAATCTTTATATACTTTATATACTGTATTATCGTATTAGAAGAGAAAAAATACTGTCATGACAAAATAAGACTATCCTATACATGTAATAAAATGCAAAATATAGGACAAATGAGAAAGTTTTACATATTGCAATTGCAGAATGCTTTACAACACTTGAGAAAAGTCATGTATAACTGTAACGTGAAAAAATAAGGATGAGTGGCGTACTCGTGTTGCATCCCTTCCTAGACATCCTTCATCTGACAGTCAAATATATCACGCAGTAGCTGCATACTCTCCCCATACCTCATCTCATTGATCCTTCCCTGATCAATCCAGCTGAAAACAAAGATTTCTCATGCTCAATTTGTAATTTACTGTCATAATCAAAGCATACATGTCCCCTCACCTTCCCACACACACAAAAAAATCACTTCAAGTTACCCCCCCCCCTTTGAATGCTACATGTACATTATATTTTCAGTGTTGCCTTGAAGTGACTCATGAATACAGAAAAATGACTATAACTGTCCAAGGACAATTACTCCATACAAGGCCTCTTTTATATAAGAGCCACATTGATGATATGACCTTGGTCAATGACCTCAGATAAAGTGCAAGAATTAGGTCAAAGACAACCTTCGTGCCAAGTAAGAGCCAATGGTATTTCTTCTCAAAAGTAATGGACCGGACATGAAAGTTGGATAGACAAACAGATGGACAGAAAGTAATGGGGATTGCAATATATTCCCCCAAAAACTTATTTGTAGGTGTACAAAAATTAATCATAAGGTACTGCAGCATTGCATTTGCAAATCTAGGTTTTTGTAAATGATAGAAATTCATCATACACAAATATTTCTAGAAAGACCCTTAAGTAACAGTACACTAATTTATAAAGAAAGTGCTGAAATAAAGCATGTCTTGTTCTATGTTCTGACCTTTGGCGCACTTGCTTCCATCTCTCCATGTGTTTCAGTAGTAAACTCTCCGCCGGGGGAGCATCGTCTGCATCCTGTAATCAACATCAACCCTTTAACATCATCCAAATCAACATCAACACTTTAACATCATCCAATTCAACATCAACACTTTAACATCTTCCAATGCATTCACAATCAGGTCTACATCTTGTGGTCAAACCACATTACTGTTGGGTTGCTAAATATGAACATGACAAAATTTGTCATTTGTTAAAAAATCTTTTTTAATTAAAGCTGATAATAGTCGACAAATACACATTTTTACGCACTTTTTCCATGCCAGGAGAAAACTAACTTCAAATATACAGGTTACTGCATTATTTACAAGCAGAAATGCACATAAAACAAGAAATAAATACACATAATCTTAGACCATGAAAGGAATACTACACGTCGGCCACGGTTTTCAGGTGTGCAATCAGGTGTAACGTAATCAAAGAGTTTATATACCTGTGCGACGGTGCCTATTTATGAGCAGTGTTCAGCTTTAAAGAGTGGGTCTTTAGTTTGGGTAAAGAGTGGGGGCCATATACAATGAAAAGTGAGTTATAGTCTGGGGTTCAGTGTAGGATCTTACCGATATAAAGAAGTAGGTCTTGGGTTGGGGAACAGGGTGGGGTATTCTGTAGTCTGTGTGGTCATCAGGGTCCTGTTTTATGGGAGGGGGCATCTTGTATATATCTGGAATTCTCTCTGTCTGCAATATGAAGAGGATAGATAGACACATTAATATTTTACTAATTATGCATATCTTTAAAAATCTGTAGCTTAAAGATTTTACAGTTTCTTAAGGAAACACTGTATACAATGTTACATTAATTTTGCCTCCCATTTATTTTTGCCTCAATCAAGTGCCATCTCTCTTTAAAGCTGTTTGATCACCATTTCACATATCTTATGGATGCTGCATAAGAAGGTATTTATTTTGCGTATGTATATCAAAAGGCAGTGTAGTAGCTTTCTGCATAATTTTTGCATTGTTTCTATGTAAAGAATATGTTAACATGTACAAAATGAACAGCACAGAATGCCTACCTCCTCCTCACTGTTTGTGGGTGCTGCAGTCTCGGGCTCCGGTGACTGTGGGGGAGGGTCCCGGCTGTGGGGACTGTTCTTCAGCCACGCCCGACAAATCGGATACAGAGGAGAATCCTCATCAAAGATGGCCAAGTCCACACTGCGATCAAACAGCTTCATGATGTATGTGTCTGTGAATGGTGTAAGTTAGTCTGCATTACATACAGTATCATCTTATACCATGCTTGGAGAATCTCAGATATATGCTGTACAGCAGAACTCTTAGCAGAGCATTTAGAAGTACATGTACTTTTCATATTTCGATTGAAATCTAAATGCCCCCATTGCAGTAAATTCAACATCATATGATATTTTTAATTTGACTTCGTATGCATGAATGAAGGTCTAAAGTCACAAAAAAGTATCTTTAATATCTCTCTTTATCTACTAACAATACAAACAAAGAGGCATGAATTCTTAAGATACATTATTTGAACACCAGTGTTTTAAACTGAATCAAATATATTCCAGAAACGACCTGCATTTATACACAGAATTCTATGGGTACCTACGTTGATATTGCCCCATCTCGTAGTCAGAATCATCTTTAGCCCTCTTCCTCTTTCTTCCTCGATTGGTGGAAGACCGTTTGCTAGGGGAGTGAACTGGAGATGGTTCACTAGAACAAAAATAATTGATAAATCAAACTTAATCATACTTATATGCATATGGAAAATTTGATAAATTTGTACTAACACGCCTTTATGTTCATGTATTTGCTATCTATTGTTTTTCTGATTCACTTAAGCAAATAATTGAAAATCAAACTAAATTCTTAAACATTTGATTTTTCAAAGAATTTCTATTGAAATTACTGTAAAATTTGTATTGGTTCTCTATTGTTCACTTTTCAAAATCTGTGTATGATACTACAATTCAATTAATATTTCCAAATGTACAACAATACTTTCGGAAACAAACATTTTTAACAAACCTGAGACAAATATCTATTTCTCCACCTTCATCACTTGATTCTTGTCTGCAAAATACAACAAAGGGAAGAGAAATAAAAATTCATCAAATATTCGTATAATTTATCAGCCACCAATTTTTTTAAAATAAATCTCTTAATATTACTGTAGATTCCTAATTTAATGCGAGAATTTATTTCCGCGCAAAATCGCGAGAAGCACCCTTCGCGGATTTTAAAATCTCGCCATTATTTTTTGAGAGTTGAGAACTATAAGAAATAAGGAGAAAAGTTCGGCATTCGCGATTTTATATTCTCGCGGTTTGATAGAAAACAGTGGGATCGCGGAATTAAGTACTCGCGTAATATAAGGAATTTACAGTAACTGGATAAAAGTACATTTGATTTTTATGCTTTTAGTGTTTACAGAATGTCATACCCATCATCCCTCTTGTCAACCAGGAGCTGTAATGCTGCATCAAATCTGTTTCTTGCTGAAGCAACTTCAGCCATATCTGAAATTTTAAGTGCTTCATTAGATATCACTCTGACTTTTGTTCCACTCTTTCCATAGAGAACATATTTTCTTTTAATTCTCAAAGTAATAATAATTCAAAATGTTGATCGAGTGAGCAACCTTTAGCTTGTTGGCAATATACGTTATTTGATATATACTGGTATCACCGTATGTACTATAAAGCAAATGAATTTAAAAAGTTGCGAATAATTAAATGTTTGAATGCTTTTATTCGGAATATGAAATGGCCTAATTCTTACAACTATCTACTCTCGACTCCAATCATCTGGCAAATAAAATACAATTTTAAAAATTAAAATATCAAAGTTTGTTTTACCAAATTAAGGTAACCCAATTAACATGGTAAACCTAAGTGAATTGGGTTAATGCCTCAACATAGCATTGTGCATTTATCTGACCTTCAAATGCATTGCGACTTTATCTCTATTGTTTTGTTTACACCATGGCTTTCAACTGCAGAAATGTATCCAAAGTCAAATAAAGTTGGTCTGGGCACAGGCACCTGACACTATGTATTTTTCTCATAATAAAAATATATACCCTCTACCTAACAGAACACAAGGTACACATCGCAGCCATCTTGAATTTATTTAAAACTGTCACATCAGCTGGAATTATTGCTTGAAACTCATCTGTAAAATTATTTTGTGATACTCTTCGTCTACCGATCAGCCTAAGCTTATAACCGATTCAACCAAATTGGCACATTACACCTGTCATTAATAAAAATCACCCCTCAATTTGCATCAATTGCCTTAGCTATGCGATAAATGTCTAAAGGGATAAAAATATATAACGTCAGGTGCCTGTGGGTCTGGTTATCAATTGTGAGACTATTGCAGGATAAACAAAGTACGTGATATAAACTATCTTGAAATATAAGCAATATCTGGGCTCAGGTCACATAGTTAAAGAGGGCTCGTCACCCCTCGCTCTCTTTCACATATTCTTATGGTAATATCTAAATATCTCTTACATTTCAAGAGAGAACCTTGTATCTAATCATTGTGACTTAATTTAGGTATGCTACAGTGAAGTCGCCAATTCCGGGTTGTATCCAATTCCAGGTCACTCCTATAATTTTTATGTCATATGTTTAAAATGAAGCAGAAAAAACTTTATAAACAAACTGATCACGAACTATGGGCCTTTCTGTATTTGATCAGTAAAAAATATTTGAAGGAAAACTTTACAGACCATCCGAGAAATGAAATTAGGAATCAAGCGCTTTCAAGATCGAGATTTTCACTCATCTTCGACATGGTACTTTCGTTATTTACGCTGCAGCGTGGTTGATGTGAAAGTTTTGGCCAATTATTAATAGCTGCACAATATTGCATATGCATTCAGTTATCTGTCACATATTGTTCATTATAATAAGTGCCCAATTAAATTTACACTTATTGATAAATCAAACTAAAGGAGTTTCCCCAATTGCGGGTCAGTTTACCTGAAACATATTTTTTGTGGTTTTACGATATCATGTACGAGGGACAGAAAGAAATTCAATTGAATAAAATTTTCCATGCTGCTCTGTTGTCATTATATTTATCATGTTCGTTATTTTTCTTTGCTTTTATTATATTTAGTCAGTGTCACATAATGATTATTTCATTCGGAATCACTGCCCTCATTTACATTTAGAAATGGGTCCCTGTTACTTGTGTATCAGTGGTTTTAAATATTTTTCCTGAGCGGCAATATTTTTTCAGTGCTGCAAATTAATAAAAATTGTTTTCCAAAATGATTCCCTGACATTACAGAGAGCTTAAAGTCACATAACCCGGAAATGGAGAAAATGATTCGAAAGTGGGGAAGCCAGGCCTTGTTGAAATACCTCCGTAAATATAGTTCTCTGGAATTTATTTTGAAAAAAGATATGGCTATTTAATAGCTCACAAACTGTACTTTCAATATGTATTTAGTATAAAATAAAAGTTGAAAAACTTTTCTAAATATTAACGAAACAGTCTGACTTGACCCGGAATTGGCGACTTCACTGTATTTATGTGACATTTTACTGGTAAGGATTTCCAATAAGTGTTATCCAAATTAAACAAAAATGACTACGTTTGGTAGATGAAAAAAGGATATCAAACAGGCATACTGGCGTTTGACTACAAATAAGAGTCAAACCACCAAACGTCCATAAAACTGTAAAAAGAATGACGTGTCCAACCTGAAATATCTGAAGTCAGTGCCTGATAAGTTCTTGAGAACAATTGTTTTCACACAACCCTTACTTTGTTTGTTCTTTGACGCAGACATCATGCAGAATCCCAATTTATGCTTTTCTTCCAATAAAAAAGTTATATTTATGAATAGAAGTTTCCTTTGCTTTCAAACTACCGCCATTTTGAATTCTAATCCGAAGTGGATATGTAAAACGTATTTTGATTCGATATTGGGCCTGTGTGCCTGCAATCATTTTTACATCGCCCCTGGAATGTTTCGATGCAAGACCGTGGATTGGGGTTTGAGATATTTTATCAGAAATTAATTAGAAAATTCCTATTGATTTTTTTATTCATTTAGTTAAGATAAAAACCAAAACCAAAATATTGTTCCTTTAGTTTAAAAAACTTTTTTTAAAACTTTCTTGCTTTACCGTGTCCCGGCAATGTAAACAGGGAATGTCGACTGTCAAAATAAGGCATAACTGGGTAACGCTTAGTTTGAAGAACATCCTTTCGGCCAATCAGTTTGTTTTAGAATAATTAACCCACTCGAAAATTTCAGCAACAACTTCAATTATAAAATGATTTCCTTTGCCTTGACTTTGGCAGGTTAATCTGAATCAGCTGTTTATAATTGGATATTTCATCATATAGAAGGCACTGTAAAGTTGTATTATACACTTTGGAGGTTTTGAATTTCCATGTGAAACTAACACTCTCTCTCTCTCTCTCTCTCTCTCTCTCTCTCTCTCTCTCTCTCTCTCTCTCTCTGAAATTTATTTTCTCGTCTTTTAGACTTTCTAATGTAAGTGATGTCTGATTAATCCCATGAAATGGAAGAAGAAAATCCAGAACCAACAAGGGAACTCCATGAGACATCTCTATATCAGGAGATAAAGCCAACACAATGGCCCATCATTTATTCTCCAGAATACAACATTGGGTTCCTTGGATTGGAAAAACTCCACCCATTTGATGCAGGAAAATGGGGGAAGGTTTATGGATTCTTGAAAGGTCTATAAAATTCATATTTCTAAATGTTCATATTAATTACACATATTTTGCACTATATTTTATTGAACAAATTATTTATGAAAAATGAAAACATGTTATTGTTTTTTTTCTTCTTGTTGATTATAATTGATTTTGTTCCCATGATTTTCTTTCAAGATTATCAACTAAAAATTCTTTTTTTCATGATTATCAAAATCATTTAAAATAAAACATAATTACCATTATGTGTATCTATACATAGATGCGGGGATGATCCGTGATGACACCACAGTGAGGGCTACTGAGGCCACAGAGAGAGACTTGTTGGTTGTTCACACCAAGGGCTACCTCAATAACCTGAAAGTAAGTCCAGGGAAAAGATCAATTCAGTTGTAGATTCATAATTATGTATTTTCGAAAGGTCTGATATTATTAATACTTGATACTTGCATATAAATTGTAAATTCTCAACAATTACAAACCATCTAGACCAACATATTCATTTCAAACAGTTACAAACTAAGGAGTCAATTACCATAAATACACAATTTGTTCAGATTGGTGTCAAGAACATCTATAATTATTGAAACTGTGTTGAGTGCCATAAAATGTTCATTTCTTTTACATTCCTAATTTCATTATTAATCTGTGTTTAAATGATGGAATACACTATACTTTGCCTTGTATTGTACATGTATGTAGCCACATGTTCTTGATCTCTGGTGATTACATTGGTAATTGAATTAATGTGCACAAAAAATGATATAATTGACGATACAGACAATTTTGAAATTGTTTCCGACAGCTGTCATCTATTATTGAGGGAGTGGATGAGGTAATTTCTGTGTCACTCATTCAATCTTTGTCTTGTCAAAAGATGATCTGGAGCTTTGTTATCTTCCTGAATAGTTCTTGTAGCAAATAAAGTTACTTCCATTGAAACTAAAAAAAGTTTATTTACCCGTAGTTTATCACCCTTGAGTTGAGACTTCAACATTGGCCATAAAGTTCTTCTGTTCAAAGCAACATTTAAAAATAAGTTTGTTTGCTTCCACTTCAGACCAACTGGTGCATGTATCCCCTAAAATATAATGTAATTTAGAACATATCTTTGTAAATGAAAATTTCATGGTGATTAATTGGAACTAAGATTCAAAATAACTATAAATATTTTAGAGAGGAGGTGTCCATACCTAACAGTTTAATTTAGCAATGCAATACTTCTTCACAGAGAATTTTGTTCATTTATTTGATGTCTGTACTGAATAGTGTTGTTGAGTTATGATTTTATTTTACCCTATGCACGTCAGACTATAGTGTGTTGTATTTGTAATTTGCTGTATGTAGTGTGTGAGAGTGTAGTCAAGGCTTTTTATTGGACACTCATTTGAATCATTCAAATTGTGGCCCTGCATAAATTAGTCAGACTTAGTGTTGTAGATCTCAAACTTAGTGTTGTAGATCTCGAACTTAGTGTTGTAGATCTCAGACTTAGTGTTGTAGATCTCAGACTTAGTGCTGCAGATCTCAGGCTTAGTGCTGTAGATCTCAGACTTAGTGCTGTAGATCTCAGACTTAGCATTGTAGATCTCAGACTTAGTGTTGTAGATCTCAGACTTAGTGTTGTAGATCTGTAGGAGGGGGGAATAATTTTAAATAGGAGAATATGAAATATATATGAAGTTGAATGAAAAGTTTCAAAAACATCAAATTTAATATCTATACATTGTATAGATAAATTGATGATTTTTGAAGATTTTTTAAAATTGACAGGAAATTTCCTGACAGTTATAAATATAATATAGAATCTGTCCATCTTTTTTTATGAATCTTGTTTAACCCTCTCTGGTAGATAGGAAGCAATGGATCATCTTATAATCCTTGAACACAGCAGATTTGACCTCATTACACTGATCTGCACTTTTTTT
>WFKH01003881.1:47791630-47816992 GCA_016163765.1 Magallana hongkongensis
CGAGGGGGGGGGGGGTGTTATGCATTGAAACAAGTGCAGTTTTATTGTGACCGAGTCACAATGGCGATGTACATCCATACAGATGAGGCATATTCAGTGACTGTACAGAAATCAGCGACATAGAGGTTGTGTGACATGGAAAGAGCAATTTGGCGGACAATGCCTTTTACAAGTCATTTACAGGTGTAATTTATGGAGAAGATACATGTAACCAGTTGATGTAAATATGAACCATCTCCACATACCAATTAAGGATTTTGACATTTGTGAACATATAAAGTCCTTTACTTTTTGTGGAGGTGAGCTAAAAATAAAACCAAGACATTTGCTATTAATATATTTTATCTTCATCATTACTTAATATGGTTTTACATGTTCTATTATTACTTAAGTTTATCAGTTCTCACATGGTACATAAAGAATGATAATGGAAAACAATTCAATGCTGTAGTTCAAAAATTCAGAAGAATCTTATTAATGCTTTAATACATATACATAGTGTAGTTAAATAGCAAATCAGAGATCCTGGCATGTTTATGGTACAATTTCAAACATTCTATCATTAAATTACACAAAATGAAAAAGTTAACAATCAGCATTACTGTGTGGTTTTACACTTTTGAAATTGTCTGATAAATAAAGTATGGGGTACAACAGTGATTGTTAGAAATACCTCCTACTTTGCTCATGTCAAAGGGTGACCTGATTCAGTCAGAAATAATAGGGGTATTTGCTACAATCAATTTTGTTTAGAGAGCAGTCAAAATATCAATAGCTTTAAATTCAGAAAAAAAATAATTGAATAACTTTAGATTTAGTAAGTCTGAGAGTTTTGCAAGACTTTGTAATAATGACAGAAAGTGTAAGCTAAAACTTGATTCATACAAATAAATATATTTGTACACCAAAGACAAATCTACGGTTTTTTGATATATCAATTGTTTTAATCCAAAATAATCAAAGTATTTTCCTCAACCCATGTATGATTTACAATGAATTTTGTTTGAAGCATGTTCCCAAGTGCATTTAGAACATACGTCTTTACATTTAAAAGATACGTTACATATTTGCTCCGACAGAAAACAGTGAGGCATCAAACTATGAACTTGGTGTGTTAAAGAAACCTTCCCAATGATGACAAAGTTTTAACCCTTTACTTTAAGTGGCCAAAATGAAGTCAGCTTCACGTATTAAAAAAATATTGCGATGGTAAATCTGACAGAAATAGAGACAGACTGATTGAAAAATGCATCCCAAATCTTTCATTTCTGGGACATACATGTACATGTAAACAGTTAAAATGAGAACAAAATATATTTCATGCTACATAAAATGATGGTTTTTTAACTGGAGAACACCACTTAAACATTAAGGAGGCTGGGTGGTCAACCAATTAGCCCTCAGATCCACCTTAGATGTTTAGAGATGATTTTTAAAGCAATAAACTTATATTTAGTAAAGAAAAATTCATACATTATAACTTAAAATATGAATATTTTTCTAATTTTTCTAATTTTTATACAGAACTCTTCTTGTTAAGGAGATCAATTTAGTCTACAAATGGCCACGACCATCCAGCCCTCTTAAATGAAGATTATATGACATCATAATGTCAAACCCGAAACATATCTACTGGCACCGATTTCAAAATATTTCAAAGCTTTAAATATAGTTGTATGAAACATACAAAACAACTTTTATGTGTATTTGTGTAAATATATACCATGTAAGTAATGAGACACACAAGTGCAAAAAATGGCTTCATTTAACAATGCGAATGGGCTGTCCAAATGAACACAAGATCAAACAAACAACAATAAATAATAGAACAGTGTGTTCTAACAGTTAAAAATTTCAGCTGATGTATATATATATAAATGTGTCACAATTAGTTCTCTTCACTCTCCCCCTCCCCCCTTCTTTTGCGTTGATCCGTTCACGACCACAGGAGCTTCGCTTGAGCCGTTCACTGTTGTTTTGGCTTTTGTAGGTTCCTCCTCTTCTTCATCAGCTGCCTCTTCATCATCATCTCCATCTTCAATCACCTCAACACCATCTGAGAAAAAAAAGATTACTTGAATTCAAGAACAAAATCACTGAGCAGCAGCACCAGTTCTTCTCATCACTTGAACACTAAAAATTAATTTTGCACACCCAAGTACAGTATGGCAAAATAAACTAAAAGACAAGACAATTTCCTATTCTAATTTGTTCATTTATCTCCCCATCCAGCAATTTTTGGAGTATGAAAAGGCCTGTTGATACACCATGATTAGTAGAACCTCTCTTTGACTGGCACTTTTACAGTGCTCTTCGATCTTACCATCATCATCTTCCTCTTCACCCCCAACAAAGTCCACCGTCTCAAATTCCTCCTCCTCTTCGTCTTCCACTTCATAAACTTCCTCACCTACAAGTGCAGATTAGAAACTTTAAAACCTTCATACTCCATACATGTACATGTACCTGTAATGTACATTGTATTAATACAAACTAATTCATTATGCTTGAAGATATTAAATTCTTACTCTATACACACAAATAGTCAAAAATTGAAATGTTAACTCATCCAAAAAATATTAACATAGTTAATATAGTTAACAGTTAACGCTTTTTTACAAACCGCTTCACGGTTTATAAAACGTAAACTGCCCCAAGTTATGTTATATCGTATAACATAGGTAGAAATAAAATTCATTCCTTAAATAAGTAATAAGGGAAATCACTCTCAGGCACAATACAACATGAAAATTATAGATCTATTGAATTTCGTTTACTGTCTATGAGATTTGCAGTTTGGTTCATGTGTTTGATTAGGCCACATAAAATTAATTTTTAGATTCTCATCCCCGCCCGCCCCTCTGAAAATTGCCCACCCCGAGGCATTTTATTTCATTTTGAAAAAAAAAATTTGAAAAAAAAAATTTCGGGGAAAAAAATCGGGCTCAGTGTACAAAAAATTCAAAACATTTTAATGGCTGCCTAAACATGTGGATTATCACTTGATTACAGTCATGATTGTTATTATAAGGATACAAATGTCTTCGTGCATTAACAGTCAAGTTGAAATAAAATGGAATTAAAAGATTAAAAGTGGGTTTGTGTACTCATATTAGCATTAACAATTTAAAAGAATAGAGCAGTTGTTATTTCTAGAACATGAACAGTGAAAAAGAATGTTTTAAAAAAATTAAAAATAATAAATAAAATCCGCCCACCCGCCCCATATTTTTTGCAAATCAGGATGAGAATCTAAACATTAATTTTATGTGGCCTTATTAGGTATAGTTCTATTTGATAAGAAATTTACCATCTTCATCATCATCTTCATCCAGCACCACCACAGAATCATCCAAGTCTTCTTCCTCATCATCATCTTCATCACTTAAACATAACAGGAGATAATTTTACAAACTAGATACAGCAAGTCTAAATGAGTGAATTTTTACATTCATTTTGTATATTATAACATAGGAAGAAAATATATAGTAACAGTATCCGCAGTGTTATTTTTAACACGATGAAGGTTGAAATAAATGCACTACATGATAGGGTGATTAACCTGATAAAACACATAAAAACTAATACTGCTGTATTAGTAAAATATTCCAAAAACTACCAAGCAATGATTACCTCACTCCATTTTCATCCACGAATGATTCAGGGGCAAGATAATACTGCAAGGGGTTGGGCCACATGTCATCTTTGATTACCTGTTTAAAAGGAGATCAATATCATTTGGAAATCAAACAGGAATCTTAATATCTACATGTATCTACTAGGCCTGCCATGGGTCGGGCATCTTTCAGTTCAGTTCGGTTCTGAAAATTGAACTTTGATTTTCGGGGTTTTTTTTGTTTGGTTTATTTTTGTGCTATAAAATGAAATAATCTAAGAACATTGACTGCTATATATATAATTATATGAAAATTTTTATGTCCTTGTTTAATAAAATGCAAACTTCAATTTCTAAAAATTTTATTTCACAAAATAACAAAAGGATAGAAAGCAATAAACTATAATTGTTCTATTTTTTTTATCTAATAAATTAATAATGACAATAGTTAATTAATTCATTAATTGGTATACTTATTGAATTAATTTAATGGTACACGTTTTGATTTACGTTTATGTTCTTTAAAAAAAATGAAGCAAATTTGATCATGCAACAAACAGGAATGTTGTGCCGTGATCAGATGCAAGCAAAAATTAAAACATGTTTACTAGCAACTGAAGTACATGGTAACTTGCTTTTTTCAAAAGCTACAATGTAGACATACATGATGTCGATTCAGTAGCATAACTGAATCCACACTTACACATAATACACACTGTCACTTTTCTATTTGTAATACTTGACCTCTCATAATAAAAATAAAATATCCCCATTCATGCGAATTTTCCATCGATTGATGCTAAGTTGTTGTCATTCTTACTATAGTATATTGCCATCCATCGCTGTTATGTAAAATTTCATTGGTTGAACTATTGTACATAAATATATAGAGCCAACCAGAGTATATGTTGCATACAAAAGAGTTGCAAATGTAAACTAAACCAAACTGAAATCGGAAAACAAGAACCAAACAAAACCCTTAATGTTTAAACCATTGCTCAGAAAGTATACCACACAAACTTGAAAATCAATTTTAATATAAATTTGAACTTCACCCTAACTTTGAGCCTTGACCTTCTACAAACCTCAGCTATGTCATCAGCTGATGGATCACTGACATCATTGAACCACGTGAAGAAGGTCCGTCCGTTTCCACGGCGACGTTTCCGGCTGGCTTGCTGCTGTGCTCTCTTGGTTAAGTCCATACCATCTTTCCACTGGATTTCTGTGGCATTGGACTCTGGATCACCTGTAAAAATTATGGTTTAGTTCCATACATATTTTGATGATTTTCAACACTTTCAATCAGGATAACGGATCAGCATTGAAAAGGTTTTGTTAAACAGCATACTATTAGTAAGTTTTTATTTAATTTATTTTCTATTTACAATGACCCATGCTGTACTCCACCTATTAATTCAACCAATCACCTACTTGCATTTTGTACAAATTATCCAAATTTGGAGTTTTTGGTTTATTTTCCAATTCAGAAAGTATGCAAAATATGACCTAACTCAAGATACTGCCATAATCAATGATTTTATATTTCATATGGTTTAAATTGTGATTACAAAGATGGTGGGTTTGTAAACCTATATACCGTATATCAGGTTTTTTCTGCGTGTATCCAATTTCCGCGACGATTTCCGAATCGCGAAAAATAAATCAGCGTAAATTTGATACAAAGTTTTTTCTTGTAATAGAGTTTTCTCTTTCCTTATAAAGTAAACAGGTAAGTTACAGTATGGTGAACTGTGTTCAGCTAGTTTAGTTAGAGGTAGATAATTGCGGGATCGGAGTACAAGCGCCAGAAAACAGGTATATAGGCCTCGTTGTTTATTTGATAATCCATTGACAAGCTAATTAAAACGGTCACTTTCCTTGTGTAAACCAATGTCTAATTATACATGAGCTACTGGTATATGTAACGGTACATGATCTATTGATCTATGACTGTTTGAGTCTCTAAAAATAATTATCGGTAATTATTTCACATTAGGAAAATGTAAATAGTTTTATTGTCCACATTTTTCATTAAGAGTGACAATTTAGATACTTTTTCCCTCTTACTTTACAGGTTTAAACAATTGTGAATTATATTTTCACTATGAATTTGAAATAGTGAAAATTTGATTCGCGTAAATTTTATATAAAGTTCTAGGTTCTGATTCGCGGAAAGACATGACGCGTAAAAAACCTGATATACGGTATCTACAGCAATGTTTAAAATGATATTTTAAAAATATTTTAAAGAATAAAATTACCTGTATTAGCAAGGTGAAACTCTTTGGAGATGATATCATTGCTAAAGTATGGGTTCTTGGAGAAGGTAAAACCAATTCTGTACCCAGATTTAATGTCATCAAATTCTTCAACATTCACCTGCATTTAGACAGCAAGAAAATTGATACTTTGTAACCTTGATATAATGTAAAAAAAAATTCAGAATAATAAAGCAAGATCTCTTTCCAATTAAGTATCATACATGTATTAATTTACAGAATGTACATCTGCAAGTTATAATAGATATACAGTAGATCTCCAGAAATATGAACCATTCGTAATGTCATGTATAATCGATTCAGATAATCTTTATTTACATTCCTGTCCAACTTTTATGTTTACCGTGGTTAAATAGTGCAGACACTCTTCCTCTTCATCATCTAGAATTGCTGAGATTTGAGGATGATTCATAAACTTGTTATTGTTAAGGAAAAGTTCAAATAAAAACTCAAAACATGTGCAAAATAAGTAGATATGATCAAAATGGATATCTGGAAAGGTCAACCTGATGCACTAGCATTGTTAAGCATGTACATTCAGTTTTTTTCTATTTATCTGTGCAAAGCTGTGTTTACAAAGTCTTCAAAGAAAGTTTAGTAAGTCAAAATAACAGGAACACACAAACAAGGGATAAGACAATGTGTTTTAACATCATTTTAAGAGACATCTGGTCATATTATCACAATTGTAGCTTCAGCACATCATTGGACCTGACAAGACAATGCAAAAAATATTACCTCCCTTTAATTGTCAAATAAGGTGAAAATCACAAAAGGTGCAAATCAAAATGGGCGGGCAATAACTGTATTCATTAATGGGATGGAAGAAATAATGATGTACCAGACAAGGATTTGAACCCAGGCCCCCTGAATCTCTAGTCAGGTTCTCTACCAACTTAGCTATTTGGCACTGGCCATTACTTGTACAGTACCAGTCTGACCATCACATTCATTCCCCCTTCAATAATCTTTGCCCTTGAAGATCACCACATGCTCTATTCCCTGGCAGGAGTTAACCTGTCAATTTCAGGGGTTGGCAAGGCACCAAATTTAATGAGATGTGAGATATAATGAAGGACCAGACCGATTTTTGAACCTGGGTCCCCTGTATCTATAGTCAGGTGCTCTACCAACTGAGCTATTCAAACCGTAAGAGTATGTGAACAATTCTACCCAAAATTAAACTATAATACAGACAAAAGAAAATTATTCAAACATTTTGAAAAAAGGTTGAACAACATTAAACAATGAAAAAAAAAACCCAACTATGCACAGCATCTGAAACCTGAAACATCAGAGTCACAAAGGATACTGCAGTTATCCAAAAATTGGAAATGTTCTTGATCATATCATTGCGCTTTTCATAATGTGGCTTCCTCAATTTGTTGTATTTCTGTTCAACTTTAAGGATTTCTTCACTGGCTTTCTCATTCAAAGCATCAATTTCATTCTGACAAGCATCAATGTCTTCCAAAGCCTTTTGTGTCGCAGAATCAAAATCTTGGCTTTGATCCCCTTCAAATGAAGAATCTGGATTGGATACCTTAGCCCGCTTTGCGGGTGAGGCTGAATCTGCAGACATTACTCACTACTTTCTTCTTTTGCCAACAGTTCAGAACTTTCTAAGTTTGGGATTTCACAAATTGCGGGAAGATGCACGCTTACTTCAAGGGTTTATTACAGATTTTGTTAAGTGAATTTTGATTGGATAAATTGGAGGACCGGAAATGCAGGATTCTTATTTCAACGAATGAACAATAAGAAAACAAATTCGTAGTTCGGGCCTTCTGTTTACATCCGGGAATTTGACAAACAAAATGGCCGACGAAGAAACGGCAGACCGCGACGATGCGAGTTATTCTGTGGGAAATAACATATTTGAAATTTTGCAAAATCAATCAAAGACCGACACAACAAAACCACAAGTATCTGCTCGAGTTGAAGACAAAGCTGACACGAACGGGAAGAGTAAGAAAGATCCATTTTTATTTCGTAACCTACCTGGGCTCCATGTTTCCCATGCTGTTGACCCTGTGCATGTTTCATCAGACAACAGCAGCAAATTGAGCTCCTTTGATGAGTCTAGTTCGTCCCCCGAAAATAAAAGACTGCATTTAACAGTATCGCAACAAGGAGCAAATATTCCGGATCCATGTGTCAGTCCCGAGTCCAATAAGAGAAAACGCATTCAGCATGACTACAGGAGGCTGTCTAATTCTGGGTACTTAGATGATTATGTTTGTCGTGAAGGAAGGTTTTCATCAACAAGTGAATCAGAAGTTGGTGTCTCCCCATCCCCTCCAAAGACCAAAATGAAACCTTCAGTAAATGGTGCTTCAGTTGTTTCTTCAAAAGGTAGGTATTTGTGTGTTCTCTTTAGCCTTAGGAAATAAGTGGGCTGGCATAACCTTCATATCTTTGCAAACCATCATATTTTGATTTTATACAAAAATGTGTCAATCTCAGAACCAATTACATTCAACATTTTGACTGATGTATTGACTCAAAATATTATTCGCTACATGTATAGCTAAGGGTTTTTGGTCAACTCCGCTCCCCATAAACACTTGGCAGATCTCAATACAAAAACTCGGGGATGCAGTGGTGCTAGCTTCAGGTCTGTAGCTCCCGGTCTGTAAAAATTCGGATTGACGACCAGCTAGTTTTGGACTGATTAGCCATAATTATGAACACATTCTATACAAATTTTTGATTCCAAAAAATTCCTCGGACATTTTACAACAGATATCACTCTGATGTTCTTTTAAACACCATCACCAGCCCCGTAAAGTGAAGTGGTGCAGTTTGTTTACATGTAAAAATGGTGACTCTCGATCTCGACATGAATTTAACATACTTCAATTTCCGAGGTCGGTTAGTGTGCTTAAGAGAACGTTTGAGGCAAGTAAAGTACCGATACCGTATAGCTGGTTTTTTTGGCGGGGATATAATTTTGGCCTATTTTGGCGATTTTTAAAAATTCACCCAAATTAAAATCGCCAAATTTAAATACTTTCTATGTAGATTTTATTGACAAACATGTAGTTTTTAGAGAATATTTTTTTCATACATTTTTAAAAGTATGTAAGCATGATAAAAAGGGACAATTGTTACATGCACACAGTGTTACAGATACAAATGTACATTTACTCAAAATCAATACAAAACTTATGTAAATAGATAAAAGCTAAATATTACTATAAATTAGAAGTTTATTGTTTAAACACTATATCACTTTTCCCTGTTCAGGTGTGTAATTTAGCCCCAGTGACAGGGGTGTTAGCTTGTGTTGTTTTAGGAGACATGTGATCCATTATCGACTCAGATGTAGACGATTAATTGTATGATTAACGGTTTCTTCACTAACAATGAAATAAAAATTGATTGTTAATAAAATATCCTTTTTTCCCATGCATATATTAAGTACTATTTAGTTATTTCTGTTGAAAATATTAAGTGTGTGAAGCCAGGGCGGACATCAAATTTTACCACCTTGTAATGGTGACATAGGATTTATGCTTAAGTGCATAAACTTTTCAGCTATTAAAAATAAACTGACAGTAGATTTTTAATAAAGGGTGAAGGATTCACCAAAATTATATCCGCCAAAATTAATGGTATACCTTGTAGGCCCAGATCTGCCAAATTTGTGTCCCGCCAAAAAAAACGGCTATACGGTATCAGTAGTAAATTACCTTAAGAATTTAATGGTAGTATTTTTTTCCACAGAATGTTTTGGAAATAAAGATAATCAGTCCAAAACTAGCGCAATTTTTTGTGCGCCTTAAATTGCAGATTTTTCCTGTGGGAGGCACTGTAGCTCTCAGGTCATTGTCATTATCGCATCTTATAAGTACGATTTAATTCAATGCAGAGTACTTTACCATTTTTAAAAAGTGATTGTGATGTTAGAGTTCATGTTGGTATTTAAGATTTATCACTCTGTTTCTTTTTTTAAAATCTCATGAGAATTTAACTGCGAACAGAGGGATGTTTTATTTACCTTTTTAATGCATGAAGTTTTTAAAATTATTTTACACGTTCTTGCTAGAACGTGGAATTGGTAGCCATATGCAATTTACATGGTAGTGTGCGTGCAATTCATGATGACAGCAAATTCAATATGTCAAAGGGAGCAGTAGTTAGAATTTTCCCTTTGCCCAGGCGTTGTCGTTAGAGCTTGCAGTGCTTGCCAGTGCTTCGTTGCGCTCACTATAAGATAATGATGTGTTTGTTGCAACCTGTACTGTGTGTAGGAAGTCATTGATATGTCAGGTATTATCTTTGTAAATAATGCGAAAACAAGTTAAGAAATTGTTAATGAACAGTATATTGAGTTTCTTACAGCAAAATCCACAGGCTTAATTTGAAAGATTAACACTCATGCAACTGATTAAAAACACTGAATGTTCACCAAAAATCACATGTCTGTGTTTCGACTACAGACTCAACATACTTCCATGTTCGCATTTACAAGGGCATTTTACAAACATAACGATTGGATCAGCTACTCGCAACTGCAGCCAATCATAGAAGAGTGTATCACCGAAATTCGTAATTTTGTATTGAGATCTGCCAAGGGTGTATGGGGAGCGGAGTGGACCGAAAACCCTTGGCTAGCGTATACCTTGATTAAATTTGGAGACGTATATTATCTCGATAGTTTTGACATGAATACATGCAACACAAAAAATAACAAGTTTATTATAAATCCATTTGAGCATGTTTTCTAGTCTAGGTTTTAGTAGTGGATTTCTATTGGTTATTGTATATGTCTACATACGGTTATTAGATTGTGAAATTTTCCATGTGTTTATCTTCATTGGCCCTAAATCCTCATCCTTTGGGAAAAAGAATATGAACCATACACCTGATTATCCTTTCCATCAGAAGATACCTCTAATTTTTTGAAGAGCTATGAATATTGCTACATGGTTATACAAATGTCAAATTGATTGTAAATTTAGAGTGAGAAACATGTATTCCATAACAGCCCTTTAGCAGATCCATTTCTGGATATAATGGTAATGTTTATCATGGGAGGTATTTAATGATTATCTATAGGATACTGCACCAGCATTTTATTTGATTGAGTTACATCACATGTCCTGTTGTTTGTCTTCAAAGTTTCCTTGAAGAACCAGACCTTTGTTCCTTATGTACATGCAGAACTGATAATGATTTCCTTTAGCATGTTGATGTAATGTTTGCATCTTGTTCTGACAGACAAAAAGCACAAAGAGGAAAGTTGTTTGATTCATTAAGTTTATGATCCTGAGATAGAGGCATGCATATTTTTAAGTCTGTCATTCAGTCTATAAGTTAAACTTTTCAAGATAGAGATTCCATACTCTTAGTAAAGGTACATTTTTTTTGTCCATGGCCATTAACAGATGTTAATGTCAAGGTCAGATTACTGGTAATTACAGTGGTTTGATTGGTTACTTTACAAGTTAGAATTAGGTGTTTGATAAACACACTTTGTTTTTTGAATGCTAGATATAAATATCAAATGATTGGAACCATTTTTTTGTCTACTTTTTTTTTAGAGTAGTTATACCTCAACTACTTATTCTCACGATTCTTATTTGATGAGAAATTTAGTGATAAGCAAAAAAATATCTTTGAATTAGAAATTATTTTTGAAGCATTAATAATAAACATAATTTTCTCCCCTAGGAACTTCCCCTGGGAAGAAAGAGATTTTGGTGAACATTGGGAGTAACGATGTGAAAGACTGCCCTATCAAATCAGAGCCGACATCGGGGACTCCAGAAAAGAAGGAAAAGAAGCACCACCACCATCACTCCAAGCACCACCGTCATCACAAACACAAGCACCACCCAGAACGAAGGCATGGTCCAGCAGAGCTCCCTAACCAAGGTCATGTGGAGTCCCCAGGTAAAAGTTCGGGTGTACACGGTGAGGTGACAGACTCGCCACAGAAAACCTACATTCTGAGTCGGGACGAGTTCACTAATACAATAAGGATTTCCTCCAGCAAGAAGCGCATTGTGAACAACTGTGGAGTGCAAGTGAACCTTAGAAGACGAACTGAAAATAAGTATGTGCAGGTGAATTTGTCAAGGAGGCATGATACGTCAGGTGTTCAGACACCTGAAAAAGTGAGTGTGAATGGACATAGCATTAAACACAGTGTGATAACTGGCTCGCGAGTGTCTCGTGGGGTACAGACTGTTCAGACTGCAGAAAGCACAGCTAAGACCCCCAAACCAACAGAGAACATAGCTAAAACAGAGACCACAGCGAGGTCCCCCAAACCAACAGAAAGACAGCAGCCCACTGAGAAAGGATCCGAAAGGAAAGAGGAGAGCATAGACACTGAAAAATGGATCGATTCAAAGTTTGTTCCACATGATAAACATCTGTCCTCCACTTGCGTAGATAATCCACTTGTGAACTCGAAATTTAAACATCTGATGCATTTGGAGCAGTACCCAAATGGTGGAGCATTAGTTCTTCATGTGTATCAAAGTGAAATCTCTAAACTGTCTCCAGAAGAGATGGAGGAATTTGTGAGGGACTATTTTGACTTTGTGTATGGGGAGAGCAGTGAGGGGGTAGCACACTGTGTGATGGGCATTGTGCACGACGCAATCACCAACATGCCAGATTTCATCGATTACTTTGCAGAGAAACATCCGGAAATCATCGTCAAGGCAGGAGTTTTGGGCAAGTCGGACATTGAAACAATGACAATGACAAAGTATCAGGAACAAATGGTGAAGTCATACATGAATGGAACTTTTCGGTGTGGACCCCTCCTGCAGATCAGTTTGGTGGGCACAGTGCATGAGGAGGTAGGGGGATTCTTTCCTGCCTTTTTAGACATGCTGGAAGCCAATCCGTTCTTGAAGGTGGTGATGCCCTGGGGTTCTCGCTCGGTGGTTCCAGACATGCCCAGGAACCGGAGCAATGACGGGCCCATTCTGTGGGCAAGGCCTGGAGAACAAATGGTGCCCACGGCAGACCTCCCAAAGTCCCCGTATAAAAGAAAACGGTAAGCCAGTACATGTACATTCTATTTTGCCATTCATCTTCATATACAGTATGGTTTTAATTAGTATGGAGCTATACATAGATTTAACTTTAGTACTGCAATCTGTTTTTTACTGCAGTGCAGTCAAATTCTTTAATTATCTATGTATCTTATATATGTATGATGTATCTATATTTGAAATTGTGTCAAATAAAGTGTACTATAGTATAGAAAAGAAATCCTTGAAAAGGAAATTGAATGGCAGTGAAATTAATGACTCAAGATTAGGGAGTTTACAAAATACATAAATAATGTACATTTAAGATTTTGGACCACACACATATATATATATAGCTAAAGCTTATTTTTGCTATATGGGAAATCATATGAGTTTTATATTTTAAAGTGGCAGTTGCCTTACTAGTAAATGAGTGTTAGAGTTAATAGGCTGTCAAAAATTGATTCTATGTTAAACAATGACACTTAAAAATTGCTTCATAAGTGGAACATTTAAGTTCCCATTTTTCTCATATTAAGAATTATGATTAACTGAAGTGAAGACATTTATGCAACAAAATATTTTGTCTGTTTTGAAGAAAAAAGTTCATTTAATGGGATTTTTTTTTTTGTCTAAAGGGGTTTGATTAGAATAATGAGATATTAGATAAAAATTGAAGATGATCCCAGTAAAGGAATATTTTTAAAACTACGGACAATATTCTGATGTATAACTAAAGAGAAAGTTTCTGGAAGCAGAATGTAGAAATAGCAGAGCTTAAAAAAAATTTCCTAAAATTTTTATTCATAAAATGTTATGTTATTAATGTACACATCCAGTTTATAATGGGACAATAAAGGAACTTTCAAATAATGATTACTAACTATTTTCATAGATTTAATACAATCACACATGTATATAAGCACTGGATCTGAATTACATGTAGTTTTACTGTCTATGATCAGGAGAGAGGTGCAATGTAATTTCAGTTGTGAAACAGTTTTGTAATGCCAGCTTGATATAGCTCCTGTCCTAATCTTTGTTAAACAAGAGACCCATTGAGTGAAAGCAATCATCAAAATTGCTTGCTCTCTCTCTCTCTCTCTCTCTCTCTCTCTCTCTCTCTCTCTCTGTGAAAATCTTGTGTTTTGAGGTCAGAGTCATCATATGCATCTGCTCAGAAAAAGTTTGAAATTGAAATTAAATGTAGGGAATTTCCCTAAAGTTTAAAGGATATACATCAAATAATTGTGGTACATGTATATTTTTTCCTCATCTATTGATTGAAGTTTGCTTAAATTGCTTTTGGAATGGCAATCCCACTTTTCTGACACATGTCAAGCATTCTTAGCTTAAATGTCAATACAAGTATATAAGGATCATGCAAGTTTAGGAATTATCTTAACAAAATACACAACTTTTTGTCATACCACCTTTAAAAAATAGCTAGAGACATACGCATATTTTTAGTAAACAGGTCAATATGTTTATGTAGGGGACTGAATGAGTTGAAGAATCTCTCCTATCTTCCTCGGGCCTCTGAGCCTCGGGAGAACTTGGTGGAGGATCGGACCCGGTGCCACGCTGATCATGTGGGTCATGGCTTTGACCGGATGACCACTGCTGCTGTCGGCATGCTGAAGGCAGTCAAATCTGAGGAAGAAGAGTAAGTCTACTGAGCTCTCGTGTCTCTGTACAAGAGAGACAACTCCTGATTTTTTCATGTGCTATTATCCCCAAAAATATAATCAGTTTTTACACATAATGAGCAATGGAAAATTTGAAATATGGGTTGATGCAAGAGTCCATATTTTAAGGAATGTACAAATTAATGTACAATGTAGTTAAAAAATGAATAAACATGTGTAGTTACAACATGAATAAACATGTGTACAAAGCATTGAGAATTAAATATTTTAGTTTGATATTTTTAATCATTTCTATCTGATTATTAAGATTGAATCAAAGTGAGTAGTTTTGTCTGACTGTGGTGTGTTTACTTTGACGCAGCGGTTGCAGCAGTGACTCGCGGGTCGTGAAGGACGTGATCTGCTTCCACTCAGGAGATTTTGTACAGCTGGTGGACAAGCTACAGCTAGATCTGCACGAACCCCCTGTCTCACAGGTAAAATATAAACTTTGTATACAGTCACATGTTAAATAAAAACTTTTTATACTGTCACACTGAACCCACTGTCTCACAGGTAAAATATAAACTCAATGTATTGTCACAGGTAAATATAAACTCAATGTATTGTCACTGGTAAAATATAAACTCAGTGTGCTGTCACAGGTAAAATATAAACTTTGTATACGGTCACATGTCAAATAGAAACTCTGTATACTGTCACACAAAACCCATGTCTCACAGGTAAAATATAAACTCAATGTATTGTCACAGGAAAAGAAGAAAATCTGTATACTGTCACTAGTAGAAAAAACTCACCATACAGGCACTTGTAAAATAGAAACTCAATAGATTGTCACTGGTAAAATATAAATTCAGGTTAAAAAACCTGTAGCTTTATATTCATGCAGGGTTACGTAAGTGATATCCCTCAGATTAAATGATGGTACCAGTAAGGGGCATATATTTCGTGTGCAATGCTTTCAGAATGCTTGTTTTAAATACCATCTTATCTAAGCTGAAGCCGGCTGTTACACATTCTATTTGAGTTATTTGTCATAAGGGTATAAAATACCAGCAGTACTTGACCTTTTTAGAAATAGAATAGTTTTGAATGTAGCATGCTTTTAAAACCTGTAAAATAATACAACTTTCAAAAATGAAATTTCAACATTGTTCAAGTACTACATGGATTTTTCTCCACATTTCAGTGTGTAACGTGGGTGGAAGATGCCAAGTTGAACCAGCTACGCAGAGATGGAGTACGTTATGCTAGGATACAGCTGCGAGATAATGACATTTACTTTATTCCTCGTAACGTGATCCACCAGTTCAAGACTGTGTCGGCGGTCACCAGCATAGCCTGGCACTGTCGCCTCAGCCATTACTACCCAGACACCCCCGAGGAGGGGGAGGGGGTCAGTCTTGAATCCATTGCCAAGCCACTAGAATCTAGTGTCTCCACAGAAGAGAAACCTAAGAAAGTTTTGGAAGAGAAAATCCATTCTACAAACCATCCCGAAAAGAAACCAAAGGTTCCTTCCTCACATAGTGTAGATAAAAAGGAGAAGTCGGGTCATCATCACTCAACTCCTGATAAAAAAGACAAGGGACATTCCTCTGGTACTTCAGATAGGAAAGACAAAGTTCCCTCTCTTGCTACTCCCAGCAAGAAAATCAAAGTTGTTTCAGGTGAGGTACAGGATAAGAAAGACAAAGCATCCTCAAGTGGTGGTACCACTGATAAGAAAGACAAAGTTTCCTCAAGTGGTACCCTGGATAAGAAAGAAAAATTTTCTTCAAGTGGTACCCCGGATAAGAGAGACAAAGTTTCCTTAAGTGGTACTCCCGATAATAGAGACAATGTTCCATCAGCTGGTACTCCAGACAGAAAGGAGTCTCACAAGCACCAGAGTTCTGGTGAGAAGGTCTCAGAAAAATCTCACAAACAAAGTAGTTCGTCCAGTGACCGAAGCAAAGAGAAATCCTACAAACATCATTCTAGTTCATCCAGTCATTCAGACAAGTCCCTGAAACGGCCCCGGGAAGAGTCAGGAGACAAAGACAATGAAGTGAAGAAAAAGCATTCAAAAGACTCTCTTTCTGATAAACAACCAAAACATTCGGGCATGGAAAAAGTTCATAAACACTCGAGCTCTAAGTCCAGTCCTTCAAAATCCCTTCATGGACAAAATTCTGTAGAAAAATCATCCAAGCATCACTCTGATTCTCCTAAACGAGAGCACAGCGACAAGTCAAGAAAACATCATTCGAGTTCCTCAGGGAAAGAGAGTAGGGACAGAACACCTCAGAAGAGACACATTTCATCCGTGGATGGCCAAGGGGAAACGACGCCCTTGAAAATGGCCAAGACAGATCGGCAGCAAAGTGCGGAAAAAACTCCAACAAAGTTTTCAGTTTCTTATTCCAGTCCAGAAAGTGGAAAGGAGAAAAGTCACCAGCAATCTACCCCAAAGAAACACAGTCACAGCAACCATTCATCATCCAGTGGGGGCAAGGTGGAGAAATCTCATCCCAAGCAAGCAGATAGCAGCAGCAGCAGCAGTGGTGGTGTTGGAGACAGTGAGAGGAAAGACATAGTGAGTGAGAATGAGAGAACATCAAAGGAGTCACAAGTCAAGGAGGAGAAGTCAAAGGACAGATCTGTAACTGTGTCTCAGTGTGAAAGCAAGAATAACAATAATCTCCCAACTCCCACTAGTAAAATGGAAGTTGAAGTCAGTAGTGAGAAAGTGACTGTGCAGACAGAAAATGTAAGTGTGGTGAATGATCAGCATCCTGTGGCATCAGTCAGTGAAAAATTAACTGATATTGTAGACAAGGTTGAAAACGTGGATCAGCTTTCAACAGCTGTAGTTAAAGAAAAGACTACCCATGTAGGAAAAATTGATGAAGAAACGGATGTGGTTACGTCTGATAAACAGAGTCCGTGTGTTGTGGATGATCCGTCAGATCTGACCATGGATAGAAATTCTACCATGGAAAAAAACTCTGTTTTGGTGGAGACTATATCGAATGGCTGCAACTCCAAGGTACCTGAATGTAAAGAGTCGCGGGAATCTTCCACTAACATTCAATCTGTTGATGTAGAGAAGAAAGAAACGTAGCAAGATGTGGAGGGGAATATGGATTTAAGGTTGTTTATGCACAAAAGGAATTATATGTTTTGATTTCTTTCCATGTATTTTTCGAAAGAATGACATGGAAATCCAAATCATTTGTGTATACTTCTATTTGTATATAGATTTTAACAGTTCTAATGTTTTATTAGAAATCAATGGTATGCAAGCTAAATACAATATTACATGATTGTATGTATCACAGTTTTAGTTGGTTTCAGTGTCTAAGCTGATTCATCATTTGAAATAAAAAAGATCAAATTGGAAATATAAAAATGTATAACTGAATCTCTATATACCTTGTTTAAGACATGAGAAAAGTTAAATACTGCTGTATTTTGTACTTTGGTTTTAGGAATTTTGTTCAATGCCACGTCAAATTAAAGGAAGTAAAGTAATGATTACTAGTACATGTACATATACAAAATTATTTGTTCTGTTCTTTCACCTATTTTTTGTTTTGGACAATGGTTCATTTCAGTATAGTTGTATGTACAACTGTTGCTGGGGGTTTTTTCTGTCAGTAATTTACCAAACATCACAAATACATTACTATGTTTACATTGGCTTTAATGTACATGAGCAATTGCTGTTTTTTTAATTCAGTCACAAAGGCAGCTACCTCTTAGCATACAACTGTGTATGTAATTATTTATATAAGATTTCCTATTATGTACCAAACAATGGAGTTACATAAAATCATGTTACACTTGAGGACTTCTCTACTGCCTAATAATGTTATTTTTTTTTTATAGGTTGTTGTGAAATTGATGCATAGATTTGTAGATGTATACAAATGATAAGTAAAGAAACCTTAAGCAGAACAATTAAGAGGGCTGGATGGTCGAGACCATTTTCAGACTTTATTAATCATCTCAAGAAGAAGAGCTCTGTTTAAAGATATCGGAAAATGTTCTGAAGCTAAAATATTTGGAATTTTTCGTTACTAAACAATACAAGAAGTTTAAAGCTAAAAAGAAATCATATATAAAAATATTCGGTAGATCTGATGGTTAATTTGTGGACCATCCAGCCTCCCTAATACATCGCAAATGACCTCAATTAATATTTAATATAAGTACCTTGCCATTCTGTTCCTGTGAAATCATTCAACTTATTCTGGGACAATTTTCATGGATTACCAATTTTTCATGGATTCATTTTTTTGTGGATTTGCATGAATAAATAATGAATAAAAACTGTTGGATTCAAATTTGCACAAAATTGAGCCACATCAAGTTCTAATGATTCCACAGAAGATTATGGTTTAAAAGAAAGTGTGCACTTCGATAAAATTACATTGTACAACAATGCTTGACCAATCCGTTCTGTGGATAATACAGATACCTAGTGCTTAGTGGTTTTACTTTGCATACAATTTTTTTTGTTGGGGGGGGGGGGGGGGGGTAGGCATGAAGGTTTGTTGGTGTGTAGTTACATGTATAATAATAGGGCTTTAGTAGAAAATGCGACAGATTAACAGACTTATAAATCTAGATACATTAGAACTGTTTGTGTATATACAACCTTTTTATATGATCTTTATATGATATGCATTCATATGTTTGCATTGTATATTATTTGTTTTCAAAGATTTCTATTTTAATGAAAAGAGACTCTCTGAAATTAAGTATTTTAGATTTTCTAAGTTTGTGAGGAGTCCAGCATTGTATTTTTGGTGTAGTTTCCTCTGTTGCTGTACATACAAGTCTCCGTTCCTGTACTGTTGTATGATATCATTAAGTGCTACTTGACTCTCTGTTGAATACCATTTTTGTTACTTTGTCTGAAAACCTGTTAATAAACTATGTATATCTACACATTTAATTCATGGTTTGTTGCCTTTTATATAATAAGTATTAATGCCTAAAGAGGTTAACACTCGCACATAACTGTCTCAAATATTGTTTCAAGAAATAGTAGTATGTACTAGTATATATTAAATTAATATAAACAAAAAAGGGGGGGGGGGGGCTATTTAAGTTTAGAACCTAAAACTTTATTTTGAAAGAAAGGCTACAAATATATTCATCGTATAGGAAGAGTTGTGTTAGGGCACCTTTATCAATACCAGTAACATTAGACAAGATTTAGTTTTCTTTGTAATAGACTGGGGCATCGAAGTTTGTTGTGTCCATTTCCAGTCCTCCTATTTTTAGGCACGTAGCATCGTTTTTGAAAGGGGGGGGGGGCAGACTGATCCAAAATCTTGACAAGCTTAAAAAAAAGAGGAAAATTACAACTTCTCCAAATCGTGAAAATCCTAATCCGGGGGAGGAGGAGGAAGTAGTGAACTGTACTTAAAACTTCAATTTCACTGTTAATTTCCTTCCTTTCAATTGTTTACATCCTCCTAGAAAAGTGGGGGGGGACTCCATCTTTCTTCATTTTTTTACATTGTATATTTAAGAAAAATACATTGTATATTTAAGAAAAATGTTTCCTGCGGGAAAAAGTTGGGGAAGGGGGGGGGGGGCAGCCCCCCCCCCCCCCCTTTGTGATGCTACGTGCCTGGTTTTTGCGAGAAAACATGAAATTCCTTCAATTTGAATAGTCGAATATTTATCATCAAGAAAACTGAAACAGAAATGTTATTTGCTGTATTTGCTGTGTCTGTTAAATCATTTTATTGTTGACTTGTCTGTAAACATCTAAAACAATATAAAAAAAAAACCTGATAAAACTTCTATTCTGGTTTTGCCTTATTTAATTCTCATACATGCGCAGCTCAAGTGAAACATGTCTCACCATGACATTAAATGTCACACATTACAGTAAAATTAGGAAAATTGGACACCTAAAGGTTGTAGTGCATATTAAGTTTTTAGGAATTAATCTGCACAGCATTTATTACCAATGTGCAATTGTAAACGAATTCCGTTTCTCATATATAGAATATAATTATCAGAACTATTACATATGAAATGGATGTACCGGGTATATGTCACGTGATTTGGGCACATTTCTGTATAAAGGGAAATATTCGCTCCTGTTTTATTTTTGCCCCTTTCGCCCTCGTCAGCGAATTTAAAACATAGCAAATTCAAACGAATTTTTCAATGTGTCCTAGCGAATTCAAAACGGCGCGAAACCGTGAAGTGTAGAAGGAAATAACCTTGTATACAGTATGTTGTGTAAATAATAACCTTGCTGCGAAAATAAGTGAGTTGAATTTTATTCAAATAATACCATAACTCAGTAGTATTGTCTGTTTGTAAAATTCATTGCAACAAATTGAGAAGCCTCCTTTCTTAAATATTAAGGAACAAATACACATGTTTGCTGACTATTTATTAAGATTTACTAGTCAAAGCATGACGAATTTAAATCGAATAAGAAAACTGTATTTAAGACCCTTGGATCACAGACTCCAAACACCCTTTTGATTTCCAGTGGACAGACTGTCTTTCGCTGTTGTTGTTGCATTCACAATGACGTCAAAGCAAATTTCATTCAGCGAAAAGCCAGTCTGGGTAAGCCCTAAGGCAATGATGTCTCGTAGCTCTGTTGCCAACTCGCTGAACATTTCCAGTATTGCAAGAAGACCATCGTTGTCACATGTATCAGACAACCTAGCTACCGTAGTCAGGTATGTTGTCTTGAGATCCCTAGAAGGAAAACATGCGTTATTTGAAACGATGCTAAAAAGAACAGCATATCGATCTTTCTACTGATTAAGTTGTACTGAACTAGATTTTAAATGAGCTTTAACTGTCCTTTGTCGGTATATTCAATAAACATATTATCTAATTCAATTTAATTGTAAACTATCTAGTCACACATTTTCCTTTTACTATATTGTATTTACACCATGAACAGTGACTTTATCGATGTCCCCATAAAACCTACTGAAGATTGCAGTTAAACAAAGACTGGGGTTTACACGTATCTATATTTCATAAAATGTACATTTGTAGTAAATATATAGGCCTAAAAGAAAATAATAACTACTGAGTTTATTGTAATGTTCATACTGGCATGGCAAGGTTCCGGTTCTTTCGAGATTACCCAAGAACTGTAAACCAGTAAATAACAGGTCCTCGAAAAACATCTTCTGGATGCTCTGATCATTCATGCAGGGAACTAATTTATCAAGACCTGAAATATGGAAAGCTGAGATTAAAAGAAATAGGAAAACGTGAATAAAGAAAAAAAAGATGTAAAGATGGACACAAGAGATCAATTGAAACTTCTAGGGTCATTTCAACAAGCGTCCGTGAAGAAAACTCGAGTAGACACGATTTAATTAGTACTCTATCTATTTTATAATTAGGGATTTAGACAATATGAGTTCCGATTGTATTTACCCATTCCTGTATTCTCCTAACTATTTATGTTGGCCTTTGTTCTCCTATGAGGTCAGAAACTTTTCAACAGTAATATATTTTTGTAAAGGTTGTAAATTGTAGATGGAAGCTATATTACCTATATGCTGTTCCTTGTACGCAACTTACGCCAGTCTCAAACACGCTTGTTAATCATTGACAATTTTGCTGAATTTTTCTCTTCATAAATTATTAATGCCGTATTCTGATTGGACCCTTCGCAATTTTATGAAGGAGAGTTTGAGGAAAACCGCTAATGTAGTATTTTTTAAAAATCTGCTTCGAAGTGCGGAAAATGACAATTTCCTATATATTCCTATAGTAAATGTATCTGTATTTTGAGGTGGCCCCTAAAAAGAACCAGATGGTAATTTTTCTTGGAACTTCGCAAATTAACTAGAGTTGGTGTATATTACATATGGTTAAAAAATAGAGTTTTGCTATTGTATTTAAAAAAAACCCACCAAATCGGCCTCCTTAAATAAACTTTAGTCTATAGCTCTGCTAAGTTTTGCAAGGATGTTAACGTTTTTACAATGATGACGACATTATGTAATATATATCCCTATGATGGAGGGTAAACAAATGTCGTGGATATTGATGTTGATGGACCATTCTCAGAAACTTACGCTTGGCTTTGGAGCACACAGCCGCATCAACCATTGATATTGCACGGAAAGCTAGTGGTTGCTCGTCGACTGGAATGCAAGTATCCAACTCTTGAGAATCTAAATCGTTCACGCACGTGTTGAACATATCAAACACACTGAAATGACCCATAAATTAAAACGCATGAATAAATTTAAAGTTTTAAAAATAAATTCAATTCAAAAGGCCAAGAGAGAATTATTTCTCTTTGAATTATTCTCTGTTCATGATACTCAATCAACATACATGACACAGTGGATTGATTTTTCGCAACTGATTAAAACTCCAGAAAATTGAATAGGAAAACGGTCGTACACTGATTTCAAAGTATAAATGTCATATATTTGCTCGCAATACTGAAAAAAAATTTGCCAGTTAAAACAGTGAAAACATACCTGCAAGAAAAGCTGAATATGTCCTTTCCAAATGTAACCCGGATTCCAGTAAGATGTTGATCAATTTTAACCTGATTTTGAAATGCTGCTTCCAGGTCAATTTTGTTTTCCATACAAGATTCGAGAGGACAGCTATCACCTGTTGTTAATTAATGAAGTTCAAAACAGATATGCCAAAATTTACCTTAAATTCAGTTTATCAGAATTTTTTATTGTTATATGGAACAAGTAGTTGTAAACATGTAAATATTTTAAAAATGAAAAAAAATCATCCATCCATACATATTTTGCACGCATTTCTTCCAACCTTCAATTTCAAACTCCATATTGTTCCAATTTGCATTGGCGAAAGGTGTCTTTTGAAAAGATACCATAAATATTTGTGCTGCTATTGATTCTTAAGTAGACCTATTTTTAACTTTTTCCAGTAAATGTTCTTTTTATCGATACCTTATTTCACAACATTGCTTACAATACTACCTTACAAAACCCATACCTGCTAAGTTTCAAAAATGCATTTCTAAAATTAGATTGTCTTCTCATATTCTTGCTGTTGAAACTGGTCGATTTAATAGAACCACCAGAAATCATAGAAAATGTATATATTGTAATATTAGTTGTGTGGAAGATGAATTTCATTTTTTATTGGTGTGTCCTTTGTATGATATTTTTCGTAAAAAAATATATTAAACCTTATTTTTGGAGGAGACCTTCAATGTTCAAACTTGTGCAACTTTTAAGCTCAGAAAATGTCAAAATTATGAATAATCTTGGAAAGTATATAAATAATAGTTTAAAATTACGAAATGATTTGTTACCATAAGTTAAGTCTATTCTCCTGTTCCACTTGCATATTTATATGATATATGTATTGTATAAACATACTGATGGGCTGTAAAGCCTAAAGTGAATAAAGAATGAATGAATGAACTAAAACACTCAAAATATATTCAAATTGGTAATTTACAGTAATTTGTGATGCAATTTAAAGTAAGAATAGTGCTTGAATAATTTCTTTATACAATGATTTGCAAACGTTCAAGATTGTATAATTCAAATTTAGATAAAGCTATCATCTATGATCTTGCCTTTATATTAAATAATACAAAAGTTACACATTCTTCAATAGGTGAAAGATAAAAAAGAGAGAGAGAGAGAGAGAGAGAGAGAGAGAGAGAGAGAGAGATATTTTCAAATTCTCACCAGCTGCCCTATAGCTCCGTAGGTTGAAGCAAGTTGCAAATGGCACAATAGCCAAACTCAACAGTACAAGATGCATAGTGGTCATAATATGATGCATTAAAACCAAGTTCACAGCTAGCGTCACACAACTAAATGTTTGTTCACACAGTCAACTGATTTTATCCAACTGGTACCAATTGAGAACCATTTATTACGATTATGTATAAAGTACCATAATTAGTAACAATTGTAAAATTCTGAAATGGTCTTTATTAAGGAAATGAACCAGACTTTTGTTAATAACCTAAATCGGTTTTGAAATAACAGTTTAAACTACCTATGATTTTGTAAGTTGACGACTAGGCCGGTGCAATAAGCAAATTAAAATAAAAAAAATCAAATCCACACACATTAAGTGAGATATCTTAAATAAGCTTTGTGTTTTACAATAGTGGTAGAAAACTTTATGTGCTTATCATAATCCATGCGCGGATCTAGGGCGGGGGGTCTAGACCGTATTTTAAATCAATATAGTTAAAAAAAAGGTGACGAACAATAATTTGCTATACGAAATCTAATCATATATTATTTGCTAAAATTATCACCAGTTTGGAATTTAGGATTAGGATACTGAAATTGAAGTAATTATGTTCAGCGCTTCGACAATCGTATAATTAACATAAAGTTATGATGAATAGTTCATTTGTTTTGGTCAAGCAGAACGTTGGCTATGCACATGACTCAGAAGATAATGGCCACGGAGCTGATGTCGCTATAGGTTAAATACATAGAAATCATGCTCAGTGTGAAGTGTTGATTGTTTATAATGATAATATAATTATTTATGATTATACCAGCTGGACAGAACTAATTTGAATTATTTTTCTCTTTGTGTACATGATCATATATAAGCCTATGTGAATAGATGCTGTTCAGATGTTGAGAACGGCCAGTCAGTCGGAGATATTGAGATTCGAATTTGTAGACTATGAAAGTTGATTTGTAAATTCTATACGAGCATGCTTTAATAAATTATTGTTCAACACCAAACCGGACTTATCATTTCTGGACTGGACAAGGAACTGAAACAATCCATAGGCTTACACATTATAAAATTACCAAAAATATGCCTCGGACCCCCCCCCCCCC
>WFKH01003881.1:47853098-47875488 GCA_016163765.1 Magallana hongkongensis
TTTTATCAAAGTCAGATTTTGATACTGAATTTTATTAACAAGCATAACTACATTACAATGTAATTTTAATAAACGTCACTCATTTCACGTACTCAATAATTACATATTCTTTTTAAATAAAGATTGATTGCATGTGCAGATATGAATACAATTTATTTATCTACAGAACGTATATAAAATGCAATTAGACAATGCTTTACTGTTTACCTTCGTCCCTCCTGGGAAAATGTTTGAAGAAGATAATTGTAAGAGATAGATATACTGACTGTCAAAAGCCATCTGTAATTTTCTCATGATTTTGCAGTTTAAGTTCATTTATAAAAATAAATGACAATTATCTGAGACAAGAGACCTATGGGCCACATCGCTTCACTGAGTAACAATAGCCAAACTTGAAATCAGATTGATGGAGATATATATAAAATCTGGACAATGAAAGATCCTGCTTAAAAAAAGATTTCAATTTTTCTCCAGATATTCTAATGTTAAACATTAAGCCCTTTTCGTAACAGGATAATTTCATAGTGTAATTACATACTAAGCGTTGCAGTTATCAAGAAAATTTTAATCAAATGTTTATGTGTTGAGCCTCTCGTGGGGCCTAAAGATTGTCCAGAGGCCACAGTCTAAGCAATTGAGAATCAACAATATGTCAAGATGCTCGTATATAAGTAATACCATATATTATAACATTTGAGATTTTGAAAATACTTTAATTTCATTCTTTTGTTAATAGGAATTCCCCACTGGTCACGATTTTGATAAAATTGAATCTGCACAATCTGTAAATACTTTCACCAAAGTTACAGGTTTTTCTAGGCAAATGTTTTGTTTAGAAGAGATTTGTAAAAAAAAAAAAAAAAATCCTCTATATATTCCCACGTGACAATCCCACCTCCCACATTGTAGCCTCGACCTATTCCCGAGGATCATGATATGGACATACTTGAATACGCGGCCTGAAAATGCTTCCACGTACGTTTCAATTTTTCTGGCCGAACAGTTTTTGAGAAGATTTTTTAAAAAATATCAACAAATTTTCAATCAATTTTTATTTATTTCCCATTGAAACAGGACATTGACCTTCATTTTAATCAACTTGAAACCCATATATCTAATAATACTTTTTAGGGAAAAAGGTCGATATTATTTTACGGTCGGACAGATAGACAAACTCCAGACAGAAAATGATCAGAAAAAGTTACTCGAGCTTTCAGCTCAGGTGAGCTGAAAACTACTAAAAATATTGATATTATACCATGGTTGAATGATTAGAGTACTTTTGCCAGTATCATTTATCCTATAAAACTAAATATTGCTTTCAAATTATATACTTATTTTTTGCTATTAATAGTCATTTATGCGTTCAGTGTATCTTGTGTTCAATTTATTTTCTTTTTTCGTAAATCATAAATATATAATTCAATATATTTCAATCTTAGAACCTAAAAACGAGGCCTTGATAAGTACATAAAAGTCGAATGTTTATTCTTATCTTTCCAGCAAACTAACTATCACAAAGGACCTTGACCTCCTCTGTTTAACAAGATAGGGTCTCTTAATCCAAACAGAAACTTTTAACGCCACCATAAAAAGACAAAAGATACAATATCATTCCACCATGCAAGATACTTGATTGCAACATTCACGATTGTATTCAATAAATTATGGTTTTGTTTTTAAAAAGAATGTAATATCATAATATTTTTTTATAACAATGAAAGTTCAATATATACCAATATATACCTACATGTACATTAATTTAAAAAAAGCACACTAAAAAATTAAATAGATATAAAGAAATTCATATATAAACACTCATTTACACATACTAATTACACGAGTGTTACTAACGACGCTGCGGATTATCTAATGAATCTGAAGAATTCTGAAAATACTCATGTGAAGAGATGGTCAGTTGGTTTTGATGGTTCTGATTCTGTAAAACATGTAAAAACCGAAGAAGTAATTAATTTAGTTGCAATTCAATTCTTTGATGGTCTTGCTCTCAAAAAATTCTTCATTGGTCGCCATGTAAACTTTCTGGAAAGTCGAAATGAACAATAAAATTATCAAATAAAGGTGTTGCTGAAGATGTTGCTAACCGGTTTTTGATTTTCAAATGATTTGTCGACAATACAAGAAATTTTTATCCCCCCTCTCCTTTGAAAAAAAATCAATCCAATCAAAACTTCTTTGTGTAATTCTACAAAGACTGCAGCTTTATAATGATCTGGCAAACAAAGCTGATATACATTTTCCCCATCTGAATACAATAACCCAACTGAATAAATTCAGTTGATGATGTTCAGTTTCTTTCGCCCTCCTTAATAAATCTGAAATAATTTTGTTTCATACCCACCATTCTCTTCTTGTTTTCAAATATCAATGCCTCTGGTTATGGCATCAAATTTAGCTTTAGACAATACACACGTTAGTGGATTGTTGTCCACTACAATTTTAAAGTAATTCCCATAAATGTTATCATGAAATTTATCTTCAATGACCTATTTTAACGCTAAAAAACTCTTATTTGTTAGCAAGATGATTTCTGTCCGCTGGTCTTAACCCTCCTCTTGCATATGCAATTACTTTCTCTACTCCATCTTGTCTCTGATACAAAACAGCTCAAAGTTAATAACTACTGGACTCACTGTGTACAATAAATGAACTGGCGGCCTGACAACTATATCCTTGATCTTCTCACATGTTTCCTGGTGGATTTTCTCCCATTTTCAAGCTGGTTTATTCTGTTTCTTTTTAAAATTCCTTATTATACTACATTTACATCCACCAAGTATGATTCTCTCTATTTCTTACGGACACTTAAAGTTAATTCATAGCTCTATAGATACTGACAGGACTGAAATCTACAAACCTTGTTAACAATTGGTCGAAACCTACAGCGACCTAGGAAAAAATTACGGACTGCACAAAATAATCATGATGATGTCAGATTCAAATGCCCATATATAGGAGACGAATTGGCTGTTTCTTTTAGCTAACGTACCGGTGTACATTAACATTAATTTAGTAAATTTTACTTACTATTTACAATCAATTTATTAATTTCTTAAAATGAAGATATCAACATAAACAATAAAATGCTTCTTTCATGATTCATGCGGGTTATGAAGGTAGCAACCATTGCAGAAAGAATTTACATAACCCGCTAACGCGGGTTATGTATTTTTTTCTGCAATGTCGCCACCTTCATATCTCGCATGAATCAGCAAAGAAAGCATTTTATTGTTTAAGTGACCCTGCCTACGGGTTATATAAATGAACAAATTTAAATTATATACTGGCCAACAATGTATTGGTTCCCAAGCAACACCGTGTTATTAGATCAAATGTTGTCCATTGATTTATTTTATTACCACATTAAAAGGTGAAATACTTATTCAAAGAACTCTTAAAATTTCTAACTTTATATAAATTGTGTAGATTTACAATAATGATATATATCTGCCTGCCGCGTCATATTTTGAAATGTTTGGCCTGTGAAGAATATCATTTTTTCCTACATGTAAATGTGTATAAGTCAATTTTTTGAAAGAAATAAAATGTAAGAGCTTTTGATGTATTTAATATTAAAACCATCTTAATAGTACAACACTTTTGATTTTTAGAATAAAGTTTTTGATGCATTTTCTAAATGTAACTAATGACAATGAATTGAAGCTCACATTTCCACTTTTACATCTTAGTTGTTGTCTATTTAAGTTCATGAATATATCATAACTTAATTTCTAAAAAGAATATTAATACATTATACAATAGAACATCGTAAATAATAACAAAAAGTCAGTAGAGAAGATTTGTTGTATTGAGCAAAATCATGAAGAAACACTGAAATTTTTTGAGGTGTCTTTTTTTGTTAGAGAGTCTGTGTATGTATATCATCATTCTTCTTTTTCTATGATGATCCAGTTCACATTCTACATATTCAAAGAGTGGCAGGTTAGGATGATGTTAAATAACAAACCCAAGAGGAGGATAAACATGTGGATTACCTACAAGTAATGAATTATGTTCTGCATTGTCATTTGTTTCACTTCTATAATCAATTTCTCTTGTTTACGTCTGCACTTTATAGATTTTTGCTTTTTAAAAAATAAAATATTTGTATTGTTGATACACCTATCAGCGGCTTTTTCTATTTCTTCAGTTTGATTTTACCTTTCGAATTCAAGCGCTTGATACTAGTATTTCTGGTATGCTTTTGGAATTTTCCCTTACCGCAATGAAATATTATTGTACTTGCGGACCAATCACATCATGCAGAAGATGCCCGTATATTTTGACCGCCTCTGTGACTGTCGATGAAAGGAAAGACGCTTTGCGATTGATAAACGCGAGATCAAGACAAATAAAGGACACTCAATGGGTTCTAAGTTCAAAAAGCCACGGTTTTGCAACATCTTTCAGTTGTAGCGTTATTTGTATGTTAATCTCTGTTACAAACGTGTAAAATGACAACTTTAATGACAATATGGATCGAAATCAAAATTTCTATTAAATTAGTACTCCACAAAGGTAGTGTACTAATGAGAGAAAGAAGTACATGTATCCTTACTTCAGGTGCTTTGTTAATCGATCCCGCACATAGCGACGGGATTAGTTGTAGGCAATTGGTATACCAGTAATTGCATGTAAAATAGTCATCAAATCCAGGTTTGCTTCTAATAAATACTGATCAATTTCAGCCAGGAAACAAAACGTTTCTTGAAATTGTGATCCTAAAAAAATACACGTCATTAGAATTTCTTTATTATCTTTTATTATTAAAACTCCAAAATTAAAAACAAATCTACGATGTCATGAGCCGGCGATACGATCGCCTTGACTGTATATTTGTGCATAGGTAACATGTATATAACAAAACACTATTTTAATTATAATGACATAGAATTAAAAGCGCTGATCTACATCAATTCAAATATCATTTAGATAAACAGAATGCTCATAATAGATCCTAGATTAAATCAAGTGTCTTAACTTTTTTCTTCTGTATTTCTTCAGAACATTGATTGTGATTCGTTTTGAAATTGACAGGACTGAAATATATGTTTACGGTTCACGACCTTGGTCTAACCATTTCAAATCGACCTGTCTATGTATTGATATACTCATTCCTCTTATTTTTTCAAAAAAATATTTCAAATGCATTTATAATTATTAATGTCTACACCGTTAATTGGTGTATTTTTTTTAAATTGTTGATGTTAAATTTGTTTTAGAATTATTTCTTGACTGGTCGATACTAAAGCTCTTTAAGCTATACAGCCAAGAGCATAAACTCTACGGACATAAGCGGACTGACCTCAGAATTCTAAGTAAATGTCGTAACCATAGTTATTTTCATCTAATTACGAATTTCTTAATATATATCCTCATTTCTATTGTCATAATCAAAGAGTAAAATTCATTTTGAGCCTCTTTCTTTCTTTACCAAAGCCAATAAATATTACAGTAACTGTTAATCGAAAATTGAAAATACTTTTGTGTTCATTTAAAGCTGCTTGGTCCGATTTTATACCAAATTTTGAGTACGCTTTTCAACGATGGTTATGCTAAGTATGTGTATAATAATAGACATTGCAGTAGTTTACCCGGTCAATTAAGCCAAATTTCAAAGAAAAATTATGCACAAAATTTGTTAACAAAACAAACCACAGAAAAGGGTATCGCGTTATTTCGCTTCATGTTAAAATTTGCCCCTGACGTCGAGACCGGTATGGTTGTATTACGACTTTGACATCGCTATAAATAAAGGTCATAATGTTCAGGCAAATTAAAAATAACATGCATGTGTACATTTTTTTTTCTCTATTTCTGAAGTTTGCTTTGTTTACAATCGATGCATAACATGCGGGGTGAATAAACCCAATCATTTGGGGGGACGAAACCAAACGGTTCCGTTTCTAAACATTCCCGTGATGCACTTTGGTTTGTTTTTTCGTTTGCCCAAAGAGAAATTATTTTTATTTACTTTGAATATTTCTAACTTTGAAAGGAGACCGATTCTGTTGGTGTAAATAGGAGAAAGTCCATAACTTTCTAAGATGTTTGCTTTGTATAGAAAATTATTTGATACTGTAATAGCCAAAAAATCGGACCAAGCAGCTTTAAAGATTTGATTTAAATACTCTTTTCATCCCAGTGATGGCAAAGGCATGTAGCGTAGGTGAACATTTATATGTGTATATATTTGAAGGATTCAGAGTTCATTTAACGTTAAAATACACTTAAGGTGGAAGAAACCGCTCAATTTTTCTTAAAAGATAATGAAAATAAATAATAAACAGAACAAGGGTAATATATAAATAAGGAATTACATATTTCTACCAGGCTCTGATTTAAGAACGGGTTAAGTACAATATGCATGTAAGGAAAGTCCTTAATACGGTCAAGTCTGAGATAAAGTTTCATTGCATTATAAACCTCAAAACGTAGGATGAAGTCTTTTCCATCAAGAGGTACTGGCGTGGGGAATGTGTATTTATGAAAATTTATTCTAACGGTAGTCGTTTCTTTTTCTTTGTCGATAATCAAAGCAAATTGTTGCCTTTGTCGGAATAAATGATTTGGAAGAATTGAAGAATCTTCATGTAAATGCGGACTTGGGCTTAAACACTTGGGATGGGAGCTAAAGAAATACTCTACTACAGAACTGATATATATACTACATTCCATAGTTGACAGCAATAACTCTTCATTTGAATGGTCAAAACTTGCAATGTAGAGCTGAAACACATCATTGATATCTGATACAAGGACTGGATACCACATGGAAAGCGAAATAACACATAGCCTTGTGCAATTATGAACCTCAATATCCTGTATTAGAGGTCTTGTTATACTACTTTCTTCTACGGACACATAATTTCGCGCCGTGTTATTATCCTTTGAAATATAGATACTACTATACGTCGAATTGGGATTAAAGCTTACACCTTTGGAAAGAGATTTCAGAGATATTTTTGCAAAAGATTTTTCGTAAATTTGAAAAAACATATTGTTACAGCTAGAATATTTGTCGGTGATGTAGTATGTATCCAGAACTTTTTTGCTCTGCCTATTCACAATTTTGATGGTTTTCGTACCATTGTCTAAAAATGTATTCCGTAGTTCAGTACAAGTTGGGCATTTGTTGCAACGCTTACTCTTGTACATACAGAATTATTTGGATTAAACAATTCTACCCATTCACCGTCTTTTGACCGTCTTATTCCCCACTCAAACCCATCTTCATTTGTCCCACTGTAAATAAGATTTGGGGAAAATCCTATTTTAAGAAACGTTGTTCCTATTGATGATACGGAGATGTCTGATAATCGAATATAAAATTTTAATATGTCGTATAGTCCAGTAAAGCTGACTGTCTGGTTCAGAAACACTCCTTGATATACAAATAGGCTCTCTTTATCACCACAGGTTTGATTGCCGACTGTCTTTATCGGGAAACTTCCTGCTCTAACTCTGTCTTCAGAGCGGCAAAATGATGAATGATTTGTTGAATTTGTGAAAAATAAGGTTGTATCTGAAATTTAAATCACAAATTTGTTATGTACTGATCAATATATCTAGTAAAGTTATAATTTTGTTTTGGTATTTAGATATTAAAATAGCAAAATTGTCATTGTGCCAAAAAAATATTTTCTGAGTATTTTCAAAGGTTTTAATTTGAATATGACTGTTTTAAAGAGTTTTGGAGCTTATTTAAAAACGCGAAAACAAACAATTACTTCTTTGTAGATTAATGATCTGCAACTTTGATTTAGGATTGAAAGAAACTTTATTTGTATCAAGTTGAAGTACGTGTAATTCAAATTCATTTGAAAATTCTTAATACATCTATTATAAATTTATATAATGCATCTAAAGATATATTATCAAGTTGAAATATGTGTAATTAAAATTCATTGGAAAATTCTTTATATAAAGGTACATTCTTCTAAGATACATATATGTATATTTTAAATTCGTGTAATGCATCTAAAGATATTTGTGCCTACCATCACATATTTCCATGTCACAAAAAGGTAAATTCCACCACGTCTTGAATTCCCTAAATACAAACAGAAGCATGGCGATATATGCCATGATCTTTAAAATAAAGAATGCTGTTGATACTTTCTCTGTAAGAAATAACGTAATAGTGTCGTTATAATAAAAAAAAAATAATCAGTTTCCCCAATGTCATTTTTAAAAAAAATGGTACTGTACAATTAGTAGACTTTTTTAGTCAACTGGTGTTTTTTTTTTTTTGGATAAACCATTGATGTGGGTTCGTTAGTTTGAATTATAACTTTAAACCCTTTTTTAATTAATTTCAATTTTTTTTTAAATAATTAAAGTTAGAATGTGTAAGATTATTTCCACAAATATCTTTTAATTTGTAAATAATTGTGAACAATGCTCCAGCAGAAAATATTATATTAAGATTTGAGAAAATCATTCAAATTATTTAATAAAAAGTACCTCTTTCATCGTCTCTAGCGAAGGTAAACGTTAAAACGTTATTGCAAGTAGGTTTCTTTAGTATTTCGACTTTACGTTTCAGATTCTCATATTTTTTCTCCATCAAAGCTACATCTATATGAACATCGCATTTCTTGTATTCAAATATTTCTGATCCAAAAATTTCCAATTTATTCGAAATTGTTCTTTCAACGGACAGAAATGATACTTCATTTTCCTTGAGAAGTTGTTCAGATACAGAGCAACACTCCTGGGCATTTTCTATGTAAGATTTTAGAAAATGAAGTTTTTTATTCAATTTCCCTACTGTTTTTTCTACATTATCTTTGTGCGTTGCGCATATCTTCTCACTTTCCTGATTGAGATAGTCAATTCCTTCTTGTTTTTGTTGGTTGATCTTCTCCGTTTCTAAATTTAAATTTTGAACAACTTGGTGTAAATCATTGTCGTACAAAGATTTTACTTTTATCGCTGCTTCAAGTTTTTTTCTCGTGTTTGACAAACGACTCAGTAGTATATCTTTCTGTCTACTGTATACTTCATCCAATTCTTCCCAGTCATGATTTTTGTGCTCTTTAGTTGTACAGTTGGAACAGATTGATATCCGCCATTGTTTATTCTTGCAATAAAACTTTAATCTGTTATGTTCATGACCTTGAATCATGCAGATATTTTTGACGTTGGTTTCTAGAGAGTCCAGAGAGGAATCTGGAGTCTCATTATCAGTATATTGAACTTCTTTGACTAAATGTGTTTTGCATTCAGAAGATTTTCGTACTTTGTAACAAGCTTTACATAAATTGCTATTACAGACGGTGCACTGAAATCGCACACTTTCCAACCTTTGGCATACAGTACACGAATTTACAGCCAGTCTCCCCAAAATGTCCTTCAAATTTCGTCGTGTGAGATCTTTTGGAAACATTTCTATTCCTTTTTCTTTAAGATTGTAGCTCTTATTACACATTGAGCATATAAGTTTGTTTCGTCGTACACCTTTCCTTAAGCATTCCGTGCAGAATGAATGTTGGCAAGGCAAAAGTCTAGGAACATGCTTATCCTCATCGTACTCCTCTGTACATATTGGACATTCACAAAATTCATCTTTGAGCTCGTTCAATAATTTTCCACCTGTGGGCATTTTCAACCTATGGGAAAAAACTTGAGGTTCAATTTACATTTCAAGCTAATGCATGATTTCATAGCATGTGCATTAATGTGTGCTTTTGTTCATCAACCATTTCATTTTTCATTTCAAATAAAGTAACCAATTTCTAAAGATGTATTTTGACTTTAGGTCAATAAATCTTAAAAGTGAAATATTTTGAAAAACATTTTAACCGCGACAAAACGAAATAATTCTTTGAGTTAAGCTGTTTAAAGACATGAGTATATTTTTGGCATGGTCACGATTTGAGCGAAAAGCTTACAAAATTGATTTTCCATTATTGCTATGAATGCTTTATTGAGGTTATCTTTAATAACTAACTAAATCGTCGAGTTATAAGCGAGATCCAGAGCTTACATTTCTTTGTTAACTAAGCAAAGTTTGTACCATGGTTTTTGGTTACATACTCATTGCTAAATAGAAAATACAAGATTCCAAATTTAAATATGAAAACATTATACCGGTATTCTGTTTATGTGTATTCACAATGAACTAGTAAGAAGAAAAATATCTGCTTGGAACAGAACTTTTACACATAGATACTAATAAATTAGAGTAGTAAATTTCAGCTCAAATCGTTATCATGCCCCATTATGGCAGTTATAATCTTCTATAGCTTCTAAAACACCAAAATAAATAAATAAATGAAAGTTCTTAAATGTTTGTGGTTAACAATTATTTAGGATAAAAACTATGAATTGTGACATGCCTTTATCACATTTTGAGTCTTTTGATTTAATGTTGACAATATCTTGCGATTTAAATATCTCACTATTCTCATGGTTTTTTGTAGACTCAAAATAGAAAGTAGATTCCAAGAAAGTCAAAAACTCAGAATCAGAGGGAGATAAATAATTTTACAATTCTCAATATATAAAGCAACATTGTTATGTTGTTTATTTTTTTTTAATACTAAAATTAAAGTATATTTCAGCGGAAATTAAGATTTTGTTTTACATAAAAATGGTTGAAAAAATGCATAGCCTATGTACATGAATCCATTCAAGCAATTTACGTGATACAGGTATTTAGGAAATAATTCGTTGTAAAATGGAGGTTCCATAATAATGATATAATATTTACCTTTGTTTGTTTACTTGTAGTCTTGACGATCAAAATGCAAGAAATATTAAAATAGGACATAGAAAATTCCAGCAAATTATTTAGCCGTTTATATTCATGTCTTATGTTATTACATAACTGACGAAGTTCATTTATTTGATTCAATTCAAGATTCCAATAGCGAGTATTCACCTAGAGATCCAGAGAGCTCTCTTTCAATGCTAAAAACCAATTGTATCTGATAGCGCAACGATGAATTAAACAAGATATATGTAAATAACACAATTGTAAAAAATAAAAGTCGAAAGTTACACATCGTCAAAAGGCTGGTTTCTAGGCAACCAGTCAACACAAACACAGTGATTATAAATAAGTATTCATTTATACTGCACATCTTTCTTCAAAGATAGTCACTTGTTTTACATGCACTCGTTCCGATAGAATAAAGGTATTCATCGTTAAAAAAACCCCCAGAAATTAAAACACAAATACAAGAATACTAAAATGATCAGTAATAAATATAGAATCAATATAAAGAGAGAATCAATGGGCCAGCAAAGAATTCAAATCGGTGAAGTTTACTGAAATTATCATTTACCTGCTCTCTTAATTCAGCATCTTATTCCACTTGTTTCAAAGAATTAGTGATCACTAGTTACCGGTCGTTTCGATCAAGGCTTCTACCAAATCTTCTGTTGTCTCTTTGCAGTGATATTTTTAATATGAGCTTGCTAATATATAGCATGACTTTAAACTGCGTAATATTGCATGAAAGGGGTCATTTAAACGTTTTCTAAAGAGTTTTTAAACCTATATTCAATCGTGAGTGCATGCACTTCAGAAAGGCGACGCACATTTTTTCCTAATGATTATATATATTATATTTTCAAAAGAGAAAAATTATCAAGTATTGCGTTTCTATAGTCAGTCGGTATTTTTTGTTCACTGCTATCTGATTGTTCTTTTTAAAGCAATAACGGGAATTTCATTGACAAGGTTGTCTTCTTGGTATGAAATCTTTAATTCCCTGTTAGAGTTTAAAATATTTCTATATTCCACCTTGTCGGCAAATTATAAAAATTGAACAGTTGTAAAAAATGAAAAGAATCGCTTTAACTTAAAAACAATAAACAACTGTCGGATATTCAAAAACAGTTAAGTTTTTACTATTCAAATTGAAAAATACATTGAATGTTTTATGAAATCAACTAATAAAGATACGTATAATCCAATTTGCAACTGGATTGTGGCGTTTTTTATATTTTGTATATACCACCTTTTTTGATGATTGGCATATCAGGGCCATACTTTTTTATGTTTTTATGTAGGGGGTCAGATGCTATATTTTATGTTGCCAGATATTTTGAAAATGTATCAGCGGTGTTTTTTAGTCTCGTCTGACTCCCTCAATATATACAGTTTTTTACATCTTTGTCATTTATTTGAATAAATGGCCTATTTTCATCTTCAAATATGTTATTTTTTTCTATTTTCATCAAAAAACCTAGCGCAGTCGTCTTGCCTCTTAATAACAAAGGAACATAAAATAGTTATTATTATTGACAAAGGATAATACCCTTTATGTGACGTGTGAAGATATTTTATGTATATCTTTTTATCTACATGTAAATCTTCATATGTTTATTGATTCTGTTTGTTCATCTGAAATTTTTTGACGACAAGTGTTACGTAATAGCAGGTGCTATGTCTTGGTCTTATTTGCTAAATTTAACTGTCCTGCATTATGCAAGAACTTTAACCAATCAGAAAAGCTCCAAAGGTCGTGTATTTGTTTGTATCTGGGTCAATGTTCTATTTTTAAATCGATTCTGAGAATTCTATAGGATTCGACCAATCAGCGTGGCTTCTCAGATCACGTGACTTCATTTTTGTTTGTTTGTAAATTAGAGGAGAAGCCACGCTCTAATCTGCTAAGAAATATTTTCGGCTAAAACCCTCCATCCACCCCTTTCTTCCACCTTATGTTGTTCATTTTACTTTTAACATTTTGTATAGGTGTTTGCGTTTTTTATGTTTGCGTTTTTTATGTTTTGTATATCCCACCCTTTTTTGATGATTGGCATATCAGGGCCATACTTTTTTATGTTTTTTATGTAGGGGGTCAGATGCTATATTTTATGTTGCCAAATATTTTGAAAATGTATCAGCGGTGTTTTCTAGTCCCGTCTGACCCCCTCAATATTTACAGTGTTTTACATCTTTGTCATTTATTTGAATAAATCACCTATTTTCATCTTCAACTATGTTATGTTTTTCTATTTTCATCAAAAAAGCTAGTGCAGTCGTCTTGCCTCTTAATAACAAAGGAACATAAAATACATTGAATGTTTTATGAAATCATTAATAAAGATAGGTATAATTATGAAATACAAACTAGTTAACTTGTATGCATGCATTTGATAAAAAATATGTTGGCATATATTAACATGTACATCATATTAATATTATCCATTACAGTATTGTCCCAATATGGTATATCTTATGGTACCTCAAATGACAATTAGTTTAAACTGTATTAAACCAATACAACAACTAGATGATATGACAATTTGTGCCTAGTGTCAGATGCGAAGCATGGCCTTTCCATCGATTGTTTGAATTATTAGAATCCATGTGCACTCTTAAGTTTAAGTATGATCACATTAGAGATATCTAGTTTTAAATTGACTTTACCCATGCACCCTATTTGGGCGATATAGGGATAAGGGGAGATAAAATAAGCTTTGGATTAGGAATTTTCACAGAAATCTACCATTATATCTTGGCATCTGATCCAGAAACTTGGTTTAAGGCCACCTTTTAACTACAAATAGAAGTTTGAGCCTTACTGGTCGAAACGCTAGAAATGAAAATATACTGTAGACAATATAATTATGTTGGTTAGATATACGATCACTATACAGTAGAACTCTAATAGAAATGTAATAGTGAGAAAATGATATATCAATCTTTTTCTACATACTGTAATTCTGGCCTCAGGATCATGAAGCATTTTTAGACTTAAGTCCAAATTTCAATCTTTTAAAAAATTATAATATGTCATAAATTTATACTCACAATTTGTAACTATCAACATAATATAGAGACACTTTCTAATAGCATTTTATTTTTTTGATGTTGTCAATCGCAAGACAATAAGACAGTGTACAAAATTTGACTTAAGTCTAAGAATGCTTCATGGTCCTGGGGCCAGGGCTCCAATATCTTCACAAAGAATAAAGAACAATCCAGAACAGTGTAAAAATTGTTTATGTAGTTCTAAACACAAAAGAAAAGAAGTAGGAATAAGTTACAAACGCCGTTTCTCTTTATGATTACATGAGCTCTATTACTACAAGTTATATAATAAAAAAAAATTCAAAAACTGTTACAATTCATAAAGATATTTTACCTTGCAATTATCAAATAAATATTAAAGACTTACTTTCTCCTGGACGGGTAGGAAATTCAAGTTCAGTTTTAATATGTAGAAAGAACATTTACATAAAAATAAAAAAGTCGTGTGTCAGTAAATCATGTTACATGGGTAAAACAAGTGATTCAAAGTATTCACAATGATTCAAAGACACAATTTATGCTATTTTTATATTGTTTTACTTGTCTGGGCTCATATGTATAATGTTGACATACATTTTCGATATCAATTGGCATACATTTACGATAGAAATAAACAGTTCAAACTTGCGTCAAACGAATTCGTAACGAAATAATATTGTTCAAGTAAAAACCCAGATAACAGGTAGTTATACTCAAAATCAATCCAGTGTATTTTACTACAACAAAACAAAAACAGTAATTGTCTAAAGTTAAAACTCAAAAACTCATTTTTTCACTTCTGTCAATACAAAAGTATTGGAATTATTGCAGGGAAAAATATTTGTCTTTATACAGTCATTATAATAACAAATCCACACATCCAAAACATATTGGTTGCTCTGCTTTTTTTAATTGGCGTTTACTCCTGTGTGATTATTTGTTTTCTACGTACATTAATCTTACTGACTTAGTTTAACCGATATGTAGGATCGATACTCATTCTGTCATGGGTTGTCTAATCAGACGGTTACTAGAATATAGTCATCAGGAGTTGGCAGAATGATACGCAGCGCGACTAGAGTTCCTCCCCCTGATATACATATAACATACGAGGGCGAAGATCAGAACACCCAGGGTACAACCAATTGCTATTCCAGCCACCACCCCCATCTCTGTCACAACTGTAAAAAAAGAAACCAAATTATATTAAAACAAAACAAATCAAACTCAGTATAATTGTCAAAACAAATACATGTATTACGAGTATGAAAAATTAAGTTAATTGTGAGGTTCAGCTTTTTTCCTTCCTTTTTTCGAACCCCGATATTATTAATTTTTCTTATCTAATATTTTCTAGGGGTTATGGTTGATAGATACATATATTTATACAGTCTACGTAATATACATATAAAAAGTCCTAGAAAAGAGTCTTTAACCTCTCTTTTAACATAAATTGAACAGCTCAAAAATAGCTATTTATTTATGTTTAAGTAACATTTGAAAACTTGAACTTCGTTTAACATTTTATATTGCATAAAAACTAGTAGAAACATAGTTTGATGAAATCTTTATGTACGAAAATACTCACGACTGTCGGAATCTGCAAATACAGTAAAACAGTCTGTTCATAGAGCAGTTTTTTCACATTATAGACAAGTTTACTCCAAATAATAAAAAGGAAATGTGATCATGAGAAACAAATAGTGTTATGTATTTTTTCTCGAGGCTTGGTAATTAGAAATCCAATAAATTTCATTACTGAAATAGTTATAATACCTGTATGTACATCAACTGAATAAGATATTCATTGGATTAGATGGTAAAGTTCATAGTTTATAGAGATAACTTAAAATTGAATCACAATACAAGAACTATAAGCACCCTTAATAACTTACGTATTGTTGACAGTTCGTTTTGAATGAATATTGTAAACTTGGCGTTCTGGTATCCAACATCTGTCATTGTCTTAACCGTTAGTTCCGACTCTTGGTTTGTGCAAAATGTTTCATTTTCTGTTGTATTGCAGTTAAATTCCTGTAACACGCAAAAATTCACAAACATATTTTCTGCGCGATTGTTAATAAAGCCAAAATTAAAAAAAAATTATCTGTTTCCGGTCTCCTGGCTGACCTTCGATTAATTAGTCAATTCTAATCTGATGTTCAAATTTTGGAATTCGATGATTATACGGCTGCTTTGATAGAACTTTATTACAAATTGTATGATTTTTGTTTGAATTTTCAAACTTATCTATATTACATTAAGTTCGTTTTCGGGAAAAAATATTATTCTTTCTACGCGTACGTATTAAAATAAAAGAATTTAGGCGAACTTAAACAGTCATATGTTTTTGCTTTAGCCTAGATATCTTTAACTTTTAAGCAACTCCAATGCTAACAATACCATGACGTTGTTACTAAAGGTGAACTGGACGGTGATGCTACAATTTGGGTCAATGAAGGACACAGCGGTGACGCAGAGCATGTAGTGGTTCAGCAAGGAGTCACTGCTGTGTAGACCCACCACCTGACAATCCTCAGGAATCTGCCGTCCTTCGTACTCAAAGATAAATAATTGTGACGCATTGGTGTGACGCGTTGACACGGGCAAACCACACGTGTTGTCCGGAAAAACATCTGGAAAGAAATCCCAACAATTGGACATTTCATAAAGATCAACAGAAAAGGGAAATATATTGATATTTATTATATACCCATCAATTTTCCTTTCTTGATAGTGTCAATTTTACAGAGTGTGATCCGGTTTTCCGGATCACCACACTGTAGGTGTCCGATTCCGTATCACCACTCTCTGAAACTGATGACGTAGTACACATTAAATAACGGCTGTATCAGGTTTTAGCGCGTTTTAAAAGAGTTCGTTTAAAAATAGCTATGTTATATAAGTAAACGTCATTCAATTGATTTTAAAAAGATAGTTCTGTAATGAAAACTTTTAAATGGACAAGGGTATATAATAAATTTATCATTGTAACAGTAACTTGATCCAAAGAGCCGGATCACGTCTCGTTTGATCTGATGATCCGCGCCTGGCAACTCGACGTGATCCGACCCTTTGGATCAACTTACTGTTATAATAAGCATTTATCATAACCCCCTCCACACGCACTTTTCGGAAAGAAATATTTTGCTTAACATATAGAAAAATGAATTTTGGACGAAATACACCCCCCTGCCCACTTTCTTTTGAAAAGGTTAAAAATCATATGGGAAATATTGGCAAGGCTAGTGTTTCCCTTCATTATTTTGTTTTTTATTGCCAAGTTGTCAAAGTGTTGGGGTAAGTCTGCCCACTACCCCAACTTTTTAAATACGATGATGCTTGCCTGTTTCAGACTTCGACTCCAATGGGTGATTAAACCTGCCGACAATAAGGAATAGAACCATTTTAACAAGAGCTTGGACTTGGGTAGTTGTGTCAAACAGCAATGTAACGTAGGCCTGTCTTTTTCATTGCTGGCCACTCAGCCATGGCTCTTTGAAATCAACAAGATTTGTCTGGCTTTTGAGCTAAGACTATGCAATCTATGCATATTGCACTCAAAACCAGTGTAATTTTTTACTTGTTTTGATGCAAGCAATAGATAATTACGTCCTACCGAAAGTCCAAGGTCTTGTTATAATGGTTCTAATTGTATACAAACCCACCCAATAGAAATTATGTTTTAAAATATGCATATCCTAATTACATGTACATTATTGTTTATACCGGTTATTGCCAATTGATATACTCCCATTCCATGTATGTACTTAAGTTTGCGACTTTAAGGTTGTTATTCATAAGCAACAATTTTATCGCATGCTTGGAATGTCATTAGGTATACATGTATTGCTTCTTCGTTCAAACGTGTTATGCGTCTCTCTTTTCCTCTTCAACTCACATGTTGTGTTCGCGGAAGGGTTAAAGCTGGCTTTGACAAATCCCAACAGCAGGATGATAACAATCCCTTTGAGATAGTACTCCATATTCCTGTCAATTTGCGCTGTAATTATGCATAATTAGGAAATCAATCACATGCTACTTCGTTTCAGAATATTTTTATTCACCTCAAGGTTAAAAGACTGGTTTTGATGGCTTTTATTTTTTTTAATTTACATCGAATCTATATTTATGACAATTGTTCAATAAATTCCTTTTTTATTTCAAAAGAATAGAAAGGTTGATCATTGATACATGTACATATTGGGTTTTTTTTTTTCATTCATCTGAGTGATCTAGAGAAGAATGGAAATCTTTCCACTAAAATGTTTGATAGCATCCCCAGTGCTCAACATGAAAACTCAAACAAAGCGAAGAAAATAAAAGAACTGAAAAATCAAAATATTGCACCAAAAGATGTCAAAAACAAATGAGCTGACAATGTAAACTCGTTTTTCAAGTTAAAAAAAAACCCAGCAACCAACGTTTGCGTACATATTATGCTATCGTTAACAGACCCCACCCTCTCCCCAAAACTTACCATTTCACTTTATCCAACAATCTATATTTTTAACCCTTGTCGCTAAAAGAAATTTGATAGATCCTTTTTCATATATATATAAAAAAATAATCCAAAAATCATCACATTGAATAAACAATAAGATTCGCGAATGTGAATCAACACCAAAGACGATCCTCATTGAAGAGAGATGGAGTGGACAAGTGTTGTCGTGTCTACATCTCTATATATATCGTAGGACGTTATCCACCACACATAGATTTACCTATATAGCTGTATATAAGTGGTCCGGACATTTAAAGTGCGGGTTGAAAGACCTTACCTTTATCCCCTTGTGTGCAGGTTCCTTATAAGGAGAGCGACAGAAATGGACTATACTTGAACTTTTCACCTGTTGGGACCAGGAGTCGTTTTACCTGTATAACCGGATCGACCCGCGCTATGTGATTTACCTATGCACATTTCTCAAAATATATCGTCTGCTTCATAGTTTTTGAATTTAATAGTAAGATTTTTTTTGTCATGCATGATTATGATCAGACGACTTTATTGTACTAAAATGATAAAATAATAATAATTTAAATACAGATTTATTTTATAGCTGTATATTCTGTGAACGTTTTTAGAAATATTATTTGATAAAAGTATGACAAAGCTTCTTACCTTTTTCAATATAATTTGGTTTATTCCATTTTTTTTCCCCGTTTGCTACGAACTGATTCTTCTTTTGGTGGAATGATGTTCCAATTATAGTTATTAAAGAACGAAGAATTCGATAAGATATCCGTTTTATGAGAGTTGCACTATCGTCTTCCTGCTAATAGTAAGGTGCAGATCTACGGACGCTTATACTTGCCAAAGTGAAATTTTGTTTGTGTGAAACTGCGATCTTTTAATACGACTCTCGCGTAAAATAAATAATAGAAACATTGTCATATGTCTTTAAAACGGTAATTATCGAAAGCCTTAGGATACACGTCCTCTTGTCTTTGAAAGGGTTTACATTGGTAAGATAATAAAGTGAATAGAGCTAATAACCGTAAACCTCCAATAGTAGATGTTTCTCAAATTTATTTCACTCGGGCGTCGCTGTAAAATTACGATTTGTAACAATATTTCATTGAATGATTTTTTAAAAGAAAATATAGGCTTCCGTTTATCTGCAATTAGCAATGCTATGAACTTCATTAACTAATACAATAGTGAACGTCTCTTAACAAATCTCTAATTCATTTTTGGATCCCCCCTTTCCATTTTTTCTAAATATCGAATTTATATTGAAATATGGTAATTATTACCCCCTCTTCAAAGTTTTATTCACGTGGATTCTAGAATCGATCAAATGCCGGAACGGCCACAAAGGCGTCGAGCTGACATTTTCTTTTATATAGATATGGTCAATAATTTGAATTTCTGTACCAATAGTCGTATATCAAATAATATTAGAATAAAAAAGTAAATTAATTATGTTTTGTGCTGCTTTAAAAACAAAAATCAGTATATTTCCTTATAAAATAGGTAGTGATGCGTTTATATTACAATAACTCATCTTGGTTACAAAAATCGAAGAAATTTCAAAGTTCAAAAATAAATTATTTTCTTTCTGCAAAAACAGTCTTTGAACAATGTTCACAGGTTCATAATTTGAATACATTAACAGTGTGTCCCTAATTATAATAATAAAACATACTTTTATTTATTTCAATTCCCGTTTGAAACAAGATTACATATGGTATGGTTGTTTACAAACAAATCCACACCACGTGCTATCTAAAATGCTCGACCAAACCAACTGCATTATCGTGTTTATTTACTGCAACAAAATCTAGATACGTTTATCGCTTACATGTAATTTGGAGACCGTGCCCGATAACAAATAAATTTACATATCAATTTTTTTTTCCATCGGGCACGGTCTCCAATTAAAATGTAAGCGATAAACTAAAATAATATTTAGTGAATTTTTACACTTATTGTATTCATCCGCCATTTCTTAATTAAGCAAATTTATACTTATGCAATGAGTTGTCAATAACCAGGGAGGCAAAGTTGGTGTTTTTGTACACAATTTAGTTGAATAAATGGAACAAAAATCTTGTAATACTTTTAATACTTTAATGAACTTATTTCTTATGCGCATTAAAAAGGCGGTGCAGAATGTGAATTTGTACAATCCAGATGATCGCTAGAAGGCTGCCGAGCATTAGCTCGACGCCTTAATAATTTTATGTAATTTTCATCATCTATAATGAATTTGAATTTTTGGTGTGATAATTGTTCATTAGAATTTTAGAAATAATTGGCAATTTACCGATTTACTGAAGTATGATTTTTATAAAATATCGGTAAAAACAAAGAGTTTAAAAAAAGGTTTGATTCTTTAATTTAGAGACCGATAGCAAAATGGATCGATATAGAGACTAAAGCTCTAATTGATAAGAAGAGAAAAAACTAGTGCTAGTTTGTCATTTATGGGGGAATTCCACAGCAGTCTGGGACTATATGGGAAAATGGGCTTAATTTTTTTTTCCCGATGAGAATGCATATTTTGTGTGGTGAAACACCTACATGTACAAAATGATCAGATTTTTAATTTGGGTCGAGTGACACCAATGGGTTTAAAAAGCTAAATGTACTTTACAATTGACAGGGACTAAATTTCTCCTCAAATCAAAATGAGGTCCATGACCTGTTAATTAAGAGGGCTGGATGGTCGTGGCCATTTTTAGACTATATTAATCTTCTTATAATAAGAAGGAGATCTCTATATACAAATATAGCAAAATATTCAAATTTCAAAGCCCAAACATTTGGATTTTTTCTTTACTAAATGAAAGTTAATTGCTAAACAAATCATAGCTGAGTGTTTAAGGACCGGAAGTTCTGATGGTTAATTTGATAACCACTAAACCTCCTTAATGGAATAAACAAAGAACGGAAGACGCCTTGTAGTTACCCGTATTATTTAATCAATGCAGTGAAAACACCATAGGTAAAAGATACAATTATCAAAATGTTGAATAATACAACCATATTTTATGAAATGTCTCGCCTGCACGCCCATGCAATATATATATCACAGTAAGTTCCAGCTGTGGAGGAAGCTCGGGCTGATATTTCATACATGTATTACATGTATATAAAATCATCTTTTGACAAGAAGTTTTTCAAGTACATAATATTCTGATCACGTTTTATTCTTATTTTTAACTATGGTGTCATATTGTGGCGGTTCCATCGAAGGAACGTGCATGAAATCCGTTCTATCCGGTCTCGAATTTCTGTTCCCGTTGATACCTAGTCTGTTATTGTCACCTATATATAAGTAAAAGAAATAAACATGTGAATTATAACTAAAAATAACAAAATATCATGTAATATGAAAACAACTATTTTGCTTTAATTTGAATAGATGATTTCAATTTATTTTCTTTCGTTCTTTTAATGGCTTTTATTTTTTTAATGTTATATATTATATTCAAGACGATTTTTCTCATCATGCAAATACTTCTCTTTCCCTACAGAGATTGAACGGATTGATAGATGGACGGACGAACAGACTAAAGGGTTGAAAGATGGACAGAGAAAAATGTAGAAACAACATACGTTGTACCATAATAAGTTAACATACCTACTGAGTCCCGGTCACTGTTTTTCAATTGTTGGTTTCGCCGATAGCGACCAATTCCAAGGCCAATAAGACAGACCACGGCGAGTACAGCAATACTGACCAGGATGTACGTTACAACGTTCTTCTCGGCTACATGTACAAGGGGATAACGATGAAATGTGTGAGGTGAAATCTTTAAAATTAGTCATTTCAGATCGATTTATTTGTACATGCCTGTTATACAGTATGAACCTTATTTGCATCTTGCTCTACAGATATATTTTCGTGGGTTGTGGTTTTCTTTTTTAAATTTGTTAAAGGTTGTCAAAACTTGTGTTTGACCCCAACGTAAATTATATACTAAAATACAATCACATATGATAAAACTTCATTCATTTCGCCGATGTTTCAAGATGCTACATCTATTGTGCAATAAATTCTCGGTTATTTTCATTTATACAATGAATATTAAGATGCTGTATATTGACAGTAATAATCATATATTTGAAAACATCACTTACATGGACTTGAATCTGGAAGACAAAAA
>WFKH01003881.1:47891004-47905873 GCA_016163765.1 Magallana hongkongensis
TCTCTCTCTCTCTCTCTCTCTCTCTCTCTCTCTCTCTCTCTCTCTCTGATATCAAATCTAATTATGACCAATACACTCTTTGCTAAACAAGCCAAACCAAACAGTTTTTTCAATTTTTGGATTTCCTACTTCTTTGTGCAATCCTACAAAGACTGCAGCTTTATAATGATATACTGAAAGCTGATATACATCTAAGAATAAATTCCTTTGATGATGTACAGTTTCTTTTCCTCTCCTAAATATTTCTGAAATAATTTTGTTTCATTCCCACCATTCTCTCCTTGCTTTCAAATATCATTGCCTCTGGTTATGGCATCGAATTTAGCTTTAGACAATACATACGTTAGTGGATTGTTGTTCGCTACAACTTCAAAGTGATTCCCATAAATGTTATCATAATATTTATCTTGAATGACCTAATTTAACGCTAGAAACTCTTAACTCTCTTCTTGCATATGCAATTTCTTTATCTACTTCATCTTGTCTCTGATATAAAACAGCTTCAAGTTAATAACTACTGGACTCACTGTGTACAATAAATGACATGGCGGCCTGACAATTATATCCTTGATCTTCTCACAGGTTTTCTGGTGGATGTTCTCACATTTTCAAGCTGGTTTATTCTGTTTCTTTTTAAAATTCCTAATTATACAGTAACTATATTTACACCCATCAAGTATGATTCTCTCTATTTCTTAAGGAAACTTAATATAGTTAGTTTAAGAAGTATTTTATTCAGAAATATACACAGAAGTATATAAACAAATATGGATTGAACAGCAGGCAAACAATAGCCTATATTAGTTCTCTCCATTAAAATTAACAATATAGTTAATTCATAGCTCTATACAAACTAACAGGACTCAAATCTACACTCCCCGTTTATCGATTGGTCGAAACCTACAGCGACCTAAGAAAAATCACGGACTACACGAAATAATCATGATGATGTCAGACTCAAATGCCCATATATAGGAGACGATTTGGCTGTTTCTTTTAGCAAAATTACTGATGTACATTAACAGTAATTTAGTGAATTTTACTTACTAATTACAATCAATTTATTAATTTGTTATAAGAAAGTTGTCGATATAACAATAGAATGCTTCTTTGATGATTTATGCGGGTTTTGAAGGTAGCGATCATTGCAGAGAGAATTTACATAACGCGCTAATGCGGGTTATGTATTTTTTAGGGAATGTCGCCACCTTCATATCTCGCATGAATCAGCAAAGAAAGCATTTTATTGTTTAAGTGACCCTGCGTACGGGTTATATTAATGAATAAATTTATATTATATACTGGCCAACAATATATTGGTTCTAAAGCAACACCGTGTTATAAGGTCAAATGTTATCCATTGATTTATCTTATAACCACATTGAGGTGAAATACTTATTCAAGGAATTTTTAAAATTTTTAATTATATAAATTTTGTAGATTTACAATAATGATAAATACCTGCCACCTGCTGCCGCGTCATAATTTGAAATTTTTGGCCTGTGAAGAATGCCATTTTGGCCTACATGTAAATGTGTATAGGTCATTTTTTTTGGAAGAAATAAAATATAAAAACTTTTTATGTATTAAATAGTAAAACCATCTTAATAGTCCACCACTTTTGATTTTATGAATAAAGTTTTTGACGCATTTTCTACATTTTCTGGATGTCACTAATAACAATGAATTGAAGCTCAATTTCCCACTGTTTTACATCTTAGTTGTTGTCTATTGTAGTTCATGAATATATTATAACTTAACTTCCAAAAAGAATATAAATACATAATACAATAGATCATCGTCAATAAAAAGTCGGTAGAAAAGATTTGTTGTATTGAGCAACTGTCATGAAGAAACACTGAAATTTTTGGAGATGGTCATTTTTGTTAAAGAGTCTATGTATGTATATTATCATTCTTCTTCGGTAATCCAGTTCACATTCTACACTTTCAAAGAGTGGCAGGTTAGGATGATGTTAAATAACAAACCAAAGAGGAGGATAAATATGTGTATTAGCTACAAGTGATAAATTATGTTCTGCATGGTCATTCGTTTAATTTCTATAATCAGTTTCTCTTGCTTACGTCTGCACATAATAGCTTTCTGCTTTTTAAAAAATAAAATATTTGTATTGCTATTACACCTGTCAGCGGGGGGTTTTTGTGTTTGATTTTACCTATCGAATTTAGGCGCTTAATACTAATATTTCTGATATCGCATTTGGAATTTTTCCGTATCGCAATGAAACATTATTGTACCTGTGGACCAATCACATTAGAAGATGCCCGTATATTTTGACCGCCTCCTTGCCTGTCGATGAAAGGAAAGACGCTTTGTCGATTGATAAACTCGAGACTAAGACAAATAAAGGCCACTTATTGGGTTGTAAGTTCAAAAAGCCATAGTTTTTAATATCTTCCAGTCATAACGTTATTGTATTTAAGATGTCAATCTCTTAAAGTCATAAACGGTAACATTATTCACAATTAAATCGAAATTTCCAAAAATTAGCACTTCAATGCTGGTGTGTTGGAGGGAGAAAGTATTACATTGTATCGGAACTTCAGGTGCTTTAATAGCGACGGGGAAAGTTGTATGCAATCAATATACCAGTAATTACATGCAAAAAAAAAAAGGTCTTTACATCCAGGTTTGCGTCTAATAATTACCAATCAGTTTCAGGAAATAAAACAATTCTTAAAATTGTGATCTTAAGAAAAATACACAAGTCATTATAATTTTGGTTATGTTTTATTATCAAAACTTCACACACAAAAAAACCCCAAACAAGACTACGAGGTCATGAGCCGATGATACGATTGTTTTTACCGTATATATCTACGTAGCTAAAATTTATATAACAAAACAATAATAAGCTAATATAAAGATGTGTTCGTCACATATTTATCATCATATTTTAATCACATATCTTAATAATAATGACAGAAAACTAAATGAGCTGATTTACCTCAATCAAATACCATTTTTATAAACAGAATGTCCATGACAGATCACAAATTACATTAGGTTTCTAAACGCTTTTTCTATGTATTTCCTCACTAAATCGATTAATTATGATTCGTATAAGACTGACAGGACTGAAATATACATGTATGTTTACGGTTCACGATCTTGTTCTAACCAATTTAAAGCAGTCTGTCTATGATTTAATATACTCATTCCTCTTTTACATAAAAAACTGATTCCAAATCATTTATAGATTCATGTCTGCACCGTTAAAATGGTGTATTTTTTTTAAAGTGTTGATGTTGAATTTGGTAGAAGCATTTCTTGATTCTACGGACATAAACGGACTGACCTCAGACTTCAAAGTAAATGTCGTTACCATAATTATATTCTTCTAATTATATACATTATTATTTCTTTTGCTATATTCAAAGGGAAAAATATATTTTTGAGCCTCCTTTTCACTTTCCAAAGCCAAATACTATTAATTGAACATATTTTTCTGACCCGTTTATTTCAAGAATTAATTTACATACGCTTTTCATCCCAAAGATGGCAAAGACATGTATCATAGGTGAACATTTATGGGTGTTTATATTTGAAGGATTAATATTTAGTTTAATGTCAATTAAGGTGGAAGCAAACGATTAATTTTTCTTAAAAGATAATGACAATAAATAATAAACAAAACAAGGGAAATACTCATGAGGAAATTACATATTTCTAACAGGCTCTGATTTAAGAACGGGTTAAGTACAATATACATGTACGGAAAGTCTTTAATACGGTCAAGTCTGATATAAAGTTCCATTTGATTATAAACCTCAAAACGTAAGATAAAGTTTTTTTGATCAAGAAGTACTGGCGTGGGGAATGTGTATTTATGAAAATTTATTTTAAGGGTAGTCGTTTGCTTTTCCCTGTCGATAATTAGAGCAAATTGTTGCATTTTTCGGAATAAATGATTTGGAAGAATTGAATTTTCTTCATGTAAATGCGGACTTGGGTTTAAACACTTGGGAATGGAGCTAAAGACATATTCTACTACAGAACTGACATATATGCTACATTCCATAGTTGACAGCAATAACTCTTCATTTGAATGATCAAAACTTGAAATGTAGACCTGAAACCCATCATTGATATCTGATACAAGGACTGGATACCACATGGTAAACGGAATAACACACAGCCTTGTGCAATTATGAACCTCGATATCTTGTATTAGAGGTCTTGTTATACTACTTTCTTCTACGGACACATAATTTCGCGCCGTTTTATTATCCTTCGAAATATAGATACTACTATACGTCGAATCAGGATTAAAGCTCACACCCATGGAAAGAGATTTCACGGATATTTTTGCTAAAGATTTTTCGTAGAGTTGAAAAAAAATATTGTTACAGCTAGAATATTTTTCAGTGATGTAGAATGTATCCAGAGCTTTTTTGTTCTCTCTGTTCACAATTTGGATGGTTTTTGTACCATTGTTTAAATGTATTTCATAGTTAAGAACAAGCTTGGCATTTGTTGCAACGCTTACTCTTGCACTTAAAGAATTATTTGGGTTAAGCAATTCTATCCATTCACCGTCGTTTGACCGTCTTATTCCCCACTCAAACCCATCTTCATTAGTCCTTTTATAAATTGAATTTGGGGAAAATCCTATTTTGAAGACAGTTTTTCCTGTTGATGATACGGAAATGTCAGATAATCGAATATAAAATCTCAAAATGCCGTATCGTCCAAAAAAGCTAACTGTCTGGTTCAGAAAAACTCCTTGATATACGAAAAGGCTCTCTTTATTTCCACAGGTTTGATTGCCGACTGTCTTTATGGGGAAACTTCCCGCTCGATCTTCTTCTTCTAAGCGGCAAAATGATGAATGGTTTGTTGAACTTGTGAAAGATAAGGTTGTATCTGAAATTTCAACCACAAATTTGTTATGTACTGATCAATCAATATATATATATATATATAAATATATTGATTTTTGCATATGCGATACGGCTAATTTTATACAACCAGTATCAGCCTCCAGGGCTAATACGGATCCTGCAGGGCTGATCGATATGCAGGGATGATACGGAACCGTATCGCACCACTTTCGGAACGTCTCTGATTTTTCCGATTCTTCAATTCATTACTGTACTTACAGGTCGTAGTTTAGTAAGCATTCTTTACATTCATACTGTATTCAGTGTAAAATCATATTTGTATTCAAATTCCCAAGGGTAATAGAACTTACAATTGTAACAATCTTTAACTGCCTTATTTCAGGTAAGTTGAAAACAGATCACCTTAGTTAAAAAGATATAATTATCTTCTGTTTTAAAAAAAATAGCAAACTCTATGGCACTTTTTTAAATAGTGTGATCAGTATGTTATTACTAGATATGTAATAAATATAATAATTTATACCCTTTTCCACATCACATCATGTATCAGCCCTCGACCAATATCAGCCATCGGCCTTATGACTGATATTGGTGTCTCGGGCTGATACAGATTATGATATGGAAAAGAGTATGTATTAGTCCTTATGTAATGCATATAACGATATTTGTGCCTACCATCACATATTTCCATGTCACAAAAAGGTAGATTCCACCACGCCTTGTATTCCCTAAATATAAACAGAAGCACTGCGATACATGCGATTATCTTCAGAAGAAAGAATGTTGTTGATACTCCCTCTGAAAGAAATAATGTAATAGTGGCACTATAGAAACAAAAATCATTTACCCAATCTCATTACTTAAACAAGAATATTTTACAATTAGAAGACGTGTACGATTCATGACTTTTTATAAAGTCGACTGGGTTTTGGTAAACTATTGATGTGGGCTCCCTGCTTTGAATTATTAATTTAAAATTCTTTTTTTTACTTTCCATTTTATTTTTACATCATTTACTGTAAGAATTTTAAGTCCACAAATATCTTGAAATTGTTTATGTTTGTAAATAATTCTGCAGCAGAAAATATTATATAAAGATTTGAGAAAATAGTTAAAATTATTTTATCAAAATTACCTCTTTCATCATCTTTTACTAAGGTAAACGTTAAAACGTTATTGCAAGTAGGTTTCTTTAATATTTCGACTTTACGTTTCAGATTCTCATATTTTTCCTCCATTAAAGCTACATCTATATGAGCATCGCATTTCTTGTATTCAAATATTTCTGATCCAAAAATTTCCAATTTATTCAAAATTGTTTTCTCAACGGACAGAAATGATGCTTCATTTTCCTTAAGAAGTTGTTCAGATATACAGCAACACTCCTGGGCATTTTCAATGTAAGAATTTAAAAAGTGAAGTGTTTTATTCAATTTTCCAACTGCCTTTTCTACATTATCTGTGTGCGTGTCACATATTCTCTCGCTTTCCTGGTTTAGAAAATCAATTCCTTCCTGTTTTTGCTGGTTGATCTTTTCTGTTTCTAAATTTAAATTTTTAACAACTTGGTCTAAATCATTGTCGTACAAAGATTTCACTTTTATTGCTGCTTCAAGTTTTTTTCTCACGGTTGACAAACGACTCAGTAGTATATCTTTTTGTCTACTGTACACTACATCCAATTCTTCCCAGTCATGATTTTTGTGCTCTTTAGTTGTACAGTTGGAACAGATTGATTTCCGACATTGTTTACTCTTGCAATAAAACTTTAACTTGTTATGTTCATGGCCTTGAATCGTGCAGATATTTTTGTCGTTGGTTTCTAGAGAATCCAGAGAGGAATCCGGTGTCTCATTATTATCATATCGGACTTCTTTGAAGAAGTGTGTTTTGCATTTTGCAGGTTTCCGTAATTTGTAACAAGCTTTGCATAAATTGCTAGTACAGACAGTGCACTGAAATCGCACACTTTCCAATCTTTGGCATACAGTACACGAGTTTACAGCCAATCTCTCCAAAATGTCCTTTAAATTTCGTCGTGTGAGGTCTTTTGGAAAAATTTCTATTCCTTTTTCTTTAAGATTGTAGCTCTTTTTACACATTGAGCATACCAGTTTGTTTCGTCTTACACCTTTTGTTAAGCATTCCGTGCAGAATGAATGTTGGCAAGGCAAAAGTCTTGGAACATGCTTATCTTCATCGTACTCCTCTGTACATATTGGACATTCACAAAATTCATCTTGGAGCTCATTCAAAATTTTTCCACCTGTGGCCATTTTTACCTTTGGGTAAAAATTAAATTGAGATTCAATTTACAAATCAATCTCATGCACGATTTCATTATATTAGCATTAATATGTGCTATTGTTTATCAATAATTTTTCAGTTTATTTAAAGTGACCAAATTATAAAGACGTATTTTGTCTTTAGGTCAATAAGTCTTTATAAGTGAAATATTTAATAAACATTTTTAACAACGACAAAACGAAAGCATTGTATAAGTTACTAATAAGCTGTTAAGATAAGTGTATATTTATAGGGCTTTGTTTTGGCTTGGTCACAATTGGAGCTAAAAAGTTTTATTTTTGATGTTATAAATGCTTTATATAGGCTATCTTTAATAAGTAACCAAAATCTTAGTGTCAGTCGTCGAGTTATGAGCGAGATCCAGAGCTTACAAGTCTTTGTAATTAAAGTAAAGTTTATGCCATGCTTTTGTGTACTTACTTATTGCTGAATAGAAAACTCAGAGTTCCAAATTTGAATATGAAAACATTAGATTCTGTTTATGTATATTGACAGTAATCTAGCTACGAGAACAAATTAGCTCGAAACAGACCTTTTATAAGTGTACTTAACAAACGTTAAAAAAATTTACACATGGCTCGTTTACATAACAAAGAATTATGAGCGATGTGTATGTTTTATAACTCAAAGACTGGCATTTAAAATTTGGCTGACTATTTAAAAATCCCCAATGAAGCATTTTAACATTGTGAACATGTCCAATTATGACAGTTGTGATCTTCTTTAGCTTTTAAACGACCAAAACAAAGAAATGAAAGTTGTTATATATTATTCATTTTTAGGATTAAAACTATGACTAATGACACGGTTTTTTTTCCCAATTGAGTCTTTGGAACTCGCCATTTAAATAGCCCAATTTGTTAATGATTTTGTAGACGTGAAATTGTTATCAGGTTACAATTGAAGTCAAATCAAAGTATATTCCAGCGGAAATTACGATTTTGTTTTACATATAAATGGTCAAAACATGTGCATGAATCCATTCAAGCAATTTACGTTATACAGGTATTTGGAAAATAATTCGTTGCATAAAGGCGGTTCCAAAATAATGATATAATATTTACCCTTGCTTGTTTACTTGTAGTCTTGACGATCTAGGTGCAAGAAATATTAAAATAGGACATATATAGAAGATTCCAGCAAATTATTTATTCTCTTATATACATGTCTTATTTGTTTTTACATAAGTGACAAAGTTTGAAGTTCAATTCAAGATTCGAATAGCGAGTATTCACCTATAGATCCAGAAAGCTCTCTTTCAATGTTTAAAACCACTTGTGTCCGATAGCGCAACGATGAATTAAACAAGATATATATGTAAATAACACAGTTGAAAAAAATAAAAGTCGGAAGTTACACCTCGTCAAAAGGCTGGTTTCTAGGCAACCAGTCAACCCAAACACAGTGATTATAAATAAGTATTCTTTTATATTGCACATCTTTCTTCAAAGATACTCAAGTTGTTTTAAATGCACTCTTTCCCGATAGAGTAAAGGTATTTATCGTTTAAAAAACAGAAATTAAACACACAAATACAAGAATAGTTAAATGATCAGTCATAAATATAGAATCAATGTAAAGAGAGAATCAATGGGCTAGCAAAAGAATTCAAATCGGTGAAGTTAACTGAAATTATTATTATTTACCTGCTCTCTAAATTCAGCATCTTATTCCACTTGCTCTCTAATAATTAGTGATCACTAGTTATCGGTCGTTTCGATCAAGGCCCTACCAAATCTTCTGTTGTCTCTTTTGCGGTGATATACTTTTTAATACGAGTTTGCTAATATATAACATGACTTTAAACTGCGTAAGTATTGCATAAAGGGGTCTTTTAAACGTTTTCTAAAGAGTTTTTAAACCTATATTCAAGCAACATTGCATGCACTTTAAAAAGTCGACGCACATTTCCCCCTAATGATTATACTTATATAATACATTTTAAAAAAGAAAAATTACTAAGTATTGCGTGTCTGTAGTCTGTCGGTATTATTTGTTCACTGCTATCTGATTTTTCTTTTTAAAGCAATAACGTGAAATGACAAGCTTGTCTTCTATGGAACGCCAAATTAACATATATTCAAATATTTGTACCTATCTTCAAATAATTGTACCTATCTTCAATTCAATTGTACCTATCTTCAAATTGAATTAGAGATAGGTACAATTCAATTATACCTATCTTTAATTCAATTTGAAGATAGGTACAATTGAATTGAAGATAGGTACAAATGCAATGAATTGAAGATAGGTACAATTGAATTAAAGATAGGTACAATTGAATTGAACCTATCTTCAATTACTAAAATAGGGAGCGTTCATTATTTTCAACAATACACAAAACGAATTGAACCTAGGTATAATTGAATTGTACCTATCTTCAAATCCTTTGTAGATATGTCTGAATTGAACCTATCTTCAAATCAATTGTACCTATCTTTAAATGAATTTTACCTATCTTCAAATGAATAAGAGATAGGTATAATTCAATTGAACCTATCTTTAATTGAATTGAAGATAGGTATAATTCATTTGTACCTAGGTATAATTCATTTGTACCTAGGTATAATTCATTTGTACCTAGGTATAATTATTTAGAGATAGGTATAATTATTTACACCTATCTTCAATTCAATTGTACCTATCTTCAAATAATTGTACCTATCTTTAATTCAATTGTACCTATCTTCAAATGATTTGACGATAGGTACAATTAATTGAAGATAGGTACAATTATTTGAAGATAGGTACAAATATTTGAATATATGTTAATTTGGCGTTCCATAGTCTTCTTGGTATGAAAACTTGAATTCCCTGTTAGGTTTTAAAATATTTCTATATTCCATCGTTGTCGGCAAATTATAAAAATTGAACAGTTGTAACAAATAAAAAGAATCACTCTAACTAAAAAAACAATAAAGAACTGTCGGATATTCAAAAACAGTTTTTACTATTCAAATTGGAAAATACATTAATTTAAATGTTTTATGAAATCAACTAATAAAGATACGTATAATGTTGAAATACAAAGATATTAACTTGTATGCATGCATTTGATAAAAAATATGTTTGCATATTTATTAACATGTACATCACTTCCCTATGTGGTATCTCTTATGGTACCTCAAATGACACTTAGTTTAAACTGAATTAAACAAATACAACAACTAGATGTCAGATATCTATACTACTATATTAAAATAATACACTCGAATTTTTGGGCTCTAATACCGAGAAATCGGAGAAGTACCGTCTTTTGTTTTATATATTTTAAACATCATTGGTACTTGAAGATTACCAATTTGTTTTTATTTTTCCTCAAACAAGCTTCGCTAATTCATAATCAACAAAAATTCCTTTAAAAAATCCGGAAATCAAATGGATTTTTTGGATTTTACAGTCTTGCGCATGCGCATTACATTCACGCTTAATCATGGGAGGCTCTTTAGTTCATGTTTGCATGGATATCACATTTGCATGGATTAACTCAGAAACGATAATACAAATACGTGTAAATTTTCATTGGAAATTTTGCTATACATTCTGTTCATCAAAGAAAATACGGGAGATAACTCTAATTCAGTGCATTTGATATGAAAAATCCCGAGAGTTCCGAATGTCAACATGGTGTGAAAAAAAAGTTGGTGAAAAAGTGTTGAATTCTTCATTAATATGAATTAAATTTTCAGATGAAAGGTATTTACAGCCTCAAAATGGATTGTTATGAATTATAATTTGACTGTTATTTTCAATGCAGCTTCATTATTTTTTCCAAAATCGTTTCGGAGCGATTCTGCAATTTTTTGCTACATTACGGGTATATGGGAGGCATTTTAACTGTGGTGAAGGCCTGTCCCGAGACACAGTTAGATTTTTCTAACTAAGCAGAGTGTAGTGAAATTATTAATAGCATTATTGTAGGCCTAAAGCTTGGTAATGTAAATGTCAACAATACGGTATGTCGATGTATCTATTTCGTAAATTTCCGATATCAAATGCAATTTCAACCCGTGCACGCACGGGTCAAAGTCTAGTTATAATAACAAATCCACACATCCGAAACATAGAGGTTGCATCACCTCTTTTTCAATTTGCATTTACTTCTGTGTGATTATTTGTTCTCTACGTGCATTAATCTTACTGACAGTTTAACTGATATATAAGATCGGTATTCATTCTGTCAAGGGTTGTTTAATCTGACGGTTACTAGAATTGATACTGCAACAGTCATCAGGAGTTGGCGGAATGATACGCAGCGCGACTAGAGTTCCTCCCCCTGATATACATATAACATACGAGGGCGATGATTAGAACACCCAGGGTACAGCCAATAGCTATTCCAGCTACCACCCCCATGTCTGTCACAACTGTAAAAAAAAGAAACCAAATTATATTAAAACAAAACAAATCAAACTCAGTATAATTGTCAAAACAAATACATGTATTACGAGTATGAAAAATTGAGTTAATTGTGAGGTTCAGTTTTTTACCTTCCTTTTTTCGAACCCCGATTATTAATTTTTCTTATCTAATTTTTTCTCGGGGTTATGATTGATAGATACATATATTTATATAGTTTACATAATATATTGTAAAAAGTCATAGAAAAGAGTCTTTAACCTCTCCTCTAACATAAATTGAACAGCTTAAAAATAGCTATTTATTTATGTTTAAGTAACATTTGAAAACTTGTACTTCGTTTAACATTTTATATTGCATAAAAACTAGTAGAAACATAGTTTGATGAAATCTTTATGTACGAAAATACTCACGACTGTCGGAATCTGCAAATACAGTAAACAGTCTGTTCATAGAGCAGTTTTTTCACATTAAAGAAAAGTTTACTTCAAATAATAAAAAGGAAATGTGATCATGAGAAACAAATAGAGTTATGTATTTTTTCTCGAGGCTTGGTAATTAGAAATCCAATAAATTTCATTACTGAAATAGTTATAATACCGGTATGTACATCAACTGAATAAGATATTCATCGGATGAGATGGTTAAGTTCATAGTTTATAGAGATAAATTAAAATTGAATCACAATACAAGAACTATAAGCACCCTTAATAACTTACGTATTGTTGACAGTTCGTTTTGAATGAAAATTGTAAACTTGGCGTTCTGGTATCCAACATCTGTCATTGTCTTAACCGTTAGTTCCGACTCTTGGTTTGTGCAAAATGTTTCATTTTCTGTTGTATTGCAGTTAAATTCCTGTAACACGCAAAAAATTCACAAACATATTTTCTGCGCGATTGTTAATAAAGCCAAAATTTAAAAAAAATTATCTGTTTCCGGTCTTCTGGCTGACCTTCGATTACTTAGTCAATTCTAATCTGATGTTCAAATTTTGGAATTCGATAATTATACGGCTGCTTTGATAGAACTTTATTACAAATTGTATGATTTTTGTTTGAATTTTCAAACTTATCTATATTACATTAAGTTCGTTTTCGGGAAAAAATACTATTCTTTCTACGCGTACGTATTAAAATAAAAGAATTTAGGCGAACTTAAACAGTCATATGTTTTTGCTTTAGCCTAGATATCTTTAACTTTTAAGCAACTCCAATGTTAACAATACCATGACGTTGTTACTAAAGGTGAACTGGACGGTAATGCTACAATTTGGGTCAATGAAGGACACAGCGGTGACGCAGAGCATGTAGTGGTTCAGCGAGGAGTCACTGCTGTGTAGACCCACCACCTGACAATCCTCAGGAATCTGCCGTCCTTCGTACTCAAAGACAAATAATTGTGACGCATTGGTGTGACGCGTTGACACGGGCAAACCACACGTGTTGTCCGGAAAAACATCTGGAAAGAAATCCCAACAATTGGACATTTCATAAAGATCAACAGAAAAGGGAAATATATTGATATTTATTATATACCCATCAATTTTCCTTTCTTGATACTGTCAATTTTACAGAGTGTGATCCGGTTTTCCGGATCACCACACTGTGGGTTTCCGATTCCGTATCACCACTCCCTGAAACTGATGACGTAATACACATTAAATAACGTCTGTATCAGGTTTTAGCGCGTTTTAAAAGAGTTCGTTTAAAAATAGCTATGTTATATGATTGCGCCCATGAGAAAAGGGCCCATATGGCATTTTTTTCACAATTCAAGATTTTTATGGCTTTATATTTATATTTGTCAGAAGATTAAAGTTCTGAAGTTTCATGAAGATCCAATAACTATAAATATCTTTATTTGGCATTTGAAGTTATTTTTTTTACCTATGACGTTCACCTTGCGACGTTACGTTATGATTTCATCGACGTCATTTTTATGTTACGTATGTAGCCCATTGTTTTATTTGTTATAATCTTTGCTTTTGAAGATATCATTACTAAATTTTTTTCTATAACTTATTGATAACTTTTATTAATCAATAGATATTTTTTTTATATAATCCGTGCACACTGAAAATGTAACTGTCACGAAAATTAAGGAGTCTTTTTAACCACAATCATTTTTTCTGAATAAATCAGATCTTAGTCTATTAAAGAACTGCTTTTATAAACTACATGTACAATTCAAAGAATGTTTCTAAAATTATTCATTATCAATAACTAAGTACAATGAATATGGCATTTTAAAAATGTAAGGTGCTGATATATGCACATTTGATTCCTGTGCATGCTATATGAAAAAGAAACTTCGCAAAAAGTCGATGTTTCTTTTTCTCATTTTGCTTTAACTTCTTGATTCTTCTGTACATTTACATATGATTGTCACTTTAGTGTTTTCATATCAATAGTTATCATATTTACTTTGATTCGGTTTTTTTAAAATTCTTCATGCCTTGCTTTATTCTATGTTGCTTTAATATTGAATAAACCTACAGATTCATCAAACACAATTTTTTGTCTCGGTCCCATAATGCTCTCTAATATTTTCACCCGTGGTGCTATGCCAAAAATGGCTGACATTTAACTCGTAATTTACGGTGCCTTGAGGTTTGAAGACACGTTTTGAGTACCACACAAGCTTTGGTGAGACCCAAGAGATTTTTTACATGCTTCCATTCCATCGTATTGAGTTGAGATACGTAAACAAATGATTATGGAATTTAACGTATGACGTCACAGTGATCTCGCGCTATATTTCCCGCGATAAATTTAGAGGTGGATCAAACATATGTAACGCTTGCACTAGCTATTTCAGTATAGACTGCGATACCTGCCTCATTGACATTTGATGTGTTTTTAATTTTTTTTTTGATAGAGAGATTATATATATACTAGCAAGAGCCACACTTTACTGTCATATCAATCCAATTTTAAGCTAATTTTGCATGCATGTACAGTAAGTATGAGTAGGGAGGAAATAAAAAAAAAAATATGACAGTTTGAACTAAATAAAAAAAAATAAAGAGAAAAAATAAACAGTTAAAAAAATTATGCAGATATTGCATATAGTCAAACCATTAAATTAGAAAATGGGAAATTACACACCTACAAACAGGGACCGGGGGCACGGATAACGTATGTAATTAGAATGCAAAAATAAACGAATTTTTAAAAGAAATTATGAACAGGGGAAAAAAAGGAACAAAAAAATACTGTATTTATCGTTAACACTTTTGACCAAATTAAACAAAAATTATATTTTACAGACGGATCAATTCTCTCCAAAAGTTAAGAACGGTTTTAGGGAAGCAAGTCTATGTATTTTGTAAGAAT
>WFKH01003881.1:47920886-47931335 GCA_016163765.1 Magallana hongkongensis
CATATACAACTCAATACAACTTCTGACATGACTTCATACTGCAAGTTCTTTTACTTTTTAATTCACAGTTAAACTCTAATTAAATTATAGCGTAATATTTTTGATTGTCTATAATAGTTTCTACATAAACCCTATTCTGTGAGAATGCAAAGTGTGAAAGCAGATAATGAAATTATTATTTGTTGGTATTTATCAAAAATGGTGTTCTATACGCACATATTAATGTTTAACAGGATCCTGACTTGATTAACAGCATTTGTCATAATTATTTGAAGTGGACTGTGATCCACAATCAGGTATTACAATATTTTGTTACGTACATGTTACGTACATATATCTATAAATTATTGTTATTATGGAGATGCATACATGTATATATGATATATCTATAAATGTATAAATATATGATTTTATAGCAATATTGCATTTGTACGTGTAGAAATTACATGGATTTGTTAATGTAAGAGCGATAACTCATATAATTATGAACATCGTGTAATTGTTGTGATAAATTGTCTATATCATTATGCATATTATAAGGCGTACTCTCATTGTATATTTCAGGGTTTTCGTTCTAATACAGAATATAAATGTCATATAAATATATAACTCTAAAGATTCAATTACATCAATATCTTAACATACATGTTTATAATAACATAATGTAAAGCTTAATGTTCATTCAATACAGTCTCAATAATGTTCAATCAACATGTGCTGTAAATAGTCACTACCGGAAGTAAACAAAGTGTCACTAAAATTAAAATCCAAACCGTATAACATCTTATTTCGTAGAATCTTTTCGTTTATCCTCTTTAATAAAGCTGGCATAAATTTTAACCCTGTAACAAATGTATACACAAACAGTGGCGTAGCTTTCATTGAAGCACGGAAGCACGTGCTTCCACATTGTTTCGTAAAAAAAAATTAAAGGCAAATAAAAAAAATTAAGAACTTAAAATATTGAACACAAATAAATTAATATACATGTAAATAGGAGTACCTTTGAGTACCTTTTTAGCCGCTTACAACGTTGTCGTATCTTCTTAAGAAGATCTCGAACAATAGGGCGATGCAAAGGCCAGGTCTTACGCTTGTTCAATTACAAAGTTTCGCTTGTCGCTTTGTTTTATCCAAACATTTTCAAATTTTTGGAAATGCTTGCATGTATGCCCGTAACTTTAGCAACCGCAGAACGCTGTTTCAGTCGTCTTTAGCAACTATACACATTTATAGGGATACCGAAGTCAATGTAGCAGCTGTTATCTCAGAATTTGCTGAGAAAAAGCAAAGACGACTTGCCTTTCTTTTTCAATAAATAAAAAAATAATAAATTGCTCTTCTGATATTTTCTATTATTATTTGCATAAAATTCTATAACCTGAGTGACAGGTTGACAATGATTATGAATAGATTATCGAGAATTAACGGAATCTTAAAGTTTAAATATATAATTATTTTTTGTATTATAAGAGTATTTTTGTAGACAAAAATGTTACAGACCAGTAGGAGAGAGAGCACAAGACTTATTAGATAAAAATTAAATTTATCTCATCATAAATCAGCACTACTTTTTCTTCTTTATCGTTAATTTTATGATGATGATGATGAAGTAAGCATTTTACACATTAAAAACTTGGGTTATTTTGATGAAACTCCTTTTTCTGGATACTCAAAATTATGTGTCTGAAATGCTGAAAACTCGCCAGTTTCCAGGGGCTTCGCCCCCTGGGTCCCACCAGGGCTTCGCCCTGGACCCATTGGGGGCATCAAGGCGACCCCCAAACCCCCTGCCTTAATTTCCTTCTACAATAAACAAACCTTAGCTACGCCACTGACAAATGTAGTACTCGGGGCTATATGGACCGTGGATATCGGCCTGGGTAACTCAGTGCTCGACAGCTACTGACTAGAGTCGCAGGGATCCCGGGTTTGATTCCCATTTGTATGCCCATTTCTCCTTTCCTGTTACACAAAGAAAGTGGACCCACAAGATAGCAAGTTTGCAGGAATCATCGACTTGAAACAATGTCCAATACCTCGATCGGAATGGTGCTACAGGATCAAACAAAATTTGATCACTTTAATACTTTCAAGTGATTATAATTCTTGAACTGGTAGTGAATTCCTTCTATCTTTTAAAGAATTAATTTGGTAAATTCAATGAAGAGGGTCTTCAAGATCTACAACTGAATATGAATATGACAGAATACTGACAATGTATAGAAAATATCATAAACATGTACAAGAAAGCAACAACGGCTAGATAAATTATGCTATCAATCAATCGTTTTACAAAATATTTTATAATAATCAAGCTATTTTTACATGTGAAAAATGTATACATTTATCAGTCTGTAAGTATCAAACACGACATCTACCGCTACGCTCAGAGAACGTGGAAAAATGTGTGTTGCCTAGATTAAATTCCGTATTTTTATAAATGTTCATCTGAAAATGGCAATGAATTTTTCATTTCCAAAAAAATGTTAAATAACCAAAGAATCAGAAAAAAAATTCCAACTGAATTCGAACCCAAAACATTTTTACCCATTCTTAGTAGTTCCGATGACCCACTCGAGACACATTAAATAAGCGTATAATAGTTGTATTCTCTAAATGTCTCGTATTGCTGGACTGCGCATTTTTCACACAACAGATAAAAATAAAATATGTTTTCAAAACAAATACAAAATGTAACTTCAAGTTGGCAACTCATTTTTTTTTTTTTACAATTTTAATTTTTCAATTTTAAATTTCTGAAGTATGCACACTTAATGCTTACACAACATTCAAATTCTAAAGCTAAAATATATCAATTGAATTTTAGCTACACAAATCATCATTGGCTGATGGGTAATTTGTTGACCACTCAGCCTCTTGAAATGAAGCTTAATTATTGGCACTCTAAAAATAGTAGTTGTTAATTTTGCTTTCATTTAGAAGAAAAGCTTTGTGTAGAGGTACCCTTTTATGTAAAATTGTGTTTTGTAAACAATTAATATATATCATTAACTAACTGAAATATGGTTTAATTAACCTCGGAAACTACTGCAATGTCAATTATTATGCACATACTCAGCATAACCATTGTTTAAAAGCGTGCACAAAATTTGATATAAAATCGGACCAAGCAGCTTTAATTTGCTATAATTGAAAATATATTGTATAAACATTTGATTACCTTTTCTGCAACATTGATTCTACTGTATTGTCGAAATCATATTTCATATTATTTAGTACTAATCTAGCTAGTAGTATGAATTCAGTTTTTTAGAATCAGCACATCCGTAGAGTGTATTTCATTTACTAGTAGTTTATTGTGCATCAAAATTTCATTATTTATAGCTTAAGGTTTCCTCACGATTTTAGGTTTTTTAATCCAGTGATTAAAATGTCTAACTATTAATATACTTCTAACAGTCATCCATAAATGCCAGTGTTAAGCTAAGAGAGATAAAGAGATCGCAGTATTTATTCTGTAAACAAGCATACAAGTGAAAAATCTAAATAATAAAACTTTTATCATTAAACCCTCAATCAAGAAGTATATATATACAGAATTATGATAATTATAATTCACAGAAACTTTCAAACTACATGTCAATATATAAACTTTACTAACTATACCATTAAAATTATTAATAAGCAATCCGAATAAAAAGCTATTCTACAATAACTTTTCTCTTCTATAAGTGTACCGTTTCTTCCATTGGCAACCTAAAATAATCCGAAATCTCTGGGCGAAATTCAACCAAACCGAAGTGTTCGTAATATCCAGCAAAGACCAAGGTCTCATGTCGCAACCAAAGGTCAAGATTGCTACATCGTTCTTAAGTACTTGAAAATTAGGTGGCAATCAGTCACACCAACGGCAAGACAAACAAATGTGTTTATATCATTTAGTAAAAACACTTACAACTTTGGTTAAGTATATAGCTATTAAATCGTATGTACAAGTGATTTAAATATTTCTTTTTAATCATTGGAACAAATCCGCAGAGCATTGATATGTTTTTTTATCAACGCGCCGGCCGGTAGACGTTTTAATGTATAAATCAGAATCAGATTCAGATTCAGAATTATAGCGATTTTTAACATTTAACCGTTTGTTAACATTTTTTTCAATACCCTGGAGTCGAGCTTCCAACAATTTACGTTTATTTTCCTCGAGTAGCTTCTGATAGTGTTCATTTTTTATGTACCATTTAAGTTGATATGGAAGAACTATTTTGAAGGACTTCTTATACAACTCTTGCAGGGAATATTTCTCGCCATAGTAAAGACATTTCATCAGATATTTCACGTCGTTATCAACATCAACATGGTGTGGAGTAACTTTTGCTCTTTTAAATTCAAGCTCCGTAAGCAGCCAGTTTTCACACTTCTGGAGAACACAGTTCACCCCATATTCGTCAGCGATTGGCATAATATCGTCGATGCAGGTCTCTGAAACAAAAATTTAAGGCTAGATATCTTTTTGTTTAGAATTTGTTTTTCAATTATCATAAATTAAATGGAAACTCACTTTGCATGAACAAAGTAATTTTTAACCGGGTTTTCCGTAGGAAAATCTGGCTATTGAAATGGTGAAAAATGCGGGCGGGCAGGCGGTTGCAAAAAAAGGTACTCCTTTTGTACCTCCTACAGTTTTTAAAATAAGATGTTTTTTGTTTTGCAGATCAATTTTACATGTATTAGAGATGTGCATATTACTTGGATTTTGATTTTTGATATATTTTGTGAAAGATACCAGGTGCTAGACTTTTGTGATTTTTTGCATGATATTACAAATTGTACGGATAACTCCTTCTACAGTTTCATGATAGGACATTTTTGTTTTGCAGATTATTTGTGCATACATGTATATCAGATATATGCATATGACTTGGATGACATGGATTTTAATTTTTGATAATTAATGCGAAAAATACCAGCTGTAGTACTTTGCCATTATTTTGGACAATATTGCATATAGAGTACCCCATTTCTCTGAATAGGTAGTGTTTCTGAATTTAGGGTGGTATGGGACACTTCCATGTTGTGACGTACTTCCGAACGAAATAAACAATAAAATCAAGCATAATTTTATAAACTTTTTCTTTCCCGATATTGTTACATAACAGCGTAGCACAATGTTAGAGCGTGAACAACGAATCTGTGTGTCATGAGTTCGAATCCCGCTGGGGCTTATATAATTTTTACCTTTCCAAAAAAATTTTAAATAAATTTTTGGTCAAATATTGTAAAATTTGAAAATTTTAAAACGGTGAAAGTATTTTGATTATAATGTTCTTTTATCCACATTAATATCGACAGCTGTCCCATAACACCTTAGGTCGACAAATGGATTTTGGGATATACTGTTCACGCCAAAGAAAATCCGATTTGCTGTCACATTGACAGCTTTTTTCTTGTTCTTTTTAAAATTATGTGTAACTTTACAATTGATGTCACGTTGTTTAGGTATTTACAATTTTATTTTAATGTTCTCAAAAGAGAGGACCCAGAAGGCATACAATGTCTATACGACGAAATATAATACCGTAAATCTGGAAATTTTTACCGTAGATAAATTTTTAGCAAATTTGCGCGTGCTCTGCATTCGCAAAAATTTTTTTCCTAAAAATTAATCAACAATAAAAAAAAAAGTAAACTAGAGCAAAGCTCGTTGCAAAGCAACGAGTGGGTCTTCCGTTAATGTCGGAAGTAAAGCTAGAAGTTCCTGTAAGAAGCAACGTTCTTAAACCAATAACTAGAGTATCTAAATAAAAATGATAAAAAAAAATTCGAATACTTCTCGGTACGACTTAACAAAATCCGAATGATTCTGTGTACGATTTAACAAAAACCTTAACGATTTCTAGAACGACCTAACCCCAAAAAATCCGAATGTGTTCAAATACGACTTAGCAATTACCGAATCATTTGAGGTACGAGTTATTTTATCTTTGAACTTAACACTATTTTTTGAACCAAGAACGCGGAATCAAAATTTCCTGAAGAATCATTTTTTAAACCCCAATATCTATGTAATGCATCGTCCGATTTTGAAACGGATTTCAGTGTTAGATTCAGCTAAATAAGCTCTTTTTTGATTCTATGATGAATTATCGATCAGTAAAGAGTTATTATAAAAAAGACTTTGAAGCCTTCCTGGCCCCTAATTTGAGATCGCAGCCCCTTTTTTCATACCAAAAAGGACTTGTAAATATAAACATATTTTGTTCAACAATTGTTCAAGATTTGTTGACCGTTCTAGAGATATCTGAACAACTGTGTTTTAGGAGCCGACCCTTAAACCCCTAACCGGGGCCACCAACTAAAAATTTTTACGTAGGATATCGTTTAGCACATTTTTTGAGTAACTTTTCTTCTACACTGGTTTTCAAAATATTTCTCCTTTTCTAGATATTACTGATCAAATTAAGTTTCGGATTTATGGCCCCTTGAAACTCCTAATTACGTAACATAAGATTTAAGTATGGTACTGTGTAGATAAACAGCTGTAAAATGAACATTTTTGCTTCTATAATGAATAACAAATTATTGTTCAATGAAAAGTTAATATAAAAAGACTTTAGGGCCCTCTTGACCCCTAATTTGAGGGGCCAGTCCCTTTTTCATGATGTCAAATAAAAGGTCTCGTAAATATAAACATATTTTGATCAACAAGTGCTCAAGAATTGTTGATTGTTCTTGAGCTATCTGAACAACTGTGTTTTAGGGTCCAACCCTTAAACTCCTTACTGGGGCCAAAAACCAATAATTTAAAGGTAGCGTCTTGTTGACAACATTATTCTGAGCAGCTTTTCTCCTACACTGCTTTTCAAAATATTTCTCCTTTTTCAGATATAAATGATCAAAGTTTTGAACCTCTGGCCCCTTAACACCCCTAATTACATAACATGTGATTTCAGTATGGTACTGTTTAGGCCTAAACAGCTGTACAATGAACATTTTTGCTTCTATAATTACCTGGTAATAACAAATTATTGCTCAGTAAAGAGTTATTATAAAAAGACTTTAGAGCCCTCTTAGCCTCATATTTGAGGGGCCAGACTCTTTTGGCTGCTATCAAATGAAAGAGCATGTAAATCTTAACAACTTTTGCGTTACATGTTTTAAAAAATATTTACACATTTAAAACTATTTCAGAAAATAGGCAAAAATTTCGTAAAAAAATTTGCTGCAAATTTTCGAGCTCGAGCGAGCTTCGGCGCCTTTGCGCATTTTTCAAATTATCAAATAAAAAGGATCACCTACAGACATTCATCTACTATCCCTGAAAGTTTCACGTTCTTATCTTAATCAGTTTTGGAGGAGTTAAGATTAAGTGGACAAAGTAGTCCTTAAAAATTCACTAAATCCTCAAAATCTCAAACCGGAAGTGACGTCATCAGCCCAAAATGTTGTAACATCAAGACCTTTTAATGTTCTCTCAGTCCTGGAAATTTCATGCAAATTGGTCTAGTAGTTCACAAGTAATAGCGATGCACGACGCATGTCGATGGACAAAGACCAATTGCAATAGGTCACCTGAGTGACTCAGGTGACCTAAAACCTTTTATTTAGCATTTTGTTTAAAACATTATTCTGAGCAACTTTTTCTCTACACTGCTTTTCAAAGGATTGACCTTCCGTACTGTGTGCTTGTTGCACCATCACATGTCAGAAACTTACTGATGTATAAATTACTTTATTACACCTCTGTGAATATTTTCTACGTAAAATTATAATGAATAAACATGCTTTTCTATCTAACCATGAAATAGTTTCCGTGCTATCTGCCCATGGTGAATAGTCATCAAAACTATTCACCGGCGACATTCGATTTCCCTCCTTTTTAAACTTGGAACACCTCTGACGTAATCCGATCGCTGCATTAAATTCAAAGTCCGATAACTCTTATTTGTTTATCATCAAGAAATTCTGCATCGCCGACAAATAAAGTTTTCTTTGGTATAATAAAATACCTATTTACTCAAAGCCAGTAAATAGGTATATAATGTCCCATCCACCTACATTTCGAGTTATATAATGTCCCATTTGTAACCTGTAATTTCACAGTGTACAGTCAACACAACAGTCATAGTTTCACAATTTACTTCTGCTTCTCATGTACTTAACATTAGGGGCCTTCATATTGCATACCAATTCCAACAAGAGACATCCCTCTAACTAATGATAATCATCAAAATTCATTTCATGAATCTTAGCAACACTCATAATAGCCTTCAAGTACAGCAACTCTCAATTTTACAAAAATATTAACGGGTACTTTATCTGAAACTGTCCCTTGCTACCTTAACTTAGTACACTAACATTTTATGAAAAGATGTTTTGTCTTAGAATTAGAAAGCTAATACAATTCTGAGAAAAAGTGTACCACATATTGCCAATTCCATTGAGGTTTAATAAAAATATGGCCATTTAAGTGAACCCACCATTTCCACTTTCCTCTATTTAACACAGATTCATAGGGTTCTCCATAGTAAAACATCTTTACCCAACCTTTTAGAGGTCAATTGTTGTTCAACCTCCTTTAATAAGAAACCTTATTCAATATAACATACATCTAGATGATATTATCATGATAAAAGCATCATATCACTTAGAAATGCCCTTACATGATACCCTCCCTCTATCTTTTGATTTTCATAAACAGTCATGGTTTGAAATCTTTTACCTAATTTTATGAAACTTGTGGCTATTTCTTTGAGTCATTTCTCACACATATTTGAAAACAATCATCAATCACTGTATCAATGATAATAAAATTTGATCTTTTTTGTTTATTAAATGATTTGTAGCATTTTAATTAATGAATAGACATGCCGTCCTGCATGTGATTTCTTGTTTCCATGAAAAAGAGTAAGCTTACAATCATATTTAGTGAATATCTAATCTATTCTGGTTTCTAGTCTCCTTTGAACCATGCTAAAACAGTAAGACCTACAAGTTAAACATCTGTCTTAAATTAAATTTTATTTCAAACACACCCAGGCAGCTGGAGACGGAGGAGAATTCCATAAAAAATGTTCAAATTTGACATGTTTTCCTACATTTTTTTATGCATATATACATTAAACATAGGTAATCACAGATTACAAAGCTCACCGAGACGTGGCATCACCTTTATGTGGAATCATCTTTATGAAACCACCTTTATCATATTATTTGAAAATCATAGTTAATAATGATCTTGGATATACATGGATACTGTTTTGACACAATATCATATAACAATATCATATGTTTAAAAAATTGTATAATAATCATATGTTCATTTCATACGGTATTGTATGATACAATGTTTATCAATACAATAATATAAAATACAATATTGCACCTTATGATACCTACAATATATATCATATAATACAATAAAATACTGTAATAAATAATGATGAAATATGATATTGTAACATATAATATGACATTGTATCTTGTTATACATTATTGTATTTGATCACATAATACAATATCATAATATATTATGATATTGATATTATATGACACAATATAATAATATATGATACAATATCATATCACATAATACATCACAATATTGTAACATATGATATTATATTGTATAATATTATAGTATGATATTGTATTGTATGATATTGTATCATATTTGATACACAATAGGATATTGTATTATATGATACAATAAAATTAGATACAACATTGTATCATATCAATTGATACAATATCATGTGATATAGTACTATATTATATCATACAATATCATATTATACTATATTGTATTATATGATACAATATCACATTATACAATATCATATTATACATATTCATGTGATATAATAATATATTATATAAACCAATATCATATTATACAATATCGTATTATATGATACAATATATATTAAACAATATTATATCATACGATACAATATTATATGTTGCAATATCATATGAATCAATAACATGTTATAAAATAGTATATTATACAATATCATATTATACAATATTGTATCATAATAAACAATACTATACATAACAATATCATGATACAATATCATATCATAATGTACAAAAAAATTGATACAATATCATATCGTATCATATAACTTTTTACAATATAATATATGATATAATATTGTATCATATTAATAAATGGTGTATCATATCATACAATACTATATCATAGGAATCATATTATATCATTTAACAACGAACACATCTATCAAGCAGGTTTGAGAAAGGAGAATTTTTTTTAGCATCCTTGATAATGGAGATCTGCATCTGAAGCTACCTCTGTGGTTCATTAATATTATAGTTAAATCAACTATGCAAGCTATTATCTATAAAATATGTGACTTGTTCCAAAAAAACAAATCTCATCCAGCATCCGAAACCTATGGCTCAGATTCAGCATTCAAGCCTGCCAGGTGCATCAGGATCATAAGATGCATCATCCAT
>WFKH01003881.1:47938131-47962273 GCA_016163765.1 Magallana hongkongensis
CTTGTATAAAATTCAATTATGAATCTCATTCAAAACAACAACAGTCTCAAATGTAAATATCCTAAATAGAGGATTTTTCTTTGATAAACAATCACATAAAGGTATCGGTTAAGTATCTTCAATAATAATTGGTCAAATCAAATAATTAATATAGAAGGTTTAAGTCAGTCAAAACATAAACGCGTAATTTGATTACGGGTCACAAGAAGTTAAAAAGAAACGTATGCGTGCTTTACCGGAAATTGTTAGATAAACATTGACCATGCGACAATTAGTACATCTAGAATCAACAGGTGGCTGATTACGTAATGAGATATTAACACCCTCATTACACACGGTGTCGGCGGTAATACCCCAAGCGGAGTCCAGAACAACGCATGAAAGACAGAGTCAATATTTGATAAAATATATTGGGATAATGCATAATATGCTTGAATTTATTTTTTGCGGTCTAATTTAATCGCAGAAATTAGAAACGCAGAATTTAATTTGATACCTTTTAGGGCATGAACCGCAAAAATTTCAAGCCGCAGAAAATACCCGTTATACGGTATGTGTAAGGTATGGGAAAAAGTAACATATGTTAAACATGTATGTATACATGTGTTTATACACACATGTTTACCATATCTTTTTGAACTCATGTTTAACATGTGTTGAAAAATCATGCATGATTCACATATGATACACATGAGTAATAAATATGTTTGATCAAAACATATGTGAAACATATGTGGCAAATTTTGCTGTATAATGATCACCTGACAATATTCAAAGAATGATTCCTTATTCCTTAGCTTACGGTTAAAATGTCAGTTTAAGTTTTATACTTATTCAACAAACTCTTATATACCCTGATTGGTGATGAGTTTGAACTTATAAACTTATAGTCAGCTGATCAGCGACCAAATGTTAGACTGTAGTAAAAACGAAAGATAATTTTCGTCATCTTTATTACAAGCAAACACCTGCAAACAAATATCAAGTTTTCACGAGGATAATCTAAACCAAATTCATCCAGTACAACGTTTGATAGCTTATTATGAATAACATCGGCTTTCAAACAAATATTGAGAAAAAATGTTCTGTGGGAATTTGTAATTCACAAAACTATCACAAACCTTGCCTTTTACAGCCACTAAATACAGTAAAACTAAAATATTTTTGAATACATAGTTAAGCAGTCATCTAGCAATATATGAATCAGACAGTATAATATAATCAACAATAGGATCAATATAATTAAAAGCGAATGTATACATATACATGTATATTTATAGTGAGTGAGTAGGTAAGTAAATGATTTTTACAGTGACATGCGTTTTATATTTATAAACAATTACTATATATTACATAATTATTAGCAAATACAAACACACTTAATGTCACTTTCAACATTAGAAAATACAAATTATCATACTGAACGTGCTGTACTGCGCTTCATATGTATTGATAGTTATATTCCTTTACATTAACAAAACGTTTTAGGAGAAATGAGTGTTATTCCATTCACATTAACAAAACAAAATTAATTACATGTACATGTAGTATGCTTTTGGGTCCAGTGGAAAACAAAGCTAGCAATCTTTTAATGTTAACCATTCATGAGAGAGTCAATCATAAAATACGAAGAAAGACAGATAGCCCTTATTGAAATTGACTAAAATGTGGCTCGTCGTCGGATATCAAGGATCAACAAGGACGAGTATTGAAAACAACGATACAAACGGTGAAAATGAACGATTTTAAAATAATATACAAAACGTTATTCCCACATAACATTTTATCAATATTTGTTTGAAAGCCGACGTTATTCGCCCATTTGTGTTTCGATGTAATATTTATTTGAGTTGGAAAAGCTGAACTTTGGACATAAAACAGCCCAATATTCGTTTATATTTAATCAAAAGCATTAATAAAATGCAGTGTGAAGAGCACAAGAGACTAAGCGTTATATATAGATAGGGTATTTTAATAAACTTTGCATGCATCATGTTTTGGATGTTACTGTGCTCCATGGTGACAAAACATGTTTTCTTAAAACTCGGATAGCAAAAATATTTTTTTCATCAAATGGCATGAAACTTAGCATATCAATAAATTAAATGTTGGTACATAAATAAATGTATTGGCTATGACTTTCATGAAAAATATAGAATTAACGGCAACATTGTCTACATATTTTTTATTGGCCCACATATTCGTCAAATGAATATCAATCAGCCTATTTATGTCAAAAAATTAGTAACAAAAAATGTTGTTATACTTGTAATTTTTGAGATGATAAATGAACATACATGTAACTCAGAATGAATCGTATTCAAAATAGTATCACTCATTTCTCTTTGTGTAAAATGCTGACTCCCTTGTTAAATTTAGAGTCAACCATAGGAATAAAAAATTACAATCTTCAATTTATTGATAAGGAGTCATGAATTGATAGGTTAGAAGAAATTCGTTATCCAACGACTATTACATGTATACATTTGTCTTTTACTAATTAACAATTTTTAATTGTCAATGAGTCCATGACCTTCCCTTCTTTTTTTGGCCAATGGCGCTTCTTATCGAATGATTAGGAGAAGTCCTGTATAAAGATGAAAAATGAAGATTATTGAGGTTTACGTCCGTGCGGTTTTATTTAATATGAAAAAGTGTAAATTATAAAACATAAAATAAAATGGAACTAGATGTGGCTCAAGGCCCTCACAATTAAAGTCCCTAACAGTAATTTATACAATGTGAAAATTTCATAAATTCAAATAAGCTTCAACATAATATTCAATACCAAACCAAAAATTAAAAGAAATAGCTTTGATTAAGGTTTATGCTTTCAATTATTTAATTTCATTCAAAATATAAAAAGAAACACAGACATCGAATATCAGCACAACACCAACACCTAATTTAGATCGGGCGTGACCTACAGACAGAATCGTAACTTGGCGCACATGAGTTATCACACAAATCGCGTACGATCGACAATTTCTAAAAATACTTTAACATTTCCGATTAACAAAAAGAATCAATCAATAGCTTACTTGCGTTTCAGACAATGTTAACATCACGTATGTAAGTCAATTGACAAAAACAGTCTGTAGAGTGACAGTCGTTCTAAACAAGAAAAATATATTTTTAGAATATTGAGCCCGATCCTAATTTCTACTAAAAATCTATGTACACAAATCTTTGCCTGCGTAACCGCCACACTACATTATTTGAGCAATTTTTAAAAAGTAAATGATAAGACCTAAATATCATATGTACATATTTTAAACAATAAAAGTGCATATTATGGTCAATATAATGTTATGATATGTAAACGGTGTGACCGTTGAGTCGAGCGCAGGTTTTATGCTTTGAAATGCAGACAGTAGGATCCACCTGTCTACTCATAAGTCAAAGTTAAACTAAACGTCGCCTGCTCAGTCTACATTATGACGTCATGTTTCATACGTAAAACGTAAAAGTTGTGTCTTCGGAAATAGCCGAAGAAAAGTACGTAATTCCGAGAATTTATTATTTCTTCTTTCAATGCTTATCTATTATAATATTGTAAATAAATAAATTTTTCTATTTATACTTAATTAAGTGTCTAAAAGATCGGTTCCTTGATGTTAATGTTTTTATTTTTCATCTAATAAGTTGATAAGACATACGTGAAACTAGTCTTATTTCCTGATTAAAGCACTGTTATAACTTATCTGGTTTGCAAAGTCAATCATTTTCATTTAAATTACTTTCCATTGAAAACTTGGAAAGTTTTTAATGGAGTAAATGGACAATAAACATAGAAAAGCGCCACTCATTTAATGAATGAGTTAACTTTGTCGAACAAAATGGCGGCGCCCATGAGCTGGAAGAAAATTTTTCAGCCCTTAGTAACGTACCCCTGATTCAACTTCTATTTTTCACTGATTTTCTTATATATACGTGTTACCATTAAGCCTCGCTTCGCGAGGCGGGCTTCGCCCGCCTCTCGCTGCGCTCGGTATAATTTTAGTTAATTTGAAAACAAGTTTTCCTCACGACACATTTATTGCTGTGTTTGAGGTCACACGATGATTTAGCTACCTGAGAAGTACAATATTCACCGAGCAGAAGGCGAATATTGTACTTCCCGGGTAGCTAAATCATCGTATTGATCAAGAAAACAGCAATAATTGTTTTATTATATAATTCAGAGACGACTTGATACAGACATATTAAAGTGAGTGTTATCAAGCGAAGATTTTAGTTTGCAGCCATAGCCGAACAAAGTGAGAAACGCGATTTTTCATTGGACGTTATTTTTTTAAGAGAAAATCAAATGTTATATTGACCTCCTAGGTCACGTACAGGTGAATATAACGTTCTATTTCTTCTAGATTGTTGAATATCAGCCAATCAGAAAGCTAGGAATTAATCAATCATATAATAACAATATTTATTTTGAAATCTGATTTTCTTTTATCAATATCTTTGGTGCTAAAAACATTTTAACTTTATAGAGAAATTGCTCAGTGAAGGTTGAAAAGAAACTTTTAGGATTGGGAAATGAGAAAACAGTTATCAGATTAACATGAATCATTTTAATATTTTTAAAACAGTGACACCCTTTTCCCTGTAAAGAATACGTATAGACCTGGCGCAGTCGTTGATTGGAGCATGGGAGCTCTCTGTAGAGTCAAAATGCTCAAAGCTATCCCTAATAACAAAATAGAAAGGACTGGTCAAAAAAGCAACGTGTTGAGATTGACACAACAGGACCCACCCCTTGCATCACAACAGTGGAGGGTCCATACCATTTTTCACCTTATTTCTAAATTTCCCAAATTCATACAAAAAACAAAAATCTACAGAAATAAACTTCTTGGACATGAAAAATTATCATCCGAGTCTACTCTTCCGTATCCTCTATTATAATATACTTTATTCTCAATTTCCGAGAGTCGAGATTCTAGCAAATCTCGTTTGTTGTTTTCGGATAGCATCTGGTAGTGCTTATATTCTCTTTGTACCTACGAAGTTGATACGGCAGAGCCTTTGTGAAACACATCTTGTACAATTTCATCAAGGAATATTTCTCTCCATAATAAAGACATTTCATCAGATATCTCACGTTGCTATCAACGCCTTGGTAGTGTGGAGAAACCTTTCCTTCTTTGAATTCAAGTTCCATAAGCAGCCAGTTTTCACACTTTTGGAGAACACATTTAGCTTCGTATTCGTCAGCTAGTGGCAGAATTTCGTCAATGCAAGACTCTGAAATACAATCATATTTATGAATGCCTCATAAATGGCAGCAGCACACAGGTATGTAAACACGTACGTTGCACACTTGAAATCCGTGGCTGATGTGTGCTATTCCATTCATGGTTTTAGACTATACGTATGGTAGAACATGTATATTTCTGCCCCCAATATGCAAGATAAATTATGTCAACATGCAAGATAATTATGTCTACATGCAAGATAATTATGTCTACATGCAAGTTGTAAAATTGCATGTTTACATAAAAAAGTCGCATGTTGTCATAATTATTTTACATTCAGTGTGTGTTTCCCCTTATGTTTGCATTGGACATCTGCGACGTTCAGTTTCTTATGAATACACTTAGCCTATTCATGCGCCACAAATATAAACGTACGCGTCATCCCGCGTTTTGAGTTTATTAATTATTGAAAGATTAAATGAAACGTTCAAACTTACAATTTGATATGTACTGATGAAAAATAATCATTAAATCATATCTACTCGTTAAGAAAAAAACATTTTTCTCAACAAAGTTTCTGGCACTATATTTTTAGTTGCAGGAGCAAACTAAATAACTCACGATGTAGTACCTAAACGGCCGCTATTGGTAAAAAACGGCGTTCGATGTTTCTATTCGAAAACTAAACGGTTGCTAGTCGATATAGATTTCATAGGTCACGCCACAAAATCAACGAAAAGTGTCCCAAAATCAAGTAAATTTTAAAACAATCCATGTGCACGGAACATGTAAGGAATTATTGTAATTGATAATAAATGTAATTTTCTAAATGGCCTAATAAGTAACCAAATATAGAGAAATTTCTTACGTGGGTGACGAATCAAAAGCACATCAAACAAAGTTTTATGCTTATATTTTCATTTAGAAAACAGATTGTGTTGGTTCTTACCCGTGAAAATATGTGTATTCACGAAGGAAGACAAAATGAACATGAAAGTATAGTTTAAAAGAAATATATGGAATGCACATGATTTTTAAAAGTTACGGTTGCTATTTGAAATATTGAATTGTTAGCACCGGCTATAAACTGAAAACAGTGCACCGGCTGCTAAATGAATGTTTTGACTACATGGGTGGAAAGTCACGTAAAGACAGTCACTGTTTTTTTTAATGAAATACCCCCTTGAATCTCTGGAAAAGTCGTATGTATACTAGCATACTTAGTTTCTATGGCAAAAAGTTAGTAAGCACTTAAAGACTAAATTAACAGCGGGGCGGTCTGTGCCTATTTGGGCATGAGAAAGTAGAATGTTTATAAAGAAATCAAGGAAGGTTAGTTACAGGATAAAATCAAAACTTGGCAAAAAGTGGAAGTCTGGACATATGCGGATCCAGATTATTTTTTTCAATCTGTTTGTTCCACTTAAAGGATAAGAAAATTTATGTGGCACTAACATCAGTCTATCTTAGGACATTATGTATCTCTTTGTAAATGAAATGATAATTCTGCACAACGACTTTTTTATTTAATATTTTATTTATCGTGAGGATGTTTTTATTTAATTATACTAGACTTTGACCCGTGCGTACACGGGTTGACATTGCATATGATATCGGAATAATCTAATTTTATTCTAATAAAATAATCTGTGTCTCGGGACAGGCCTTCACCACAGTTAAAATGCCTCCCACATACCCGTAATGTAGCAAAAAACAGAGCAGAATCGCTCCGATACGATTTTGAGAAAATTAATGAAGCTTTATTGAAAATAACAGTCCAATTATTCATAACAAACCATTTTGAGGCTTTAAATACATTTCATCTAATAATTTAATTCATATTAATGAAGAATTCAACACTTTTTCCCCAACGTTTTTACTCGCTTCAAATTTACACACCATGTTGACATTCGGAACTCTCGGGATTTTTCGGGATTTTTCAAATCAAATGCACTGAGTTACAGTTATCTTCCGTATTTTCTTTGATGAACAGATTATATACATGTAGCAAACTTTCAATGAAAATTTACACGTATTTGTATTATCGTTTCTGAATTTATCCATGCAAATGTGATATTGTGGAAACATAAACTAAAGAACCTCCCGTGATATAGCGTGAATGTAATGCGCATGCGCAAGATTGTAAAATCCAAAAAATCCAGATGATTTCCGGATATTCAAAAGGAATTTTCGTTGATTATTAATTAGTGAAGCTTGATTGAGAAAAAATAAAAACATATTGGTAATCTTCAAGTACCAATGATGTTTAAAATATATAAAACAAAAGCAATACTCTTCCGATTTCTCGGTATTAAAGCCCAAAAATTTGAGTCTATTATTTTAATATAGTGGTATAGAAATACACAGGAAAACATGTAAATTGACCATTGAATAAGAGAGAAAAAGCCCAGATTTTATAGTGATTTGTTTTCACTCAAATGGGTTTACAGATTGAGTAGAACAAGAGCTAGCAAAATTCTTTTTGTATGGAAAACCAATTAATAAACACATTAAAAAACTAAGATCCCTAATTATTAATTCCAATTAGTTTTTTTTTAACCCCGCATTATTCTTAATGTTTTTTAAGATCAATTCTCTGTAAATATCTGTGGCCACGCATAGTCAGCGATTTTCTTCATATTTCATATTTTGATACCCTTTGGTAAATTAAGATGAAAGACCACCTTAAACGGTTGCTATGGGGACGGGTTGCCATGGTAACAGAAGCAAAAGATTGAAAAAATGGCCATTTCAAGTTATCTTGAACACAAATTGTAAGAGATTGCAGCAGTTTTAGCTATACAGAATAAAATCATCGCATACAAAATATTGTGAATTTTTCATTTATGAAAAATTTTCATGGGCAAACGAATAGTTTAATAGGGTTATCATGGTTACTAAACAGCACTTCAAAAATACATTTATTTCATTTTATTCGAACTTAAATAGCTTTAATGGAAAAAAATTGAAATCTTTAGTTTGGCAACACTGATAATATAACTGAAAATTGAAATCCGTTACACTGAATGTAAATACATGTATAAACATTTAATAAACCAAATTCTTGCCGAACGATTTTATTTCCATAAAAAGTAAAATTTAATAAACGATGAAAATATTGACCAAAGTACTCAATAACAATGACAGTAAATACATACATGCAATTAGTATGGTACATGTAAGTTTTAATAGTATAGAAATTTATTGATGCATAATTTATAGATCATATATTCAGTAGAATATAGAAACACTGAACATAATTGATTATTTCAATGCATAACGGGGATGTAACTTCATTAAAATTGGGAACTACACATTTCCAATAGAAACCGGTGTTGTTGTCTAATAGTAGCCGTAACATAAGTTCTTTCAAGTAAAATCTTTATAGTTCTTTAATAAACGATTAAAATGGGAAATTCTGACCAGCAAACTATACAGAGTACTAATATCAAGTAACCTGTCGCTTCAATTTCTTAGAAGTGTCTTTAAATATGGCACAATCAAGTTCAAAAGAGTAGTTTGCTTGGACATGTGCCCAAATCAACGACAGTTATTCGATAAGTTTAATGTAAATTCTTTATTTTGTAGAAAAATGGACTGATATCGTAGTATTAAAATGTGTGTTTTGTTCCGTAAGGGTTGTCAACTACACTTTTTACCTAAAATATTTGAATAAATGAGCATTTTGTTCAACGTGCGAAGAAAAATACTATTTCGGCCATTTTTTGCAGCTAGTAGCCGTATAATTTTCGAATAGAAACACTGACCGCGTTATTTTTACCAATAGCAGCCGTTTAGGTACTACACCGTGTAACTTGTTAATATGGCTGTTCCATGTATGTTTCATATCCCTGACTAAGAGCGTATATAATGGCTTTAAGGTGGAATGCTACATCGTCACAACATGTCTGACATCCGTTTGAAACACCATTTTGTTCCGGATTAATAACATTCTGTCGTGGTACAAATTAGCTATACACCGTTTAATTGAACTCTTCTAATGAGGGAGATGAGATAGGAATGAAATCACCAAAACGCTAAGAAAATATGTCAATTTTGTTCGTGTATCAAGCTTTCAACTAACATTCATTTTGATTATCAGCTGTTTTGTACGGAAAACGTGAAATCTAAATAATATACTGTTTCCCTCCTATTGGTAAAACATTTTTGTCATGTCATCTGCAGCACACGAATATACTACGTGAGGGATTATCGATAAAGGTAAGCAGATATAATAAATTCACATAAACTATATATGTATGATGAATATAAAACTATAGTTCGATCTCTTGAATTGATCCATGCAGCTGTCAAAAATATAATTTGTCAGGTTCAAACATTACTATAAGCAGTACTAACCTTATACCTACATATTTAGCATAGACATTTTTGTTCTTGACTTTTATTAATTAAAAAATTGGTACCAAGATATTTGAGACAAAGTAAAATAAAGAAAGACAACTCCTAAATAGGATCTTTCATACCAAGATTTTTGCAATAATTCAGTATTTCTTTTAATTTTTGATTTTCATTCAATTTCTTTTCTTCATTTCATAGACCAACAAATATTGTTTATATTTTCAGATTTTTGAGAAATTTCGTCCAGCAGTTTGCCTTAAAAGAATATTTTTATATTTTAGTTTCATATTTATGTGGATTCCAATAAAAATTTTACAATCTTCATTCATGATTATTTTGTTTTTCATTTTGAAATTTTATAACATTTCACTTTTATAAGAATTTTAAAACAGAAATGTTTGAAAATTTGACAAATAAGGGGTTATCTGAAACAAGACTGATATTTTTAAAAATTTCTAGAAAATAGAGTATTGTACTTTGAGGTCTTATATTGTTGAGTATTGGGCCTACTAATAGTAACAAATGCATGCAAAAAAAATCTCCTACACTTATTTGTAGGGCTGGGTATTGGGGGGAAATTATGTATTGCGATATTTTAAAATGTATTGCGATATGTATTGCAATATTTTTTTTTATCAAAATTTGAATTTTTTAATTGATAGATTTATATACATAATTCATTTGCACTATAAGTCTATATAAAATAAAAGAAGGAAACATTTTTGCTATTTGTTTATAAACCGTTTAAATAAAAAAAAAAAAACTCGAAAAATTAGATGATTTATCATCTTGCAAAACTAGACCCAAGTAGTCAGTTAATTTGGTACATTTGGTACAGTGCATTTTAGGCAGTCCACTGATCTGATGGAATAAGAAAATAAAACATGTGCAACAATTAATAAATTTACAGTTACAATATGAAATGAATGTTTTGACTGGTTGTGTCAACCTGCAGGGAGACATAAATACAACTGCAACATGGTCTACTACAAATTCTTTATTAAGAATATCAGTATGTCAACATGTTTTGTCTTTATGGAAGCTCTTTTAGCAGTCACAATATCAAAACTTCCGACTTTCCTTTCGTGTTTGGAACGATTACAAATGTACAAGTATAGCTTTTCAAAAAAGCTTACCGTCTTTAGACCAAACTCTAAACAGCAACAAGTTATCATATAAAATTTAATTCAGTTTTATATAAATGTCGCCTTCCTTTAAATTGCCTGGGGATTTTTTTTATATGTGCTTTTTAATCATGCCTAAAGTTGAAATATCGAAATGGTATGCATATACCACATGCTTGTTGTTGAGATCGACTATAAAAGGGATATAGATATCTTAAATTAGATCGAATCATTTCATAAAATCAAAGTTAATACCACTGCATTCTACAACTTGTTTAACTGATATTAGATATTCAGCTTGTTTTACTGCTATTAGCGTTATCGTATCAAATTTTCACATTAATAGTATGAACATAAAAATACAAAATGAAAAGAACAAACATTTTCAATAGATATTATAGAAAGTTACTTTCAACTAGTTGTACTGAAAAACTAAAGCTTGAATTCATTCATAGCAATTTTGTTATTTTTTCGTTTTCTCTCTTTTTAAGATTGGGAATATTCGAAAATTGTTAAGTCGTACGTAAATTAAATCATCAGAAAATTGTCTCCCTTGCGCCGAACAGTATTTTAACCAATGAAATAAATGTAAATTTTCACATCATGTATTTTCTACCAATCACAAAGAAGAGGAAGTGCACAACCCGGAGACTGTAAATTATTTCAACTCTTTATACCGTCTTCCAAGGAAGACGGTAATCAGCCATTTTTAATTCAAATCAGAATTTTGGAATCCCGAGCCCGAAGCGAAATTCCGAGCCCGATCAATTAAACCGGTATACCGGTATAGAAAAAATATATCGCGATACGATATTTTTTGTCCACGTACCGCAATACACCGAAATACCGGTATTATTGCGCAGCCCTACTTATTTGGTGTAGAGATCCATCTTAACGCTACGATACACAAATATTTCATACAAATAGCAAAGATTTTTATTCAAATTCAAATCCAAAGTAAGGAATAATTTATTTTAAAGAAGCTATAGATTTTTTCGGATATACTAAACTCGTTCGTTTCTATTCCTTTTTATATGTGTTGAGAACTGTAAGAGTTATCGGACTTTGTTGACAAACCGTCGTCGTTTGATATTCAGCAGAAGTGGGTCTGTCGTCTGAGATAAAGTCCTATCTTTTAGAATTCAAAATTATCAGGAGTGAAACTTCTATCCTATTCTACTTCGTAATGAGTCAAATTCTTTCACTGGTATTTCGTAAGTTTCTTGTCTGATTCCATTCTGTCATAGTCTGTCCCAAGATATTGATGCAGCACATTTGGATGATTTTTAATAAAATATACATACTAAATGTCTTGTGAAAGAAGTGCAATTGAAGTCGATGAAAGGAAAAATTTTCAAGATATCTTCATGAACACGTACATTATCATTATTCACTCTTCTTATGGAGATTTATAATGGGGAATGTATACATCTTTCCTCCATTCGGAAGTCACTCGGAATACCTCGCGCAATTTTTCAACGTTATCATCCGGGCTTGCAGCAATACAAAATTTTTTAGCCGTGTATTGAAACCTAATAAGCTAAAGGGGGCGCTTCAATTGAGAAATCTTGGAAATTTTTCATCCTTTTGAATGAACATCGTTTGAACCCTGGGATATTTATAAATATCGAGTAATTAGGCTAAATGTTAATCGAGGATATCTTGGTACAGAGTATAGAGGGTTGTTTGAGAACATTCATAATCGCGTCCATTCCTTTAACCATTTATTTTTTACCATCTAAACTCTGGTTTTCTAGGAGTTAGACTCGTGTTTCATTCCTCTCTATATCCTCCATAATTTAAATGTTGATTGATATTAAATAAAGCGTGAAATTGTTCTAAATACACAACCGTTGTGTAGGTTACCTTCCCTCACTAAGATATATATAACTGTTTGGCGCTATTCTTAAATTATTGTTTTTCAATTTTCAGCAATAAATAAAAATATTCAGACGTCTTAGGTGATGATTTATATTTATTTGTTTGTTATTCTATCGTTAGTTCACAAACTAGTCTTCATAAAAACAGAGGTTTTAGAAAATTTGTGAATTTAAATTTAAGGGGCAATACAGTCCCTTGACGGCAGGCTGAGACAGAGAAATATCGCCCTGAGGGTGATACAGTCCTAGCTACCGGTTGCTGTCTCACCTTGTCCAAAACACTTGTATCAGTTTTTAGTTATCAGGGCTAATACACTACTAGGTATATGATATATAGAGAATAATACATGGCAAAATCTGTATCACATCTCATATCAACCCGAAACTCCAATATCAGCCCGAGGGCCGAAGGCAAACCATAGGCACCTGACGTTATAAATTTTTGTCATAATAAAAATAAATACCCTATACCTAATAATACACAAGGTAGCCATCGCCGCCATCTTAGATTTATTTCAAACTGTCACATCAGGTGAATTTTTTTGCTTAAAACTCATCGGTAAAATTATTTTGCGATCCTCTCCATCTCCCAATCGCGATCGGTCATTCAACATCTAAGCTTACAACCAAGTCGTTAATAAAAATCATCGTTCAATCTGCATCTACTCCCTTAGATATCTAAGATTTTAAATTCGATCAACTTACAAGTTAAAATTAAATAAAGGATTACTATACCAGTAAACTGTCAATAATAGCTTTTTTACACAAATTATATAGAAACATGTTTATAAATGCATTTATTTTGAAATATTGAAACAAACACACGGTGCAGGGAAATCTCATTTACATATAGGTGACAAACTTCCGTCCACCCTTTAGACATTTATCGCATATCTAAGGCAGTAGATGCAGAATGAGGGATGATTTTTATTAAGGTGTAATGCACCGTTTTATTATAATGTATTATACAAAACAAAAAATAATTTTATGAAAGAAAAGATGAATGTTAAATGTATTTCCGCAAGAGCAGTTTTGTCTGATGGAGATTTTGTCTATAAGTCTCACATTTGATTTATTAATTAAAATGTTATCTTTTTTGTATAGTTAGGTATCTTTAGGCCCTGTCACACCAAGTTGCGTTCCCGCAGCGTGTTCACGGCGTTGTAAAATTCATCGAATCGCCGTAGGATCGCAAGAAAAAATCAGAAAAAATGTACAATTTTATTTGAAATTTTAACAAGTGAAGAAGTCACGGCGTCCTGACGTCGACCGAGGCGTTTCTACGGAGCCCCCACGGCGTGTAACTGCGTTTCCACAGAGTTCTACTTGGCGATTGACTGCGTTAAGCGCCTTTTGTTTTTAAATTTGACCCTTGACCCCGCGCATGCGCAATGCGCGTAGGGCAGACCCACAGCCATTATCGCAAGAAGTCAAGTGAATCGCAGCGTGAAATTAATCGGATTAAGCCGTTACAATGAGCTTGTATTACAAGTCGTTGCCGGAGGCTACAAGGAGAAATTATTGAGGCTTGGGATCAAGGATCTGTGTTTTGATCCGTTCATAGACGTTGAAACTTGGGAGGACAATGTAACAAAATGGCCGGACGTTCAGTTTGGAGAAATTTACTGTTACCTTGTAGATACTCCAGGACAATTTACCCGAGAGACATTGAAGGCTTACCGTTCTTTGGAAGGTGGGTTCAGACTGTGTTGAGTTCAACTTTGGGAAGTGACAAGTGCTTTATGAAGGCCAAGGTCAACAGATCGCAAGCCCTGTCCGAGAAACCTCACGAAGCATGGGTGTGCGTGGACACAGACTGCACCATTCTAAACGCACACTGCACATGCATGACTGGGTAAGCATGCATCTATATGTTTTTATGCGTAGGACTAAATCTTAATAATTATGTAACAGGGCATATAAATAAATAGTTGATATACAAGGGGAATTCGGACTATCAACAAGTCAATTAACAGCTGTTGAATGAGAAGAAAAAAACTATTGTATGTTTGTTACCGTACATGTTGAGTACTGAGATTCTGTAAAATATTCTTATGCAGATTTCTTGTGATGGACAATATATTTCGGAAGAACCTTTTCATAGATAAGTTTGTAATGACTACTGTAAATTGCATGATAATTAAGATATATATGTACAAAGTTTATGTACAAAAGTTGTTGCTGGTTTTCATAGACTACTGATGTACTTTATATGTCAATGTAATGTGGCATCTTTTAAGTCATAATCCTATTGCCCAAGTAAATGTTGCATTAATAATTCATCTTTCAATTTCAGATTGGGTGAGGTATGTTCCCATGTTGCTGCCATCCTCTTCAAGATCGAGGCAAGTGAACAAGGTGGCTTGTATTTCAATGCCTTGCTTATGGAACCAGAACTTTACAAAGAAGGTAAATTTATACTTGTATTCATTTATATTTGTATTTAATTTCTGTAGAATTATGATTATTTTGTTGATTATAAGTTTTTCTAAAATCTTGATTGTGAAGTTCTTCAAATGTATATTAGGCCAGCATTTTTTTATTTTTAGATTTACGAAATATTTTTCAAAATATTTGGGAGGGAGGAGGGAAAAAAAATAAAAATAAAATTGAAAAATTTCTCCGTCGAGAAAAAAAATAAAAATAAAACAATTTTTCAACAATATTTTTTTTATTTTTAAAATAAGAACACATGTCCAGGAGCTGCCATTTTTTAAATATATATTAAGTACTTTTGGTTGTTGATGATGTTCTTATCATAACATATTTTATCCATGGGCACTAAAAATTTGCGTTAATATATTGTATATGCATGTTTAACAAGAAGGGTTTTCTTTTTTATATACTATACATATACATTAATGCCACACCAATTTAATATCTTGTTCTTCGGACAAATGACCTAAAAAAGTAGGGGCGGGCGAGCGATTTGATAATTATAATATTATTATTATGATATGACATAATTTCCAGGCGGTACATAAAATAGGTGGAGCGAGCGATTATATATTTTTTTATTTTTTACATTTGTAGAGTAAAAGGGACTAAAAATCTATAAAAAGTTAAATAATCATGTGAAATATCAAACATTAAATGATTTTCATCTATATGCGTTCAGTTATTGTAGATCAACAATATATTTACAACCTATTGACAGTTTTTTTTTCCACTGAATTAAACTTTTGAAAATATTGTTTGTTACATCAAGACTTTATATGATATTATATGTGATATAGAAAATAAGATTAAATAAATATAGGATGAGAACAAACTATTTATTCAAAAGGCTTATAGATGTAGTTAGTCTTTCATGTTTGTGTGATCATAACTACAAATAATAATAACCAAAACATTGAACAGATTTACAATACAGAAAGTCTTTGACTGATTCACAATGAATACAAATAGGAGGAAGATAATGTCTCAGTGAAGCATTGAAGAAGCAGGTGTCCACATCTCAAGAGCAGGCTAAAGCTCTTTTAACCATTAAAACCAAGCTTTGAATTCTTTGTTCCTGGAACAAGGGAAACACCAGAAGTGAAGTTAATCTTCCATCTTTATTTGTTGAATAATCTCCTTCTAAATGAAATATACCATATTCACAGTAGTTAAAAATATTGTTACACAGCAACAATATAATCAAGTTCACATTGTTTATTATTTTATCTAATAATGATAGTTCACAATATCACTTACTTGGTCTATTGTCAATTTTTGTTGTTGTAAATGTAATTGCCAAATTCTTCGCACAGGACAATGTTCCAACCCTTTTGATTATTGCATAAGTCTATATTTTGACGGCCAACTTCACTTTGAGAATTTATATGACCTGTTGGCATCATTAGTATTCTACCAATAAACCTGTGTTGAAATTTAGATAAGATATAGTAAATGTACATGTGTATTGTCAATTCTAAGACCAAAAAACGCAATAAAAATAACGTACTATAGTCATCTCTATAAAATTATTTCTATATTTCTCTGACTCAACCCCTGCTTTATATTTTCGATGGTGTGTGTGTCTTTCCCACACGCAATGCAACAGTATGTAATAGAGGGGGTTGGAGCCAAAGGAATCTCAAAAAGTGTTATGATTTTCTATATACTTACACCCAAGCGTATCCCAAATCTTATTAACTCCAATGTCCGAATGATTTGCTTCTATAAACTGGGCTGGTATATTGACCAATCCATGCTGTCATTCTCATTTCAATTACCAAGTCTCTCGAAGAGTTTAAATAAGTCGTATTTATGGCAGTGCTTGTAGTAGAACACATCATCGTTTTCTGTTGTTTTTCAACTTTCAGATTCGAAAACAGCGTATTTTATTCAAGTTAATCAACGTTTATTCTCTTACTACTAAGGATTAGTAAATTTCCGGTGAATTCTAAACGCAAATGAGATCGAGAATATAAAGTAAAAAATAAATTGGAACGGGAAACGGAACGAAATTTTCAGGACGCGGGAAATTTAAAATAATATTATTTTTGCACTTTTGTTAAAATACGAGCGGGCGGGTCCGACGAACAAGAAATCTAATTGGTGTGGCCTAAGACAAATTTAGAATTAAGGGAGTTTTCACTTCTCCCTTGCAGAAAAATAGGAATAAGTTTGAGAAATCATTTAGTTGATTAAGTTAACAATGCTATTCACAAATTCAAAATTTAAAATATTGTTACTGAAAATAAATTGGATTAGAAGCATGTCCATAAATGTCAGTAAAAATCAGACAAGTTTTTAATTTAAAAAAGCTGATCTAATTTTTAAAATTTTATTTATTTATATAATTATACCTGTAATAAAGGAAATGTTTTGTTATTTTGTTAGCTTAATGACAAATAAAATCATTCTCTTCCTTCAGCCCTAAGTCTCCTGTGCTTCAGTGTGTTTAGGGTTATTAGTCCAACCCTATGACCCACTTACAGGTATCACACCGGTAATTGTTTTCACTATATAACACTATAGAGGGAAAAAAATTCTTAAAAATCAGTTTGTATTTCTCATGACAAAATATTCGGAGGAAATGTTATTTGTTACCTATCTCATCAGCTAACACCATAAAAAGGGCACACGATACGGCATTTTCTCAAAATATCTAGCTTCAAACAGGTCTACCCTCAAAACCACGTGTTTTCTGTTAAACAGACTGCACACTCCCAAGGAAGCTGCTGCATGTGCCCTGAAAGAAGTAGTCCCTGTGAAAAAAGATCATCATCTAACAAAATACATGAAATATCCTTCTCAGTGGTACAAAAATTTTTTAAACTGAGTAAAGGAAAATGTAAAAATGCAGTCAAGGAAAAAAATAATTCTGAAGTATATATGGAACTACAATTGACTAAGTTCATTTTGATTGGTCGATTACCGGTGTGATACCTTGAAGGGACTGTAAAGATGTCAGATCCCTTTCAAATTTGCACCTCAGAATTCCCATTCAACTGTCACCAAATCCCTAAAACCCTGTCATCAAGCTCCCTCTATTTCTTTAGTTATTGAGGATTTATCTCCCTTACTCAGACTGAAGAAAATAGCACAGAGGAAACACATTTGGAGCATGAAAACATGCATGATCTAAGGCCAATTTTTATCCTTAAAACAATGAATTACAAAATCATCTTGGTATCAAATCAGAGTATATACATTCTTCTTTACATCAAATCAAAAACATTTCATTAGAGTCACTTCATTATGTAATCATTGCATAACAAAGAAGAAATTTACCTCTATTGTTCATACATTTTATATCTATATCGTGAATTATCCAGTAAAAACTGAAATCTGTATCTGGTAAATTTATATATCAGGTAAAGCCTGTTTACTTGTCTACACACTGCCATGCTCACTTTTATCTAAAAGCAGCATGGTAACACAGGACAGCACAAATGATATCAGCATGTAATGGAGCTTAGATCTGTCCTGACAACCATATTAAATCTTGCTTTGATGATAAGAATGTAAAAGAAACAACTGGGATGCAACTTCATTTTGTGATTTATGTAACATTCTATCTGTAGAGCAAAAGTAGCCATGAAATTTCAATTGGACACATTTAATTACACCCCTCATCAGGCCATCCCTATAGAATTTGAAGAGAATTACTGAACAATGATGATTGACACATCTTAGATAATTTACAGCAAGAGCAATAAGCATATAGAAGGAGTATTTCAATAAGGCAATGCATTTCTGAAGCATATTTACAAGAGAAATCACAGAAGTGCATGCCATATCACAATACTAAAATAAGAATCAGACCATCCCTCATAGTTCTAGATATGGGTGGGACATCTATATTGTACCCATCCATGTTACATGACATGATTCCATTCAAATTTTGATTTTCATTATATAGAATATGACAGGTGTACTGTGGTAACCATATAAAAAATAGCAATATCTCCTTCTATACATTTTAACATTGACTAATATCTCAATATCTTATGTCATTCAAACATAAATATCAGTATTTGTACTTCGTAAATAAGGAACTCCCCTTAAAATGTGGCTGGAAACTGATTTTTTGGCTAGATTGCATAAAAACATTTTCAGGTAAAGTGAAATCCATTGGTTCTTGAGGATGAAAACCGTGAACAGCTCCTAGATTCAATCATGATGATATTATGTATACTTGACTCCTAAGGACCTTCTTAACTAAATGCATTAAACCTATTTCCTACACAAAATATGCATCTGGGTGATCATGTAAAAGGTGTTTAAGCATGTTTTTGCCTGAAATATATCATCAATGGGAAACTCAATGTAAAATAAACATAAACATAGCACATATTTGTACAAATCCTCTCATTCCTTGACTCATGGCTCTGTAGGCAGTGAAATCAAATCTCACATAAGGTGAGCTAAAATCAAAGAAATTTAAGTTTTTGTCAAAATAGTCCTTCGATAAAATGTTTGTGTTCTTCTTCGCAATGTTTCGCACTTGTCGCTTAATTCTGAGACTTGCGCGTAAACTCAAAATTGGTCATTCGATGAAAAACTAGTCGCTGCGTACTCTTACGACAAAGTCTGAGGGCATCATTTATGACTGCGTTCAACTGATCTGCACACCTTTACAGCATCTAGAATACAGAAACCAATTTCTTAAGCTCCACTGACTTCATATCATCCATTTCCTAAGGGTTTTTTTTTTTATTATATATTGAAAATTATGTGTTTTCCACACCAAAATTCATTATTTTTCATATTTATTTCATTGCAAAATTTTAAAAGCATTTTTCAGTCTTCAGACTGCATAAAATAATTTCTTTCATCAAAATTTGACATAAAATACTGAAAACTGGCATCTACATGCATTTTTACATGTCAACATACAGCCCTTCAAGGTATCACACCGGTAATTGTTTTCACTATATAACACTATAGAGGGAAAAAAATTCTTAAAAATCAGTTTGTATTTCTCATGACAAAATATTCGGAGGAAATGTTATTTGTTACCTATCTCATCAGCTAACACCATAAAAAGGGCACACGATACGGCATTTTCTCAAAATATCTAGCTTCAAACAGGTCTACCCTCAAAACCACGTGTTTTCTGTTAAACAGACTGCACACTCCCAAGGAAGCTGCTGCATGTGCCCTGAAAGAAGTAGTCCCTGTGAAAAAAGATCATCATCTAACGAAATACATGAAATATCCTTCTCAGTGGTACAAAAATTTTTTAAACTGAGTAAAGGAAAATGTAAAAATGCAGTCAAGGAAAAAAATAATTCTGAAGTATATATGGAACTACAATTGACTAAGTTCATTTTGATTGGTCGATTACCGGTGTGATACCTACAACCGTTATGTAGAGGATTTATTTCCAAACGGTTAAATTATGATTATTTTAGTATTTATTTTGCAACAATGTCTTTTAAATAAGTAACTTATCATTTTCTTGCCAATGAGGTTTTTTTAAATATAAGGAATTGTGAACTTAGAAAAAGACTTCAACTTTTCTTTCTTGAGGAAATTCTAGCTAAGTTGCCGATCACAAAACTTAATAGGGTCGTAAACTGTAGGGTTGGACGAAAGCAAACAGGAGTAGGCCCTATAGTTTTGGGGTTTTTTTTAGTCTTTTTAATCAATGCATTAGCAACAATAATTCAGACTACACATACGTGATTGCATCAATATTTATTTTTATTTTTACCAGAAAGAAAATTTCGGGTCGGAGGAAAAAATAAAATTAATAGCTACTTTAGGTCATTTTATTTTTATTTGAATTTTTAAAAAAAATAGGGTCGGCGGGTTTGTAAATCGAAACTTCAAAAAATGCTGGCCTCACCAACCTTCCAATGCAGCTCCACAACAAGCAGACCCAGTGTTTGACAACACCGAATCTTTTCTGTAGAAACTAAGGAATTCCAACCCATCCGCAGTCATCTTCACTGTTACAAATCCACGGCCTAATCCAAATCTCGTTAAACCCTCACTACCGACAGTGTTTTCTTCCTTCTTTGATCCGCTAAATGCCAGGCTTTCTTAGTCCGAACTTCAAACAAAGTGGGAGGAGACTCTCGGAACGATCACCGTCAGTCATGAGGAATCGCACAACGTTGAGAAACTGACCAGAGAGCAAAGTTTGTGTACTCAGTGGTTCAAGTTCAGAGAAGGCAGTCTTACGGCTTCAAAGTACTATGACATTTGCCATACAAATATGCAGAGATGCAGAGATCAAGTGTTTCCCTCATCAAAGGAATAATGCACTATGTGCCAAACATCGAGACACCAGCAATCCAGTGGGGGAAGATGAAAGAGGAAGTAGCCCCGAAAGAGTACTCCGAGATGATGAAGATACACCATCCATCATTTTCAGCTAGACGGAGTGGTCTGGTGCTCAACCCACACTATCCTACTCTTGGAGCCAGCCCAGATGCAGTGACTGACTGCATGTGTTGTGGTAAAGGACTGGTGGAGATCAAGTGTCCGTTCAAGATCAGAGACACTAATCCATGTGAAGTCAACTCCCCTAATTTCTATCTGAGACCTCATGCCCAAACTGAGAGAGGACAGCCTTGTACCAACACGCTACCAAGTGCATCAAGACACATTTTTACCAAGTACAGGGAAAAATAGCAGTGTGTGATGTGGATTTCTGTGATTTTGTGTGTTGGACCACTCGTGGACTACATGTTGAACGCATTCATCATGATCCACATTTCTTCAACGAGAAAGTGCTGCCATTTTTGAACAGTTTCTTCCTGAAAGCAATGCTTCCAGAAATTCTGACTCATGACGTGCTAAGATTTTTTTATCTCGCGTCCACGGCGTGCCATGCGCGCTGACTGCGTGCACAAGGCGTTCTTTACTTATTGATACATGTAGGATAATGTTAATTTGTACAATTGTATGGGAATCCGAAACAATCAAGAATTTACAACCGGTAAATAAATGATAAAAAAATTGTTTTGTTTTGATGAAATAAGGTACATTGTAATTGAAATGTAACTAATTTCTAAATTATTTGTAAAAGACAAAAATCTTAATAGATAGGTCTACAAAAAACTACAAAAAAGAACCGTTATTAGTTGTTAGAAAACATAGAAAATATGTGTAAACATCAGAAAATGGTATGAATTCCATCTACGTCCTTTTATAGGTCCTGGAATATTCGCAAATGCTACTTTTTACATAGTTATCAACATCAAGTTTGATAATACTACATCGCTTGCTATTGTACAACAGCCATTGTTCTAGTTTTCGTGGTCTGGCTGACAACGCTCTAGAAATGCCGCGGAAGCGCGGTACAAACGCTAATAAACGCAGAAGAAACGTCAAGAGAGCGCGATGAACGCAGCAACAGCTCTTTGGGGTCGATGTGTGAACGCAGCCGAAAGAAAAACAACTTGTTCAAACGCTGTAGATGCGCATTGAGAGCGCGATAGAGACGCAGTGACATCTCAAAGGACTCCGAGAGGTCTCTGTGCAAGGGCAATTGACTTATCTTGCGTCTACACTGCGATTAGCTGCGTTCCTTCAGCGCGCCAACGGAGTTCTCGTGGCGCTGTTGGAGACCTTACGGCGCTGTCACGACGACCTCATTCCGTTTCTACTGCGTGTTAATCAGAACGCAGAGCCACGGCGCGTACTTTGTGCATGTTCAAAGTGCGCGCCGTCGCATAGCGTTCTATAATGTTCGAGGCGATCCCACTGCGACAAATGAAGATGCCGTTGCGTTGTTACGGCGCTGTAGGAGACTCTACTGCGTGTACCTTGGCGTTTTACTTTATTTAAGGACGCAGCGGGATCGCCACGAGGACGCAGCTCCGGTGTGACAGGGGTTTTATGAAATTATGTTGGTTTGTTAGAGCTTTGTGTGCGAGTTTGTGTCCCTTTGCTACGTAGGCAACCTGCACTCTATATATAACATAGAACTATGTAAATGGTGTGACAATTATACCGGACACAAAAATGAATCCCACCATGTAGGATGCCTAAACAAAGATTGAGTTAAATTTTCAAACATATGCGATTAATAGTTGCTGAGAAATCTTTGACGATAATTGTTTTGAAAAATCAGGCTAAAAATAAACAATGTCAGCATTTAACAGGAAGTTGATGTCTGATGTCTGGATTATCATAAACACATCAGAGTAAAAAAGCAAGTCATGACCAATCATGTATCACGTAGATACATGTACTTACAATGATTCTTCAGAGCAGATATATGGCCCAGACAAGATTGCACGAACAAACGGACGGACAGACGGACGACTTAATATGTTGATTGGAAAAAAGTTCACTATAATTTCTAGAGATATTTTTAATTTACAAATTCAGAACATATACAAGCATGTTAATGCATGTTAATGCCATACCTTACAGATTTATCAAACATTTCGTCACTTCTCAGCCTGCATAAACCAAGTTAATATTGTCTATATAAAATAATTAGTCGAAAAACACGTGTACATATGCAGGTTTAATGCGGCCATAGGATGTACAAAACATTGATTTAAACTCTAATACCAACTGGTTTTCCATAAATCTTTTCCTAAAATGTGAACCAAAAACGTGGGGGAGAAATCCTACTATGGGTGAAAGTATACTATATAGTAGCTTTTCCCGTCGGGGGGAAAGACTTCTATATACATGTAGCAGGTTTTCCGGAAGGAAAAGCTACTATGGGGGAAGAGCTGCTACATGTACACAACACCGGTATTGGTCGTCGTTCTGTGAAATCATATTTCAAAAAAGATTCTGTATCAATCTATGAAATAAAATTTTGGTGTGCCGAAGAAGCTTAAATAAAATTCGAGTTTCGTAAACTGACATACTTGGTGATAGGACATATTTTCCCAAATGGCAAAATCATAATAATTTTAATCGGACTTTTTGCCTGATTTAGATGTTTCTAATTCTTAGAATTAGTTTTATTAAACAATTAAAGTGTAGAAATGAGCATATTTCACATTTCATATTATTCACTTAGCATTTTTTTTCCAATAAACTACTGGTATGTTTTAAAATGACATGCTAAAAAAATTTTAATTTAACTGATTTATCTATTTTGTACAGATATACATTTACATACAAATTTTATGCATAATTTTCAATTGATGATAATGAAAAAATTACATTAAAA
>WFKH01003881.1:47991553-48018937 GCA_016163765.1 Magallana hongkongensis
GCTTACAAGGTCAATTTTTGGATAAAACGGAGTCATTATTGTGGTCAGAGTCCCATAACTCCAACAAAAAGTATCGACCAATGCTGATTTTCGAACTTGACCAAGGTAATAGGTGTATAAACATTTGGTATAAATGTAATGAAAATCTGTCAAAATTTGTAGGCATGAGAGCGCTTACAAAAAAGTGTGACGGACGGACGCACGGACACACGGACCCACGGACACACGGACACACGGACCCACAGACACACGGACACACGGACCCACGGACCCACGGACCCACGGACGGACGCCCGGCATTTCTATGTCCCCGCTCCGCGTTGCGGCGGGGGACAAAAATGGCTTCAGACCAGGATAATTTTCCGCTGTAATATTTTCTAAGGAATAGCGATAATTCCTTTATCCCCGCAACAGAAATGTGTCAGAACTATGGAAATTGTTTAACGGTATCGTTTTTATTTACTCGTGTCTGAAAAACTATCAAAATTGATGTAGATTTCACATTATTCATTGTATAAAGAGGGGGCCCCAGAGAGTAGTTATATACAGCATATCATCCTTTAATTTTTTTGTACAAGTATTTAACATTTAGCGAGATATTTCTAATGATCAACCAAAATTTCAGCGTCAATCGTAGAATTATAAGCAAGATACAGAGCTCACAATTCTGCTAGGTTTGAGTCATATTTTGTTCACATGAGTTTATTACATTCAGCTTAAGATTTTTAACTTGGTATTTCCTATTCAGCATTTAAAGTGGAAAAAAAGAATGGCCTCAGATCTATGTACATAGAATTGTGAGCAAATCTCTGTATCTTGCTTATAATTCGAAGCTTAACACTCAAATATGGTTAGTAAATAGAAATTGTAAACAATTAAACATAAGAAACATGCACTATAACAAATAAAGTGCACAATTTATTTTTCAAAATGAATCATATACATGTATATACCTAGATATTTCCGTCAGCGATATTAAAATCTATTTAAACTTATGAATAAACTCGAGAAAATGCTAAGCATCTCAACAATACACATTGCATTAATCTAATATTACGCAAAAAATCCTACCTAATTATCGATAGAATGAATAGTATTTTAGTACTCTTTTAATACATCAGATTTTGCTTAATTTGCGCAGGTAAACAGTTAACTATGAGGCGCCGTTTTAATATTTTTGAGGTATTTTCTGATATCAAAAAATAAATATTTGATATCAATATTTCGAATTATTGATATCAAAAAATAATTCTTGATATCAAAAAATAATTCTTGATATCAAAAAATAATTCTTGATATCAAAAAAAAATTTTTTGATATCACAAATTCGAATTCTTGATATCAAAAAATGATTTTATGATATCACAAAATAGGTTTTTTGATATCAAGAATTAAAATTGATTTTGTGATATCAAAAAATTGAATTCTTGATATCAAGAATTCGATTTTTTGATATCAAAAAATCGAATTCTTGATATCACAAAATCATTTTTTGATATCAGAAAATAAGACCTACATAAAATTACTATCAACTTAATGAATGCTTCCTGTGATGCAACTTTTGTAATTTGTAAGAAATTGTGTTTCAAGCCTGTAGATGTCTCTTAAGAATAATAATGTATGCCTTATTTTAAACCTGGTTTCATTCTGGCCAGTTTTGCCTCATACACAATGATCAACACTGCTTTCTTTGCGATTTGCTCTGAATATTGAATTGATCCTAAAAAAAATGATGGCCTCGCATAATATAAAGAGTTATACAGACGTACAGTTAGCGCTTTATATACATAGGACCAGAATTATCAAGAACACTTATAAAACTTTACATTAAAATAAATATTCAAATAAAAGACAACAAATATTTAAATGCAAATCGGGCTCTGTAGTTCGGCAATTTAATTTTGGGTCGAGGGAGTAATCATTAAATAGGTGAAATTTATTCGCCATTTTCTTTGAATTTCTGATATCAGAAAATATAATTCTTGATATCAAAAAATAAGTTTGAATTTCTGATATCAAAAAATCATTATCTGATATAAAAAAAAAATCGAATTTCTGATATCAGAAAATGATTTTTTGATATCAGAAAATCGATTGTATTTTCTGATCTCAAGAATTCGAATTTCTGATATCAAAAAATCCTTTCCTGATATCAGGAATTCGAATTCTTGATATCAAAAAATCATTTTCTGATATCAGAAAATACCTCAAAAATATTAAAACGGCGCCCCATAGTTAACTGTCTGATTTACCGAAGTCTCTGTTTGATTTGATACGTAAAAATTACAAAATACAGGCGATAGTTCCTAGGTTACAAAGCATAGATAAAGAAAACGAAACGAAAATCAAAACAAGCTAACACCACCGTCATACATGTATGTGAAAACTGTCAACGCATTAAAATATTTAAACTCAATTTACTTCACAAAATCGGCACCAATGTATTTTGCATGTTTCAAAGATCCTTTCGTACGCGAACTGTTGCACAACAAACTAATTCAACATTGTCAGATCGACCCGTTTATCTTAAACAAAGAACCTCGTTTTAGAAGTATGGAATACGAGTCTTGGTAAAATGGATGGGCAAACCCGGGCCGGGGCAAAATAAAAGCCGGGGAAGATCGGCAATCGTCAATTCCAAAATACGCATTGTTTTGCAGCAATGTTTACAGCGAATACAAATATACTGGTCCGTAACATATCCTCAAAATTTTAATGAGATTGGCATATTAATAACTGCCAATCTTTTGTTTTGCCCGGCCCGGGTTTGCCTACCCATTTTACCATGACTCATGGAATACCGAACCCGAAGCTATAAACTGATTGAAACACGCCTTTCCTGTATTATTATTTTCGTTATAACTCAGATTTGAAACAGAATTAGCCCATAATTTTTGCAATTTATATTTTCCTTTCCATAAGGGTTATTTATGCTAAATTACATTGAATTTGACTCAGTAGTTCTTGAGAAGAAAATTTTTAAAAATGCACCCCCCTTTTTCTACAGTTTCGAGGTTTTCTCCGCTTTGAATAAAGATCGGTCTTTCAGTCTTGCAATTTATATTAACCTTCCCATAAGAATGCTTTGAGCCAAATTTGGTTGAAATTGGCCGAGCGGTTTTAGAGAAGAGTTCAAAATGTAAAAAGTTTACAGACGGACAGACAGACAGACGGACAGACGGACGGACGGACAGACGGACGACGGACAAAATGTGAATAGAATAGCTTACTTGAGCTTTCAGCTCAGGTGAGCTAAAAAACCATATACTGACCTCATCAAAAAAATAATTGTATAGAATTACGTATTATGCTTGAATTTATGAGCTTTTATTTCGATATATCAAGCATTAAAAGAAGGGACCCCGATTATGTATTTTATTTATTGCGCCACTGTGACCCCGTCTTCTTGATATAAACAAATAGCAACGATTGTCCAATAGTGTAGTCTAAGCGTATACAAACGATTTATTAGTCGGTAACATATAGGTAATGCCAAAATTATAATTTTTTTTATACCGGAAATTGTTTTTGTTTTAATGTACTGATATCATTAAATTTTTCAATATTTCTATTAAACTTTTAAGAATAAGAATTACTGCTTTAAAAATAATTGTGATACGTTAGCTTACTCCACTACGTTGTACTAATTTGATTTTCTTCATTTGTTATGATTATTTTTTTCATTTGCATTGTATTATTTTCTATTAATATTGAACATTTCTTTTATTTGTAATTTATAATAATTTCAATTTGTAAAAACATGTATTATAATAGTTATCAAAATAACAAGGATTAGAAATGATAATACTGGGATATGAACATGTAATAAGAGGCTGCAACATTTCACAAAATAAAGGATATCATTATTGAACAAAACAACTCCTCAAATTACCAAGTCACATTTTTTTTTTAATTTCAGTGATAAATGTGCCAATACTTTGCATTGACAGGTACATGCTACGTATAAGAATACCACGAAAGAGCATTCCTCTCTATATGCATTTTCTTCACAAAAGGGCGGTCTTACTTCAAGCACTTGAAATGTTTAATTGTACCAAAATCATATGCAACACGGAGATTGGTCTTCAATAATTAATTTCTAAAATCCTTCGTTCATTAACACAAGTGCACAATCTCATTCGAAAAACAAATGAATAAAAAGATCTAGACCGATTACCTGTTAATCAAAGTTTAAAAAAAACGATATCAAAGCAAAATAAGCCATATCTATGAAAATGAAATATTTTAAAATACATATGAAAATTATCAAGTGCAAATGTAAAGTTATACAATGCAATTTATATACTAGCAGACATGTACATATACAATTATACAATTACAAATGCCAAATAATCGAATACAAATAGCAAATATCCAATACAATTCAGATAATAGAATGTAATAGAATCAACGTGATTTGGATTTGAATACTATCCGGCTAGTTTTCGATGATTGCAAGTATGAACTTCAAGGTGATAATTTTCCATTTTCTCTATTCCATCATTTAATCCCTTTGAAATTAAATAAACGGTCTATTGAAATAATGAAACCTCCCAGTGATATAATTAAAACCACATTGATATTTTGTATAATATTTTGGTTGACGTATTTCTGACTATATTTCCTCACCATACACAAGATGAGTCTTTGCCATTCAGTCAAATGAAATATGACTGAAAGGTACCTGAAAAGTGACTGAATGGCATAGCTAAGCGAAAACACTATGGAGTAAATCGATGTAACATTGTGTTATTTTTAATAACGTTACCTACTATACCAAGGACCTGTTTCGTGTGTGTGTGTGTGTGTGTGTGTGTGTGTGTGTGTGTGTGTGTGTGTGTGTGAAAAGTTTAACTATAATTATAAAGTATTTCATTTAGACAGGATAGCACAATTAGTAACAATGTACTAGTTTACATTGTGGTCCTGGATAAAACATATGTACAAAAAGAAGTATAAGACACCTACATTGTAGATAAATTATCAAAAGACTAATGAAAGTGCAAAATTTCATAAAATAAGAATAGACTTAAATTTTATTAAGTGATGGCGTAAATTGGCTACCAACACAATAACAACAATAAACTTTATATTTACCTGATGGCTATTAAATCTTTATATTAACTTTATGTTTTAATAAATTGATATTTTTTAAATAATTGAGAGTCTATGTTATATCAAACCAACAATAACTTTTCAACTTAACAACATTCAACGTCAACAATCATAGTCCAAACTTGGGAATTGAAGGTGACGATTTCGCCACTTGGGCTTCCTTGATTACACAATATTCAGGCAGCCCACCGCCACATGGTGGGGGTAGGAACCTTCAATTCTATACCACTGTAGCCACAACTCCTAAACAAAGATATTCATATTCTCCCTTCAGGTCTTGACCCAATTTGACTTCCAGAGTTTATGACACTGGAAAGTGTCTGCTACTCCCGTCCCGAACAAAATATTCTAATGCTCCCTGAATATTGTTAAGAAAGAGGTAGTTTCCTAACTTAGACAAATGAACGCCATCTGAACTGTAGAGGTAATGGGGTTTGCCAATAAACTGGGTGTGTCTGAGTCTTCTCCCTCCACAAGCTAAAACCTACTTCGCAGCTAAACGATTGACCCTATTTCTAGCTTGCTCCATAGACCTAGGCTTCTGTGAGTACCTCCATGTAATTCGCGGCAACAGACAAGCTGACAATCAGGGGAAACTGATGCTATAAGTCTGATGTCCCACCGGACTCTGTACAACAATTTAGACAATGGAGTTTGGCCCAAATCGTTGCCACCACAATACATAATAATAAATTGAGGAGAATCTTGCAATGTAGCCATGTACCTCAACTTCCTGGCCATGTTTACAAATTTTAAACCATACCCCTGCCACCATAACCCAATCCCCATGCTTTTCAGTCCAAGGCTTGTTCCCCCAGGTCTTACTCTTGCTTCAATGGCTGCATGCTTTATGATTGAGGAACCATTATTATCCATTATCCAAACACTTGTAAGATTAAGCTCTGAAATGTTAAAGAAAATAAACAAAGAGGTGAAAATTCTGTGAATGGTGACCGTATGTATGTTTGAAAAGCACTAGATTTCCACCTTCCTGCAATTTTTATTTCCTCATCAGACATCCCTCGCTGAAATGCAGCAGTAGCTGCACCTATTCTAAACGAGTGAGATTTGTACAAGTTTTATCTAAACCAATAGCAGCGATTGCTTTATCTAAAACTGCAGCAAACTAATATCTTGTCAAGGGTTTTCCCCCATAATGACAGAACAAAGGACCTGACAACTTTAGTTAAATCTGCAAAAAACTTAACATACACTTTACTGGGCAATTGCAGGAGTCATAGGAGTTTAGCACTATTGTTGATCCCTTCCCTAATTGATCTGTTTTGGAAGACTTTATTGTAATGATAAGCTGGTTGTTCTTCAATCTTACATCATTAATACCAAGTATTGAATGAGAATCATTGCCCTTACTCAATACTATTTCCCCTACTCTAAGGAAGGCAAAGAAGCCAGAGAATATGCTGCAGTGAATAATTTGGATTCATAAGTACTAGAACAAATATTGCACAATGCCCCAACAATTCTACCAAGAATTTGCTCTGTAATTGGAAGCCTACTATCTGCTTTTCCCTTCAATCTCCTTAGCCCATCTAGTAATTTTGAAACTATGAAACAATTGGTTGTGTTAAGATAACCATTGATTTTGCATTGATACCCAATGACAGCAATGTAATTTCTTGCTGTGGATTCAGCATAGTCATTTATAATTAATGACAGATGAGCTATAAAATTGACAATATGGTCTAGAGGAGGTGGCCAAATATTTGAAAATAGCTTTTATTCGAAAATGTTCAAATGCGTTCAAACCTGTGCTACATGTATATGCACAGATTGTATTAGGCAAAATGGCTGACCTTAACAATCTAGATGCTAGCCTCTGAAACTCTAATAGGATTGTCTCCGGATCCTTCTTCGCTAATTGTGCCAATCGACGAAACCTTTCCACTGTTTGCGAGAAATAGCATCTGATACAGAATTATCTATGCCAGGAATATGTTTAGCTTTAAATGTAATATTAAATTGCATCAACAATAAGACCAACTCCCTGAGTAGGGACATGATTCTCTTGGACCTTAAAGACTGTGTCTTAATAATGCTTACTAAAGCAAAGTTATCGGTATAAAACTGAATTTTCTTAGAACTGAAGTGCCTAGCCCATGTCATTACTGATAATACAATGGGAACCAACTCAAGGAAAGTAATATCTCTCATCACTGCTTCATTCTCCCAATCAAGTGGCCATTCAAATTACATCCAACTATTTTGAAAAAAAAACAACCACAGCCCAGACCAATAGCTCCTGCACTATTACATATGTAGTATAAAGTTATCCCATTTAAGTTATCCAAAAAACCAAGCCACATGAGCATGTCCTCCCTAACCGCCTTAGATATCCTTATCTTAAAATTTGGGTTAGCCACTCCAATTAAGACATCATAGAATCTCATATTAAATGCTCTGCAACCCATAACAGCCTTTCTAAAGAAGTTTAGTTTACTAACTAACTAGATGATATCTCGCGCAAGCGCGGGAATTAACACTTTACACATTAATAGGATACAATGTTAATATGTTGAACCATATTTTTCGTATATTGTTGTATATACTGTGTCCGAATTTTTTTCGTAATTGCTTTCTTAACCTATTCTTTAATATTAAAAAAAAAACTAACTGCATTCCTCGATATTTAGAGGAGCGGACAGGGGTGAAAATCTAAACTGAAATTGATGTTATATACATGTACGTGGCCTTAATTCATTTTATTGCAGAATTGAAAAAAACCTTTTTTTATTTTATTTCAACCCAGTGAGTAGGTATTTAGTGCGTCGTGTCTCAAAATTTTGCTCTTTAGGTCAAATTACATTATAATTTTTATCACTGTCCCAAATTTCAGATAAAAGATGTTTTTAAAAAATGGGGAGGGGGGGTCACCCCCCCCCCCCCCACTTATTCAATTTCCCCGTTTTATGCATAACGCAATCTGTTCAAGGTTTACTACCAATCTGTCGTGGTGTAGAAATGTATGAAATTAAAAAAACCCGCTAGTGTAGGCATATTTATTTGCATATTTTAAACCAAAGTCAGATCCAAAGTATCTTTCTAATGCTTAACTCGCCCTACACTTTCCGCCATGACGTTAATTAGCCAACCCGCGTTCTTGGGGCAACCCGTCCTAAAAAGTTTTTCCATCAAAACTAAAATCGCTTTAAATTATTCCATATTATTTATTTACTTTTTTGTATTTACCAGAGAATTCCGGTCCAAGGTATCTTCCCCCGATGCATGATGAACTCGTCCTACACTTTTACCCGGTTCTGGAAAGTTCTATCCCATTCTCTCACCAGAGGTCGTGTTTCGCAAGCGTTTTATCCATCAAAACTAATATCGCGCATTCAAGAAACGAATTGGCTCATTTTATTTGTTCAACATTTGTCAAATCTTAACTTCTGTGTATACACTAAATAAGTTACCAGTTAACATATTCGTTCTCTGCGTAATCATTCAATATTATTTCATTGCAAGTAAAAATTTTGATACAAACTACCCCTGACTTGGATCCGCCAAAGCGGACCAAACCTTACCCTCATTTTTGCTATTTCGGGCTTATTTATCGAAAATGAAAGTAGGTTTTTGATTATTTTCACAATAATTACTCATCAGTTAAAATTCAATTATAGCTTACGGGCATCATCTCACACGTGCTCAAATACCAAATGTGTAAACAGTTTCTCTGGTGCAGGTATTTTGTAGTTTATTTAAAAAATGTCTTAATTCATAAGTATAGATGATTCTAGTTCATTCCTTTTGACCTTCTTTCTATCAATCAAAAGTTTTAATAAACCTTTTAATTCTAGAATCTTTGATGTAGGAATTCTAATACACCTATGGACAGTATCAATTTCCAAACCAAGAAAAACAAGACAAGTCACTGGACCCTATGTTTTATCATCTGCCAATGGAATACCAAATTCATCACATGTGTGCATAAAGATTTCCTTCTCCAGTTTGTTTTCTTCCAGCGAATATAAAATCATCTAAGTAATGTTCTAACGTGGATAAACCTGCCTTTTCTTTAAAAACTTACTGCAAAAATGTTGAAAACTTTTCAAATATACCACATGATATTGAGCAGCCAATTGGTAAACACTTGTCAATGTAGAATTGATTCTTAAACTTAAATCCTAGCAAATCAAAGTCCACTGGATATATTGGTAACAAACGAAAAGCATTTTTGATAACTTTTCCCGATTACGACAAAGAACACACGGCGGGTGTGACCGGTCAGCAGAGGATGCTCACTCCTCCTAGGCACCCGATCCTACCTCCAATGTAATAGAGGTCCGTGTTTGCTCAAGGTTTGTATTTTGACCATCACAAACAAACCATATCATCAACGTTTCATTTTTCCCTATTATGACATTTTCCCGACTTTGACATTTACCTCGATTATGACATGCCCAATTGTGACAAGGAGCACACGGCGGGTGCGACCGGTCAGCAGAGGATGCTCACTCCTCCTAGGCACCTGATCCTACCTCCATCTTTTTGGAGGTCCGTGTTGCTCTGCTTTGAATTTGAATTTCGTTTTATGGATTTTTGAGATGGTTGACGGATTGTTATTGTCATTTTTTCATCCACCTTACCTAACTCAGCTGAAGGCCCTAACATGGCTATCATATCAACAACTGTATCAAAAGCAGTTGGATCTATAAAAAATAATTCCCTGTGATGGAGGGTATAAAAAATGAGTTATCATTCTCCAGCCACCACTGGATTTGGGTACTAAGCCTATAGGGGAAATATTAATATTTGGAATTGGGGGGATGTGAAAAAGAACCCATCACTCTTCCTTCTCTATTTTCTTTACATATTTTGTCATCTAACTGGGCTTGAAGTTTGTCATCTGATAATAAATTATTTGAAACAACACCAATTCTAGGACCTTGATAATTAAGCATGAAACCATATGTAAAACCTTGAAAAATTTCCTTAGCACCCTTTCTAATAGCATACTTGTCTAGATATATAGACATATGTGAAAAATTAATTGGGGTGCGACCTAGGTCCCATAAACCTGGGGATTAAAAATCTAGAGGGTCTTGTGACATTGGCTCCCTGTGTTCTAAAGCCTTGTTGATGTCCTGGCCTTGTTGCCTGTCTTGGGCTGAAAAAGGACTGCCTATTTAACACATGTACTGACATACTAGGACATTTAATCATGCAGTGGCCTTGCCCACATTTAATACAACTGTGGTCATACACACATTGCTTTTTAAAGCAGAATCCCTGAAAATAAAAGTGTAGCACTTATTCCCATTGTAAGCCCCTGGTGCTGAGGAATTTTGTTGCCCACCTATCGTATACATAATCCACAACTCTGAGTCGACTGAAGCCCAAGAATTGGCTGGATTAATTGCAATTTTTTTAAAATTCATTTTTAATACAGATACATTTATACCATCCACTCACACCACACCACTCACACACAAGTTGGGAAAGTAAATATAGAGATTACACATGATAAGGTCTTACTGGCAATTGCAATTTTTAATCGGAATTGTTCATCATAAAACTTCCAACCTGGCGACCATTGTTAAATGCTATATGATACTTCAACCACGAATTTACGGACTTGTAGTATTTTTCTAAAACGTTCAATTGTTGGCATACAAAATGACATTTAAAGTATAGTCGGCCATCTCTCCACGTTTTGTTGATTGAAATCGGTTGGATTTCCTTTAAACCTTATATAGACTATGACAAAAATATGGAGCTCAGACCCACTCTTTAAAAGAAAAGGCATTGAAGTTCTAAAAATGACATTATTTGGAGGTTTTGACAGCCATACGCCAGTTTAAATCAACCTATTTCATATATTCAACATATTCAAGGTTATAAATCGATGTTATGTTATACATTATTTTCAATAATTTAGAAAGAAATTATGAGATTTGTTCATATTTTAATTTTATAGTATCTTGTCTATCCTCATACAAGCTGTTTACACGCCTTATTCAGCCATCTTTTATTGATTTGAAATCCATTCATTTTTTCTTCAACTACGTTTTTCAAATAACCTTCAAAAGTTGTTTTGTTACTTGTTTTTGTTTTTGTTTGTCTTGGTTCGATCTTATTTATTTCTAAATATGATTTGCATTTTGTGTTTTTCAGTTTTTTGTTGTGTGTGTTCTATGTTGTAGAGAATCAGCCGTGTACAGGTTGTTTGGGGCCTTGGAAAAGTTCTTCGAAGTTGGACCTTAAAACTCCAATATATATATATATATAAATTCATTTTAGTTTATTGGCAATAAACATATTGAGGATTAGAGAATCAAATTAAATTTGAATCTCTGAAATAGGGTACAGATATTTTTAGCTTCAATGACTTACCATCAGTTTTAGCAATCTGATACAACAAAGTAACCGTGTAAAATGTCCAAGTCCTAAAGAAAGTAATCAGCACGGTTTTTTAAAAGTATATAAGATACACTAGTAATTACAATTTCTAGTGTCTTTTTCAGTGATAACACTACGATTCAAATATTTAACGTATACATCGTTAATTTCATCAATGAGGCAAAATAATACGTACTGTTGGGGCGCATAATTAAACGAAATGAAAATTATAATGTACAAAGTCAATAATTTTCAATTAATTCGTAAAACTGATAACAATTATATAAAAATAAGTAATAAAAACACATTTTTTAAAATATTAAATAAGGTGATTATTACTTTTGGGGCGTAATTAATATCACGCCACAATGATCACCTCATGAAATAGTATATGAATATTATGGATATCATATTGATTAAGTATATAGATTATGTATATAGATTTTGAAATAAAACCAACCAAATCTGACACACGTTTTAAATACACGCCACACACACTTAGATCCACCCTGTACCTTTACACAACAGGGGCAGTGATTTGGTAAACAACTGTGTGCATGAGTTATATTGTTCAGATATTGGTTAGGGTTGTTGTGGTTGTTTTGTTAGTTTTGTCAATCTTTGTTTTTTGGTCATCCAGAGGGTAGCATGTAATATATATGATCTAGCTGAATCAGACCTACATCATTAAGTTTGACAGCAGACAATTTCTCTCTCTGGTAAGTAACATATAAACTAATATCCCATGTATTAAAATACTATTTACATGTACTTTTCTGTAAATTAGCAAATAAGTAATTTCTTATGAAGCACTTTAACTGATTAGAATGAATGAGTGTCATGACAGAGTAATATAGATGTATTTAGTAAATATTGATTATAAAGTCAGTATTTCATTCTTATTCAAAGAGTGACTGATTTTCTAATCAGGTTACAGAGTGTTTTTATGATGATCAAATATTTGGTCTTTTGTTCAAATGTAAATGAGTTTAATTCAATAGTATTTTTAGTACTCTGTTACATTTGTAATTGATTTACAGATATGCGTAAACGTGATACCGGTAAATTTGCATACGATGAATAAAATGCATGAAACTGATGAAAGGAAAGCTTTTCCCCATAGAATGGTGAGGTAATTTCTAAAGAATAATGTGTTATATTTTCAATTGCAACTTATTTTTATGATTATTATGGGAGAAGTGCATATTGTATAAACATTAAAATTGTAAGAGTTACCTTCCTTTAATTGCTTTATGTACATAATATATATGAATTATGATATCGCTATGATATTATGTGTTAATGCAAATCTAGATGGAATGAGTACATTATCATAGCACGAGGCTTATTGTTTTATATTTGCAGGGCTCTCGATCATTTGATTTATTTCAATGATTATCATCAACGTGTCACTGTGTCCACAATAAATATAAACTATACGAACCCTCAACAAGCGTTATTTATTATAAGTAAAACCTGTAACACTTATAATAATCAAAGAATGATTCCACTCGTCGGGCCTTTAACTCAACATTCAGGTATATCGACGACGTATTATCAAATAACAATATTTTAATTGTTATTTCCATACTTACGTCGACTCGATATATCTGTAATAGATAAGATTGCTTTCTATTGTTCAAGTTCTTTATTTCAATTAAATATTAAATTTATTGGCAATGAGCTGCTGTATAAACAAAATAACTCATATTACAAATAGGCACATAAGAAACACAAATAATTCATAATACACAATTTGCATTTAATTCAAAATATGACATATTAACGAACCTCCAATATATGGCGGCGGTGCCACGCCCAGTCAATAAGTAGTAAACAACGCACTTGCATAAGGTATGACTGTATATAAAAACACCATATATATCTAAGTTTAAATCTATAAACACTACAGTAGGCACGGTAAAGGATTTTTTAAAATAAAAAAAATAAGAATTTTTGTTACAAATATTGTTAACATCATCTTTCTTAAATCATTTGTAACTTATTTGAGCTTCATACCTCGTAAAGTAAAAAAGTTAAAGCAATTGTTGGATAAGTAAAAAATGTCCATGGGGTATGGGATTATAAAAACATCAGAAAAAGTTTTTCTGATCAAATTATTAATTAAAAACCATGTAAATATTGAGAAATATGCATTAAATATCATGTGCAATTCATAAATTGTATGATGTTCAGTGCTCATCTGATAAATCTAAGCTATAATATATGGGAACAACTGTAATACAATTATTGAACTTGTTGTTACCAAGGCAACTGAAAGATAGGAAACTTCAAGAAAATTAATGCAGTTTTTAATTCAAATTCAAGAATATTATATAATACATTTTTGGTACATTTAACTTTAACTTCATATCCTCTGACTCTGATCCGATTCTGTTGAAATCTGAAATGAAAAAGGTTCAATAATATTACCAAGTGCATACCATGTTCAAAATGCTAGAATGAATAAGCTAATTATTTAATGTTGAGAATCTAAGGATATTTTTCTTTAAAATTCATAAGTAGTGAGCATAATTCAAAAAAATGAAATATTATGTGCATATATACAATTATAAAATTTCAGCAATATAAATTAAATAATGAATAATCTTGATTTAGACCACTCAATCTGAGTTCAAGCAGTCAATGTTTAAATAATAGATAAAAAATTTACAATTTTACTCAAATTATATCTTCTTCAGGGCATTAGCATGTTAAATATATTAGTTTAAGAAAAAATAGACATGTGTTAATGTTAAAATAAAATGCAAAATTAGTGTAATTGTGTAGTTAGTATTTTGGTGTGATGTATTTGGTGCACATCTGAAACAAATTGTCAGTGCTTAAATTGTGCATTTTCCAGATAGTTTCAACTTGTGTATTAGCTGCAGCAATTAAAATTTCTTTACTTCCTCACCTCCGGAACAATTCTCAAATTCCCCTCTTTATAATCATCTTTTAACTTGTATGTGTAAATAGCCACTGGGTTAGACTGATCATTTAAGTCACAATCATACACAACATTATAAAAGTCAGGGAAACCTTTGACAACACTTATAACCGTTCCTGGCCATTCTCCTTCATTGAACTTGTGAATAATTTTTTCCCCAACAAATAGAGGATTCTTATGATTTGTTCTTTCCTCCAATGGTCCTTCTGCAGCATCCTGAATTAATTTTTTAAGGTTTCCTGTAAATTTTCCAATGAATAGGCTTTATTCTTTTCACTCATTTTAAATAATTTTTTGTCACTGACACTTTGTTTCAAAACTTTTTGTCTGAACCTTAATTGTGCTAATATTGCTTTCTTTTTTTCAGCCAGACCTTTTAACTCGTCCAATATTTTGTCAACATCTTCTGTATTTTGCCATATGCCATAGTAAAGGACATCATTGGTGTACTTTGACTTTTTTTCAAAAAATTCCTCTGTTTATTTTCCAGTGCTATTTGTTTTTCTCTCAACTTAACTTTTCTGTTGTTCTCTATTTCTCTCAGTCTTTCAATGTACTTTTCCCTTATTTTTCTACCATCCTTTATGCTATCATTTAATACTGATTCTCTTTCATCGTCTGGAAGGGACTCTAACCACTGCGAAGTCTTATTGAACACAAACATAAGAAAAGCCTCATTGATTATTGTGGTAAAATTTGGTCTATAGTGCAAAAAGAAATCGAGAATCCCAAATACTTTCTCTGGAATTTTATTGTGGGGGATGACAGACTGAGTTTGTTGTTGGAGGCTTGCAGTTGCATCATAGAACCTACCGCCAGGAAGTTGTTCTTTCATGGACTTTTGCAGCAATTTGTGCAATCCTTGAAATATTAATTGAGCACAAGCACAGGCTATGCTATCAATGTTTTCATCTGGTTGAATGAGCATTTCATATACCTTATCTTTTTCCACAACTTCAGCACAAAATGGATGATCTTCCCCAGAAATGAAAGCTGTTGCATCTTTGCTCATTTTGTTAAAGTACAATAATAAAGTATGATAATCTTTCTTTAGATTTAAGACATGCTTGTTACTCTCTATGAGTCTCCACAATGGACCTGTAACAACTTTTGCCAAAATTCCAAGAACTTTGCAACAGGCAATCACATACGGCTTTTTAACAAATGACAAAGTTAATTTTTGTAGCCTATTCGATGCTCCATGAACTTTTTCGAAAAAATGCCTGATATTTCTGTGATGAAAAAATGCAATTTGACCCATGAGGAATATAATATTAAACCTATTCCCTCTAAAACCAACGAAGTGTAAATTCTCATCTTTAGATTTGCAGTAAGTGCGAAATGCACCATAGCAACCACTTTTTTCATCACCTATCGAAAAACACTTACTACAAAAACGAAGAAATGAAATGGTATGAGGATCAGATGAATATATTGGAATATCAGAAGATTCCTCATCTTCTAAATCATCATCTAGTTCAGATTTTTCATGCTCTTGTAATTTTTCAAAAGCCAAAAGAATGGGTGAAATACATTCTGCAAAATTGACAAGCAAGTGGAGTCCACAAAAGAAATTGTTCAATTTTACTGCAATGTTTTGTTTATTCTCTGTCATTTCATTCCAAGTGGGAATAAATTTGGGAAAGATTTGACTTCTGTTGTCCTCGAGTAATTCACAAAAAGCAATATTTGTCTGTGCCCTATCTGACATGAAATTCTTTATATTAACTAAAATAATCATGTCCACTGGAAATAATGTGATAACTTTTATATGTTTGACACATATCTGTTATATCATTAAGTATTTCTAGGAATGTATCCATGGTTGTTCTGGCTGCTTTGTCAACCATTTCTCTTAGTCCCCAAAAATATACTGTTTGGCTTTCATCACTCACTAAAAATGTTTGATATGTCTTCCCAAATTTTCTTGTCTCATCGCCATAGAGACAAGTGTTTTGGGGGATACCAAGTACTGTTGTCAGTTGCCTGTGACCTACAGCAATTTTCTCTGAAACAATGTTATCATCAGTTTTTCTAGATGGTACAGAATTTGGTTTTTTCCCAACAAGTTTCAATACTTCCTCAATGACTGGCCCTACATTTTGAGAAGACACATTATAACTTGTTCAGTTCATGATACACTGTCTAGTACTTGCGTTGTTTGTGTTTGTTTCTGGGTCTAACAACTCTACTTCTATGTTGTCTTGCAAAAGTGAATGTAAATAATCCCGATCAGTCCTAAGATTTTTTTTTATTTCTGCTCTTAATCATCTAACTTGTCAATATCGATACAATGAATTTTGTTAGACATATCTGCAATTGTTTCATTGGCTTTAACTAGTCCACTGTTTATGTCCACATTTTGGTTTTTTAAGGCATAAATTTCCCTTAAACAATCAGAAACTTTATATCTTTCTTTACAAATGATATCTTCCAGTTTCTTTATTTTTGAGTTAAACAATTTTACCTTTGATGCCCTTGAAAGTTTTCTTTGCAACAAGACAGTTTTGTATCGTAACACTTCTTTTCTTTTTGAGATTTCATTCAGTTTCCCATTCAAGTGTTTTATTTCAGCTGATAATGCTTTGATTTTTAAGGATTTCTTGTTGGTTTCATTTTTTGATTTTTTCCCCTGTTGACTTAATTCAAAAGAATGAGATCTTTTCAATCGAAGTATTTCTTGATTGTGTATTTTCTCACTTTTGACGAATTCATTGGCTTGGTCAACCCTGATTTTTGTTATTTCTTCAGTTGTTTGTTTCTTTATTTCATTAAGCTTTAAAGCTAGTTTTTCACACGTTTCATTATAAACTGAGTGTTCCAATTTTTTAAATTTTCCTTCAGGAGGAGCCGCTGTATGTGTTGGAACTGTGAAACTTTCATTCTCAAATTGATCTTTAGCATTTCCTCTTTTGCTTTTAAGCTTTGATTTATATCTGTGTAGCTTTGATTTTACAGCATCGATGTTAATAAGCTCACAATCAGTGTTGGTGTGCAAGGAAAATGCATCTCTCAAAAAATTTGAAGTGTTTTTGAACCGACTGGTCAAAAGTTTCAATTGCAGTCTTTACATTTATTGTGTTAGGTTTTTCCATTGAGGGTTATTGGCAGTAATTGTTACAGATAGTCAGGTAAACCACAAGCTTTTTTCAGTTTTTTCATCATTGAACGATAAACAGTGATGTTCATGAACTCTTCAGCGAGCGAATCTTTCAAAACATTGCCAATTTTTTTGTCTATGTATTGTTTCAATTCATGTATGAGAAGTTGTTTTAAATGTTTAAGGTTATGTTCAATTATGTATATCTGTAAATGGTCCTTAATTATAAGAATTTTGTTGGGCAAATCATCGCTTAAAAACATCTGAATTGCTGAAATCCCCTCACTACATATTTCACAGGAAAAAGAGTCAATTAAATTTACTGCTTTTTCTAAAATAGCTTGTGGAAGACTTACGTCATCTTCTTCTGCTCCTGAACTTTTATAATCCATGCAATCCATGAAACATTCAATCTAATAAAAACGAAAAATAACAGCAATTGAACTATAGTTTGAGACAATGTTGTAAATGAAAAATTTTGCCTCTGATATAGTGTCAAATCATGAAATTTAAATTTCAAACTACTAATCAAAATCCTCAATTAAGAAACTGGAAGATATATCTTATCCATTAATCTTATCTACTTGGGGGGGGGGGGTGGAGGGGGGGGTAATAAATTTCTTTTGTTATTGGATCAATGTAAACATCAAGGTGATTTTTTCATTATATTAATTATCAAGAAACTGCAAGCAATAAAGATTTTTATATTTAAATATTTACATGTAATTTTTCAATTCAGTAATTTAACCATCATAAAAAGACTTTAACTAACACAGCTAGTTTTCCTTTTGAATCCACTAATTTAATAAAACTGCTGTATTTCCATTCAGTTGTATGTATTCCAGAGGCTGGTCTTAAAATATGTGGAAATGAAAGTGTAGCATTGATATCTTATAATAATTATTTATTCTAAAAACACCCACCCCCCCAAAAAAAAAAAAAATAAAAACTGAAAAAAATAGACCCATGTGAAACCTGTATACAATGACGATCATTTATTGTTACGTCACAATATACACACTGCCACATTTTCCCGCACTTTATTTAAAAAAAAAAGTACGGGAAAATATCGTGTACCAGTGACGTTACACAACATTAAAGAACTTTTTTAAATTTTAGAATTACTGAAACATAAGTTTAAATTTTCTCCTTCAAAACAAACAAATGGAAGTCACATTCTTTCCTTAGACAATATAATTACGATATAATATCGATCTTAAGAGCGTCTTGTTCATGTTTATGTTGGATCCGCCTTCCATTGAACATGATTTGATAAGTTAAAATTCAATAATGCACAATGACAATCGTTCAAAATCATTAAAAACATGTACATTTTAATTCATTTATGTGGGAAAAAATAATTAAATAATAGATATATAATTTATTTCTTACCTGAGAGTGACCTGGCCGTATCAAAAAAGCATGTGGGTGGAAATCGAAAGCGAGGCTTTGTTAGCGCCGTTTGAAATCAAGGGCAGGCAATCCAGTCTATTCCGATATAGAGGTGTTCTATAAATGATTCTTTCTTGTGTGCACGAAGGTAAATCAGTATTTACTTTTTTTTACATAGCACATTTGAATTTTTTTCAAAAGATGGTGTCTGTTTGAATAGCGTATAAAGAGTAGTTAAGTTTCTGACACAAATTTTAGCTTTTGGTTAAACGGCATTCTTAAGTTATATAGTTTAAAAATGTTTTGATTAAAAATACGCAAGCTGTAATGCTTTTTGTAAATTCATAGCTTTATTAAGAAGCAGTCCGTCCAGTATCGGCCGCGAAATTCGCCGTTGTACATGACCTACTTTCACTTTGTCCGCCATAGAAAAAATACGAAAATATTGAGACGCTTTCATCATAACAAAACAGAGTTATGTACCCTTTGCTTTACCGTGCCTAACTACAGACAAAGTTATCTAAAAATGCTAATTCATTTCTCTAAAGTAGTCTTTATATTAAACAATTTTATTATTCTCACATAAAGGATATTTGTATTACTATGTATTGAATAAAATACAAATGAATAGTTATTCCAGAACATGAAAATAACTTTCTTACCGTAAATAATGCAAGGTATCACTCACACATGTTTTACACCTGAACACTCTCAAGGGCGTCAGCGAAGTGAGACTTCGTATAAACTTGTTAAACTAGTTTAAATCTCAAACATTATAATAAGTAAATAAATAATTTCTCAAATTAGTCTCACTTTGCTGATTATCATAATAAAATAGAAAACAACTAGATAAATGTTCAGAAGATATTTTTAATAAGTTTTAAGAAACATAATCTCTAAAAAAAAAGAATTTGCGCTGAACTCTATAAATAGAATAAACACAGGTAAAACATACGGTACCCGATTCGCGCAAATACATGTAACACGTATAATTTTAACCATTACATATCCCATGAACTTGAAAGAAAAGATACCACAGAGTCTGCGTCATCTGTTTCATATTTGGATATTTTACTGGAAATGGACAATGATGGTAACCTAACAACAAAACTTTATGATAAACGCGATGACTTCAATTTTACTTTCCTTACTTGTGTCGCAATATACCTTCATCACCTGCATATGGTTCTTTTGTCTCTCAGTTAATTCGATACGCAAGGGCATGCTCTTCGTATGAACAGTTTCTAAGGCGAGGCAAGCTACTGACAAACAAGTTGATAAAACAGGACTATCAACAGTCTCGTTTGAAGTCATCTTTTCGTAAGTTCTATGGTCGATACAACGACCTTGTCAGCAAATACAATCTTCCACTTGGTCGCATGCTGACTGACGTTTTTCATACTAATTCACCCCTGCGAATGTGTTCGGAATGTTTTCTTTATCGTTGCTAAATATATATATCCAGAGATGCTCGAATGAAAGTTCACGAGACTTCCCCGAGATTTGTTCAGTTCCTTAGGGGGATCGCTACTAAGCATGTTAATTGTTGCAACAGCAGAAAAACTATATTTTCTATTGTAACATTCTGAGAATATTGCAAATGGAGAAAATAGATATTGAAAAATATGAAGCGTTGAAATGTGAACTTTCAGAGTTTGAATTAGAAAAATGTAGAGGTGCAATGTTAAGGTCAAAGGCTCAATGGGCCAGTGAGTCAGATAAATGTACAAAATATTTTTTTGAATTTGGAAAAAGTTAGACAAAAATCAAATTCAATTAAAGAATTAGTTGATGGTGTAATTAAAAATGATACAGAAGCGTTACTAGATATTCAATACAAGTTTTTTTTCAAAATTATACTCATCTGTCAGTATTAAAGAAGAAAGTAAGGAGCTTTTTTTATCATTTGTTGACAAAAAATTAAATGAGAATGATTTTGAGTTATGTGAAAACTGTATTAACAATGAAGAAATTATAATAGCCGTTAAAGAAAAGTCAAATAACAAAAGTCCAGACTCAGATGGATTAACTGTTGAATTTAACAAAATGTTTTTGCCATATTTAAGTGATATTTTGTTTAAATTGTACAAAGAAATAGAAACAAAAGAATCGTTATCACACAGTATGAAAATGAATGTTATTACGTTATTGTACAAGAAATAGGGTGACAAAAGATGTTTGAAACATTATAGACATATTAGCTTACTTAATGTTGATTATAAAATTATTGCTAGAGTTATGGCAAATCGGTTTAAATTTGTTTTACCAAATATTATATCAGATGCTCAAACATGTTGTATAATAGGAAGAGATATAGCAGATACTAAAGTTGTTAGAGACATTATTGATTTAGTAGAAATGGATAATTTGGAAGGCTACATTGTTAAAATAGACCAAGAAAAAGCCTTTGATAGAGTAAGTCATGATTATTTATTTGATGTTTTAGATACATTTGGTTTTGGACCTTGTTTTAAAAGGTGGATCAAGATATTTTATCATGACAGTTTTAGTAGTGTCGAGTGTAATGGTTTTTTAACAAATTATTTTCTAGTTAAAAATTCGGTAAGACAGGGTTATCCAATATCTGCCTAATTATATGTTTTATCAGCAGAACCTTTGTATCATGCAATGAAATGTAACACAAATATAAAAGGCATACCTATACCAATGTCTGACAAGGTGGCTTTAATGTTTCAACACGCTAATGATACAACATTGACAATATCTGATACAGGTTCTATAACAGAAGTTTTACAAGTTTTTGAATTATACGGAAACGCATCAGGTGCAAATATTAATACTCTGAAATCTGAAATTATGTGTATAGGTTCAGGTTTTTTAAAAGATAAAGTGGAAAACGCTTTTGATATTTCTGAAACAAATATTGTGAAAATACTTGGTATATTTTTGGTAGAAACAAGAAAGAATGTGAAGTTTTAAACTGGAATGACAAAGTGCAAAAAATTAAACAAATACTTAATTTGTGGAGACAAAGAGATTTAACTATTCAAGGAAGGGCAGTTGTTATAAATACGATGTTGATGTCACAGTTGTGGTATTCGTTATCTGTTTTATCAATGCCAAAATGGGCAAGAGATTCAATACAAAAAGAATGTATTAATTTTTTTTATGGAATTATGGTGCACATTTGGTGTCTTACAAAACTATTGTTGGTGATAAACATAATAGAGGTTTAATGTTGAATGATATTTATCTCAAAATGTTATCATTTAGACTTAAATTTCTAGCTAAATATTTTTGTACATCGAAAGATTTTTTGTGGAAACACATTTTAAAATATTATCTGTCAAAGATATGTTCTTTAGGAGCAAATTCAGAAATATTTTTACCAAGATTGTTTAGTCAAGACTTCCCTACATTACCTCAGTTTTACAAAGAAATGTTTAGCGCATGGTATGCATTAGAAGATTATGTGCTATTTAACGGAAAAGAAAGTGACGTGTATAATTTTTGTCTTTTTTGTAATCCAAAAGTAACAAACAAAGGTAAAATGTTAAAGTGGAGTGATTTTATTAAGGCAGGAGTTACACGTGTAACACATATCGCATATTAAGTTATACCCGGTTTTTTTTACCAAGTTCTTATATTGTTGGTATCATTCAAGAGTATGACCCTGATATTGTAACAGGGGTATTTGTTGTGGGTCAAATAATCAAACAAACGCCTGTTCGGGTTCTGGGCATCACCATTATTTATTGGTATAAATAGTACAAAAATGAATAGCCCTACAATAAATAAACAACAATATAAATATACGGCATAAAAATAGTACAATAGGAGCAAGTTGCGCTAAAGGGAAATAACTCTTTACATCAATCCTCCTTTATATATGAATTACGTTATGCATTCATATCTTAAAATAGGTTTACAATAATATTTATCATATTCATCTATAATGTCTAATTTTATAAAGACATCACTAAATTATTTTAAATCACAAAATATGGTTAAACATACCATTCTAAGGGAATGCTCTCGTACAATACTCTATGGTATATATACATGTACTATATAGCTGGTATGGCATATGACTGTCAACTACAAATTATTGTAAAGTTTACATTAATAAACTTATACTTATGTTCACAATATAAAGGGATAAAAACAGTGAACATATTCATGTTATTCTTATCTATTAAAAAGTTTATATCTTACAAATTCATTCACTCTTACTGTGCATGATAAGCTATTGTTTTAATTTAGCAAAATTATAGAATTCGCTGTTAATGAAATGTTAAACTATTATATTAACATTATTAGAATTAGTAATATTAACTTACCAAGAGGTAGAGTTTGTCATGTTTCAAAAGTCAGTTAAATGCAGTTCTCAATATAATGGAACCTCTACTCTCTCTGGTGTGACAAAGAAATATAAAGACACAGTTCCAAAACTTTGGATGGAAATCTCAACAACCAATAAAATCAAAGAAGACAAAACTGAAAACCAATTGAATATTTAGATACACTATATGTTTGGCCAGAACCTTAATTACTGTAATTTAAACCGTAAGGCAATTTATGTCATGGTCAAGATAGCTGCCTGTTCTATTCAACTGACCATGACCGGATTTTTAAGTTTATAACAGATTTTTTAGATACTTTATTTAGTATTACGTTTTAAATTTATTTCTACAATAATTAATACATAATTATATTAATTTAATTATCAATAAATTAATTACTTTTATTTATGGATTTAATAATTTCGTCAATAATAAATCTGTAACTCCTACAATATAATGTATTGGCTATCAAGGAAAGTTACAGAAATCTTTTAGAAAGCATTCCACGAGAATGGACATAATACATGTATGTAAAAGATAATGAGTTTCACGACACTGCTTTTCTTTCAGACTTTTGTGTAAAATATGAAAATCAATCTATAGTTTTTAGTACATGTACTGTTAAAATATTTTACAAATTACTGGTACAAAAATTGTTCCAACATCCTGTATCAAATATTTTTTGGAAAGAAAAATTTAATATTGATGATTCTGATGTATTTTTCAAAAGATGGAGTACATTATTGGAGTCTTATAAACCACCTGAAATTATTGAACTAGATTTTAAGATATATCACAATGCAATATTTACATATGAAAAATTGTTTTAAATCGGTAAAACAGAATCAAGTTGTTGTCCAATTTGCTCTTTACAAAATGAAGATATTATACTTTTATTAATTGGCTGTAATGAACTACATGAATTTATAAACAAATTTGTTGTGTATCATTTAGAAACATTATTCAAAGATATAGATGTAAATTTTTTCAATACTTTAAGATTTGATGAGATGTTTTTCTCATCATTGCCAAAGGGCATAAAAAATGTAAATACATTTTTTGTAAATTTCTTTTTATCAATGTGTAGTTTAAGTATATGCAAACGACGACAACTGTTTATCAAAAGTAAACAGAAGATGGATGTTACTAAATTTTGTAAATACATGTTAAGACAATTTATTTCATACAATCATTATCAATTGTGTGTCAAGGAAAACAGAAGAAATATTTTCTCAAAATTATTTTTATACAGAAACCCTCTAGTTAAGGAATCGGAGGGTGTGTTGATATTCATTTTTTAATATTTTTCCTTTTGTATAAATTCTTTTGTTTATTAGACATTGCTGTTTTTAATTGATATGTACAGTGTGTATTATGTTGAATATCAATAAAAGATTAACAAAAAAAAAGTGTCGGGCTTGTGATCCGTATATTCCGAGTTCGAATCCTGCAGGATCTTTTGTTGTAATTTACTGAATAGAATTTTTAAGATATTCATTGTTTATCCCCAAACTGCAAATTATTCGCTAATTTGACATACATACAGTTATCTATCTATCGTTATTTATCAATTTATCTTTTATCATAAAATAATTCACTGATAATTTGATTCCACCTTAAATGTCTCATAATGTTTAATATGTTTATACATCATGGCACACTGCCCAAGTCAAGAGGCAAAGATCTTATTATGTTCAGGTGTGACCTCCTCTCGTACCCAAGAACAAAGATACTGAATAAAAATTCATAAAAATAGAATAAAACCCTTGTTCAAAACCAAACATGAACTCAATGTCATGCTGGATGAATATTTAATGCTCATAAAATGTTTCTGAATAATTTCAACATTTTAAAGCAAAATATATGAAAGCTGATGAAATGAACTCGATCAAACCTTTAAAAGCATTTTCATACATAAAGCCTTGTGTATTTCAATGCTGTTTTTACATGAATTTTTTTCTCTCAAGATTTAAAAAGATAAAAGTTAGTAATTGAAATGTATTTAATTAAAGCTGTCAAAGTAATTGAGAGTAATAAATTACATTTGAAAAAAATCAGTGTAATTGTATTTGCAAGTAATTGACAAAATTATTGATGTATTTGAAAGTAATTAATAACATTTCAAAGTTATTGACCCCAACCCTGGTATTTGTCTGAATGATTAATCAATTTGCGAGAGCCGAGATTCTAGCAACTCTAGTTTATTGCTCTCAGGTAGCATTTTGTAGTGCTCATTCCCTTTGTAACTATGATATTTATAAAATAGAGCCTCTGTAAAACACTTCTTATAAAATTCCGTCAGGGAATATTTCTCGCCATAATATAGACATTTCATCAGATATTTCAAGTGGCAGTCATAACTTGTGTAGTGTGGATAAACCTTTGCTTTCGTGAGTTCAAGCTTCGTAAACATCCAGTTTTCACACTTCTGGAGAACACATTTCACTTCGTATTCGTCAGCAAGTGGCAGAATATCGTCGATGCAAGTCTCTGAAGTGAAAAATTTAAGACTATATTTCTTTATGATAATAACGTCTTTTTTCAAATAACATAACGTGAACTAAAATTGCGTGTAATTAAGGTCTTCCGTTGTACGGATTATGTTGGTAATTAAGGAAGAACTTATTGTTTTCGTAGTTACTTATTAAAGGTCTTCCGTTTCCAACGCCGCTGTTTAAGTTTGAGATGTGAAGAAATGTAATTAAAATGAATTTGAAGGATAATTGTAGAAAAAATAAATACCAGAAATTGATAAAGTAACATTGTGGAGTTGATATATGGTGTTTAATGTCAAAATTGCTCTTATTATCTTCCGATATAAACTACCACATTGTGTCCGATGTCTTAGTTTTTGACCAAATTATCTCATCTTTTACACTGGTGACTTAAATCTTGTGTTTACATATAGGGCAAGGACACTCACTTAAGTTAGGTATGTTCTTGTTTATTCAGACAAATTTTATTTTTTGCTGTTTGTCATAAAACTCTTACTCATCTGGTCTGGTATTGAAACAAACCCTGGACCTCCAAAATTGTTGATACAAAACTTATGTATTGTGCATAATTATGCATGTAGTTTATTCTCAAAATTGACGTTGTGTCAACTAAAATATCAGACTTTTGTCATACTTTCAATTACTGAAACACACTTAAATAACACAGTGAAGGATGTCGATGTTGATCTTTTAATTACGGAGTATCATACTCCTATTCGGAAAGACAGAAATCGATTTTGAGTGGCGTTGCATTGTATATATCTAAAAAAAAATTCATTTTTTAGTCAGAAATGATCTTGACTCAAAATAATTGGAGATCCTCTGGGCTAAAGTTGTAATAATAATAATTATAATAAATGCTCGTCGGCGTATTTACCGGCCACCAAATTCTATAGTAAAATTTTGGGACTACTTTGTACTTTCAGCAAAATCCGCAATATGCCTTAGATGCAAATATGCCAGTTATTTTACTTGGTGATTTTTATGTTAATATGTTGTCAGATCAAAGCAAAAATTTTAAACACATGCTACAAAGACTCAACTTAAAAAATATTATAATGCAACTAACTTCACAACAAAAACTGGGACTGTCTTGATCTAATTTAACCAATAACACAAGCTGAATTGAAGACCACGACAAAACTGCACCATTCTGCAGCTCCCACTGTGTAACTAGAGATAAGGTTTATTGTACACAAACAATACTCCTACAAGAGGGTGATAAAAAGCTATGAGCAAGCAAATTTTCAAGCATTCAATGAGGCATTGATACAAATTAATTAAGATAATGAAGTTTTCAGTTCTGAAAATATCAATGAATTACTTGTATATTCTAACTTTATGTCAACCTTAAACAATTGCTTTGATAAGTATATTCTTAAGAAAAATTTTACATCAGACCAAGAGACAAAGTATTCATAATTGTACAATACGTCAGCTTATGAGAAAAACAAAATAGAATTCATTATAAAGCTAAAATTACAAACAATCCTCAATCTTTGATTGATAAATCCATAGCACGAGGGAATTTTTTTAAATGAATTCATTTCTTTCATACAAGTACAACATTTATAATGACAAAACATAAAAGTTTAAGATAAATGACTTATCTGAAGAAGAGAAAAGAGAGAGAGAGAGAGAGAGAGAGAGAGAGAGAGAGAGAGAGAGAGA
>WFKH01003881.1:48018947-48030744 GCA_016163765.1 Magallana hongkongensis
AGAGAGAGAGAGAGAGAGAGAGAGAGAGAGAGAGAGAGAGAGAGAGAGAGGGGGGGAATGGCGGAGGATTGTTAAATCAGTATCAAAACTTAACAAAAATTTGAACCAATGCCACCTTTAAGATCAGTTGGTAATCTTTTATTTTTCACCTAGTTGAGAAAGCTACAGCGTTAAATAAATATTTTGATCTAGTCTCATCAATAACTGATGAGCCAGATATTCCTAATCATGGAGCTGATCCTCCATCTTTTTTATTGAAAATTTACCTGGGTTCTTTACTACTTAAGATAAAAAGGTTACCACTTATGTATAAATAATAGTAGTAAATCACCTGGTTCTGATGGTATATATTACGTTGAATTTTGAAGGAAATGTCTACTTCTTTAAAGATACCACTAATAACATTCTTTAAGGATGACGTTTACTCAGAATGAAAAACAAGTATTCCTTTTAAAGGAATGATCGGCATTTAATATCAATGGTCAGCTATGTTCATGTGATAGGAAAAGCATAACGCTACATGCATTATGCAATACATTATACATAGCACCGTTTTGTTGATTTCCGAAATAGCAAGGCATGAATAATGAATAAGCTTTACTTTTGGTAGGCGAATTATACTTCCGATAAATATTCTTACGCATATGTGAAGAAAAACATGATTTAAATCATTATGTATGTAACTGTATAAATGTTTTATTTTCAAGGCAAACGGATAACAATAACGTTTTAGTAATCTACGTATAATTGAAAACTTAAATGAGGTTTTCATTGCATAGTAAATAACGTAGTGCAAGGCGCAATGCGTGCGCAAATAGTAAAATCTGCCGGATGCCTCATACGGACACAACTGTGATCGGCCGAAGCCGATCACAAACATTCCACTGATGATAATGAAAACCCATCTATTGTATGTTATAGACATTTGATTGTAATGTTATTTTTCACTCTTAAAAAAGTAGGTCAATGACCTAGTTTTTGAGCTAATGGCTATTGAATATATTTCAAAAAATCAAGAAAAATCCAATAAAATTTTACACTACGATTGAGATTTTTTTAATTTTGAATTTTTTTTTTTTTTTTTTTTTTGAAATATTAGAAATAATTAAACACTTCAAAAAATAAAATACAGTTTATGAATGGTAGTGGCACTAAATAGATATAAAGCATTAACATTTCAGCAACAATTTTTAAAAATATTCCAGTCCGAATTTCCTCTATCAGTTTTTAAATCCCTACCCATTTTTGATCAAATTTTACAAAAAATTGAATGATGATAACACAAAAACATTTATAGTATTAAACTACTTATATTGACCTTATTCTGTTGGCATAAAAATTATATGAGGTCAATGATCAAATTTTTGAGTTATGGACCAGGTGTCTTTTATCGTTTTTAAGCATTTTTCAATATTTTTGCAATTCGTGCCATACGATAATTTTAATGAATAAGTGAGGTAAACCCAACAGAAAATATGCAAAATTATACAGACTAAAATATAAAATCTTAACTTTTAATATTGGAGTACTGCTAAAAATGTTTGAGCGGAAAACAAAATCTGCAAAATTTAGTCCGCATTTCCTCTGTTTGGCTAAAAGTCAATTTTTGTTTGAGCCTAATTCCATAATATAGTAGAAAAATCGAATGTTATGTCAATAATAATTCATTTCATGAATACTTTTTGTGTTTAGAACAAATTTTGCTCATGACTTTGAACTTTATAACAATCCGAATTTGAGAACTCAAACCCTGAGTAAACGACACCCTTAACACATCATTGACACTAATCACGTAACTATCATTGCAATGATGCTTTGATGTGCTAACTCTATTATGACGTCAAAATTGATTTCATTGTATGATGCTATGATGTCATTTATCCATTTTGACGTCAAAAATGATTTAATAGATCTTTTTTCCCGTACCTTACGGGTCTAAAGTAGTCATTTTTTAAAACAAAATGAATTGGGGATGGGGAAAATTTATTATTTTCAATTTTAGAACTGTAAATGTACAAAATCATAATCAGTTAATATATAAATATATATTCTGATTATTATTATGTTCATGTTAATGAATAAATCTAAAGAATATACTACATTTTTGATGGTTCAAAACAGAAATTGTCACAAAAAGTCATATTTCCAGAATAAGGGGTAGGGATGATTCCTATTGTAGTATCTCCCTTGAATGCCAAGAAAGTGGCCATCAAAATATTATAAGTTATAAAGCAGATGCTTAAGTTGATATATGAAAAGAAAATTCATTGATAATTTTTTATGTGCCGTCATATTTTGTTCTAAGGATGACTGCACTTAAGGACATGCGATATTTGCGAGAAAAGAAACTTTTAAAGGGGCATGGTCACGATTTTGGTCAAATTTTATTTTTCTGTTTTTATTATTTACAATGCCTAAGGAATGCATTTCTAATGATCAAATAAAATTTGAGAGTCAATCGTAAAGTTATAAGAAAGATACAGGGCTCACAATTCTTTGTCATGTAAACAAGTCTCGTGCCTTGTTTTTGTTTACATAGGTTCAATACACTAGTAAAAATTCTTTTTCAAGCTGATTTGTCTATCTTGTTATTCATTTTAAGCATAAATAAACAGTTCATAACGTTTAACACATTCATTTTAGGTCTAAAACTGGAATTTTCACTTCAACATTAAAAATGTAAACAAAAGCTTTGTTTACATAGCAAAGAATTGTAAGCTCTGCAACTCGCTTATAACGGAATGAATGACACTCAAGTTTTGGTTGCATATTAAAAATGCCTTACTGAAGCATTGTAAACATTAAAATCGGAAAAATAATTTTTGACCAAAATCGTGACCATGCCCCTTTAAAAGAAGAATTTCTCTTTCGATTGTAGAAATGGTCCACATCTAAACTGCAACTTTACGTAATTGCGTTAAATAAAAGTATGTTGTTACCAAGTACGAATTTGTTTTCATAGGCGGGGGTCATCACGATTTCTTGAATCTCCATACGATAATGAGGACGCCCACTTTCATACTGACTTCATTCACAGTCAGCGCATGTTTGTCTATTGTTCTCCGTTTAACAGTAGCTGTATATTTGCATTATCAAAGTCATGTCAAAGGGAAAGTAATAGACAAACATGCGCTCATGGTTTAAATGAGAAAAAACTGCTTCTTTCTCTTTCCCTGTTGTAACCAAGAGTTGATGCATGTTGAATATTATAATTCACCACGTGATTTCTCACCTCAAGTACAAAAATTTATCACGTGACGTGTAAGGCAGCATGTTATGTGCTAACTATAGGACAATGTTTTTGAACACGTTAAGTTGTCAAGCATTTATTTTAAATCTGTACTTACATGGGCGTGGTCTAATTGTTGAAAAATAGTAAATAGTATACTTGTACCATATTGAATATATAGGGTTATGGTGAAAGAGTGATAACATAAATTTTTATACATGGAATTGTTATTCAAGCTAGTCTAATTTTAGTACCATTCTGATAATGTCAACTCTACCTCTCATGCATGTTGATATCAATCTTAATTCGATCATGGGCAGATAAGCAAAAATTCTCCTTTTTTTCGAAAGTTGTAAGAAGAAAAACATAGAATGAGCTTATTGTATCACAGTCTGAAATCTTAATTCATGTCGGAAACTAACAGACTCTTTAAAAAAATTAACAAAAGTGATACAAGGTAACAGAAGCAACCGAAAAGACCCGGCGCTAGGTGCAGTCATTATCAAAAACTCCAAAATTTGAAGTGCTGATGTTAGCAATATTTTGATAAAATTATGATATTGCTATGTAAAAAAGCCAATGATGTAAATAATTTTGTTTGCTTCCGTTCTTAAAATTAATGAATATATAATTTGTTAATAAATTCCATCAAATAAAATAATTATTACAGAAAATTGAAATTGTCAAAAAAAATCAGAATGCCAGAAAAGGGGGACAATTCTTATCAAAATATCTTCCTTGCAAGGTAAGAAGGTAGTCAGTAAAAATGAAATATGCTGTAAAGGACATCTTAAAGTTAATGTGATTAAAAGGAAAAAACATCATTGACAAACAATTTTATACTGCAACGCCCTGTTCCCCCTTAATACTAAGAAAACGTCGATACTTGTGGGAAATAGCACAAATCACACCCATTTTTTTAAAAATAAAGGTATTACGCAAGAATCAGCCAATTATAGACCAATATCCTTGTGTTAATTAATGGGAAAAAACTATTTAAACATTTATATAATTGTGTGATTCACAATAATGTAATATATAAATATCAGCTGGTGTCCAGCCTGGTGACTCAACTGTAAATCGAATTGTTGAAATATATTACACTATTATATTTGACATTTCAAAGGCATTTGACAAAGTTTGTCATATTGGCCTTTTATACTCAGTCCCGGCTTTTTGCTTCCACCACTTTTTGCTTGATATTTCGATAATCATAAATAACTTTGTGCTCAAACTACGTTCATCCACTAATATGAAAAATGTCCAGATTATCTGTTTTGAACCCGCCCCCCCCCCCCCTCTACCGCTTCAGGTTTCAATACACATCCCAAAATAGAAAGTCTACGGGAATTTTGCATTGCATCAGCCATTATTAAGCCCGGATGATAACGTTGAAAAATTGTGCGAGGTGTCCCGAGTACTTCCGAATGGAGAAAAGATGTAAACATTTCCCATTAATCTCCGTAAGAAATTTGTTTTCGTTCCTGTGAACTTTTATGAGTGAAAAATGATAATTTGTCAATGAAGATATCTTGGATATTTTCCCTTTTATCGATTTAAACAGCATTTCTTTTACATGTATGTGTATTTTTATTACAAATCATCAAAAAGTGATGGAAGCAATAACTTGGACAGACTATAGTTAAGCTACAATACTATGGTATATACAGTAATGTCTTAGGGTGGATTGAGAACTACTTGTTTGATAGACAACAAAATGATGTAATAGATGGTTTTACACACTGAAACTATAACAACTGGTATCCCTCAGTGTCATGTTTTAGGACCATTGCTGTTTTTATTTGTTATAATCTTGGTAATCATATACAACTTTTTGTTGATGATACCTCTTTATATTCTATTATAGACAAGGATATAATTAATTAAACAGATTCACTTACCAATGATTTAGTGCATATTGTTCAATGGTCTAAAAAAGGCTTGTTGAATATAATGCCCACAAAACTGTTGATATTGACTTTTCTAGAAAAAATATTGTGTATCCTAATATGTTAATTTGGAAAACATGGGTCAAATATTGTTCAAAATAGATCTCATACTCATTTAGGCCTCTGTTTTCAGAGTGATGCTCTGTGGACGTCACATATACATACACTCCATGATAACGCTACAAAAAGATTAAATATTATTCGAATGCTAACATATAAAATTAATCGCAAAACTCTTGTCAGGAGATATATTGCTTTTAATAGACCTGTTCTTGAATACCCTTATGTTGTTTGGGATAACTGTTTAGAAAAGGACACTAATCTCTTCATGGTAAATATTCATGTTGAAGCAGACAGAATAATCACTGAATAGAATTAAGGCGTAAGCCCTTTCATACAAAGCTAAATGGTGAATTAGGGAAGGATCTTTTACAAACTAGGAGAAAAATTAACAAGTTAATCTTATTTGTCCCCTATCGGTTTCATCGGAGGGGACTTAAGCTTTCCTCTGCGTCCGTCAGTCCGTCCGGTCTGTCCGTCTGTCTCTCTGTTCCACTTCAGTTTTCCACACTTTTTTTTCTTTATGCGTTTGAGGAATAATATGAAACTTGCTGAACAGCTTCAAAAGTTCAAACAGAAGATCAAGTTAACCTTTTTGTAGCGTCGAGAAAATTGATTTTTTTATATTCCAATTTTTTTATGTTCGGGCTCGTTATCGGGTGTTGTGTGTATCTGGTCAGTAATAATATCGTGCATTACTTGTATTATTACTTTTTTCATTTCTAACAAACAAATAAGTTATTTAAAATAGTGTGAAAGTATTGTGTTGTAAATTTTGTCGGCCGTTTTTTTTTACTATTACAATCGGGCTCGTAACGGGTTGTGCTGTTTAAATGTTTGGTTTGATTCGGGGCACAGAAGACGGTAAGAAATGATATTGTGCATAACAGTGCATTGTTTCACAAATTTCTACTAGCGAATGCTCAGTGGACTTGGCGAAATTACAGGACATAAAACATTAAAGAGTATTATTTTACCCACTTTGTATTTAATTTCGATATTAACTGTATAGTTTGAATTTCTTCTGTTCTTTTATTTCTTATTAAAGAATAATATGTCGAATATTATCATTAAACTTAACAGTAGAAAATCCATTTTAGTAAAATTAAGTTTGTTTTCAATCTAGAGTAGAATATATATAGTTTGAATTTCATCTTTTCTTTTAAATCTTATTAAAGTATGACACCTCGTTTAGTTCTTAAACAGTTGTACGCTTCGAATTTTTCATAAAATAATACAAACCGGTAGGGGACGTCTGTTGCTTATGCAGTACTACCAGAATGCATGGGTTTTTTTTCAATGGTGTTTCCCCTCAGTATTTGTATAAATTATTAGAGCAATATTGTCTACCAGTCCACACTTATAATCTAAGAACCAGTGATGTAGCTTTTTCCCTTCCACTGTCAAACAACGGCTCAATTTACCAGATCACATTACACATGTTAAAATGCTTCTAGTATATCCTCTTTTAAGAGTCTATTAGATTTTTTTATTTGTAGGAAAAGTAATTAACTTTTTAATTTTGGGACACGTAAATATAATACATTGTTAATTAAGGAACAATGCAAGCATCTTAAAGCTGAACACCGCTCGTAAATAGGCACTGTCCGCCATATTTCTCTTTCATCACTGCTGTCCCTACAATCCTTATATAAGGGGCAGACCTCTAAACAGTTCAAAGTACTTCGCTGTAGAGGTCTCACCTGTGTGGACGTACAGCTTGTCTCGTCGTGTTACTCGGTCGCGATGAAATTATCAAATTTTACGCACTTTTTTTCAAGATTAGAGAATACTAACATCAAATAAATTGGTCAATTCATTATTTACAAACAGAATATGCACATAGTTTAAGAAATAAATGCATAAAATCCAAAGATGACGAAAGGAATACTACATATCGGCCACGAGGTTCAGGTGTGCAATCGGGTGTAACGAAATCGAAGGATTTATATACCAGGTACCTGTGTGACGGTGCCTATTTACGAGCGGTGTTCAGCTTTAATGGCAGATAATGTAAACTATAATCATGGTTTAGCAGAAACCGCAATATGTGGTAATTGTGAAGATTCAGTTGAAGATGCTTATCATTATTTTTTCAAATGTCCCAAGTATAAATCATGTAGAATGACACGTTTTCAAGCCATAAAAAATATTATAACTAGTGCTGATTATCAACTTTTACTTACATAATGTTAGATTGTAGTCATAATCATGGACTTAATATCAATGTTCAAATATTTAAAGCAGTACATTCTTTTCGGCAATTGCAGCAACAAAACGCTTTTTGTAAATATCTATGAAACAATTATTTCTCTTATCTTTTTTTCAAACCGTTATCATTTTTTTAATTTGTTTTTGTTTTCTAAAGTCTGAGTTGTATTATCAATACAGAACATTTCGATATTTCAACTTTTTCATTTTGACCTTGATGTAGGAAAAGGATTAAAATAGGTTGTGCCTGCTGCCTAATCCCATTCAATATGTTATATTGAATAAAATATTGTTTAAATAATTTTTTAAGTATCCATGCTTTTCGTACAGTTTTTGTGTGATTACTTTAAGTAACTTTTATTTAGTTCTTATATTGGACAATCCTTCAAAAACGAGAAAGAAAAATATATACATTCTTTTCTTTTCCAGTGAAACACATTAAGAATTAAAAAAAACAAACATTCAGAATCAATGTAATATAGTCATTATACTGCAAACATTTCTAATATACCTAGCTTGTTATGAGCTGTGTATACCATTACGTAACCTATTCCTCGCCCGCCTAGCCAAAATTCTAAATTTCTTATTCTCACCTAGCCAAAATTGTAATTTCCACACTTAAAGTGGTCACCTGTGTATAGTTTGTTTTAGCCTTATGTATTAGTTGTAATTATCATTGGAGATGTACAATTTTATTATAACACATTATCTAGATAGATAAGTTAAATAAAAATTCATTAGAAGACATGTCTTGCAACAATCCCCCCTATCTGGGTTTTGTTTTTAAAGAGCGCTGGCATTAAAACGTTTAATTTATTTTTTTTAAGAATTTTACTTAAACCATTCGAAAAAAAATGAGTAAAAATAATATGATTTTGAAAAAAAGTTGAATAAGAAAGATCTTTCTTTTACACAACATTTTGGAGACCAACAATAGAAATAGTTTCAGTTGCTCAATAATATCTAATATAGAAAACTCGATTTTCAATTATACACGGCTATGATAATAACGTGTCGTCCAATGTTAGTCGATTTTTTTGAAACAGAAGAGATACATTCAAAAGATTGGCGGTACATGACAAAATTGACTACTACGTATAAAATCAATTGTACGTGTAGTGTTATAGTAGAAAATGTTTGCAATATAGTTCTTCATAGATAAGAACTAGGTACGGTTTCAGTCATATTTTGCCCTGTTTTAGAGTGATTTTTAGAAATATCACAAAAAATATAAATGCAACAAATATTTACACAAAAATACCCAAATACTAAGAATCTATAAATAGTTACGTGATTAGACTTATCACAAGGGTAATTGTGACGTCATAAGCAGTGCATTTTCCCGTAATTTTCATAAAACTAAGCAGAAGATACCAATTCTTCAGTGGTTTGTTGAATAGAAAACTGTGTCCGCAGCTGTCGCCCACGATGAAACTCTTATTATAACTTTATCATGTTATATCACATAAAATATATTATTTTGTTGTCACACATTTTCCTCTTAAAAAAACTACAAGAAAATGCGCCATTTTCCATCTTTTTTTACTAAATCTTAGAAATATGCCAAAACTGTTGATGTCATAATTGTTTTCGAAACAGATAAAAGTATATAACTTGGTTCTTTATGTACACACATATTCAAGATGGTATATGTGCATTTTCATGAAATTTAAACAACTTTTGAATTTTAGGGCAAATATTGAAATAAACTGTACCTTCTTCTTTAACAAAATATTTATAGGTAAATAATACCCGTAATCAAAATAAGTTTCTAATATCAAAATCGGAAATATATCGTGTCAGTTATATGGACGATGCTGCAGTTTATAATTCACAAATCTGAATATTAAAGAGGCATGGTCACGATATTTGTGAAATTTGATTTTTTACAATGCTTTAGTAAGGCATTTCTAATCATCAACCAAAATTTGAGTGTCAGTTGAAGAGTTTTGTGCAAGATAAAGAGACCTCACAGTACAAGGCTCGTGCCATGTTTTTATTTACATTCAATTTGGTTCAATATACCGTAAAAAAATTTACAAGCTGATTTTTCTATCTGCTGATTAGTTTTAAACATAAAGAAACAATACCTAGCATTTGTCACATTCATTTAGGTCTTAACCTTGGAAATTCAAAATGTAAATAAAATTCTTATAGTCTGTCCCAAGATATTTATGCTGCACATTTGGACGATTTTTAATAAAAATACACATACCTGTGAAAGAAGTGCAATTGAAATCGATGAAAGGGAAAATTTCCAAGATAACTTCATTCACACATTATCATTTTTCCCTCGTAAAAATTCACAGGAACGAAAACAGATTTCCTACGGAGATTTATAATGGGGAATGTTGACATCTTTTCTCCATTCGGAAGTACTCGGGACACCTCGCGCAATTTTTCAACGTTATCATCCGGGCGTCTTCATCTCCTTAGCAATGGAAAAACCCCGTAGACTTTTTATTTTTAGCCGTGTATTGATACCCGACAAGCTAGAGGGGGCGTTTCAAAGGGAAAATCTTGGGATTTTTTCATACTATTGAATGAACATCGTCTGCACCATGAGGTATTTATAAATATTGAATAATTTAAGAAAATATGCGGGAAAAATATCTTGGGACAGACTATAGTCAAAAATTAGGATTGAAGCAGTCCTCTACAGGGGTTTTCATTATGATATCACACAGACTGCTTTTGTTTTAAGCGCATACATTATCCTGTAGCATACAGTCAAGTTCATAACCTACATGTACAACTGTATTAACTGTAATCTCTGCCGATAATTCTCTCTTATGACAAACACCTTGATAATGATTTATGGGTGTGCAGTGACCTTAAACTTATTTTATAATTCAAAGGTCAAGATCATAGCAGACTTATCTTATTCTATGTTGTCTCTTACTTTCTTTTATCCAATACTGTTTTAGTTTTACCAGAAAATTAGGTGTTGTGTTGTTACCCGGAACTAATTTTTTTTCAGTTACACAAAGTGATTTTCAATAGTTCATCATGTGATAAAGCCGGGCTATTTGAGAAGTTTGCCGTCTATTTGATGTGTAGTGCTACAGGAACAGATCTCAAAATAGATCAAAAATAAGATTAACAATGCTTTGATATGTCTATGTCTTTGGGGCGAAAATTCGTTATTATATATATGGCTTTTGCTGTCAAACAGTTGTTTCAAAAATTCTTCATATTCTTCGCAATTTCAACAAGTAATGCGCTATCAAATGTATTAAATTCAGAAACTATTTGTTTGTTCGTGAATGAGTTTATCACTGGATTGGGACCACTGCCTCCTTCAATAAGGGTCTAAAATATGCCATACGTTTATCCATTAATTACATCACTAGTAAATTACATCATATTGACAATCCTTTTTCTACACGAAGCTGCAACGGAAGACCTCCTCATTGCTTTGTAACGAGCTTTGCTCTAGTTTTTTAAATTTACTTTACAATTGCTATAATGTTGCACAAGTACGGCGGCGTGGAAAGGCCAGATGAAAAAATAAATAAATCTTATTTGTTCGGACAAATTAGGATTTGTTCGGACGAATTAGCTATTTGTTCGGACGAATAAGTTATTTGTTCGGACGATTTACGATTTGTTCGGACGAATTAGCTATTTGTTCGGACGAATTAGGATTTGTTCGGACGAATAAGTTATTTGTTCGGACGAATTACGATTTGTTCGGACGGATAAGTTATTTGTTCGGACGAATTACGATTTGTTCGGACGAATTAGGATTTGTTCGGACGAATTAGCTATTTGTTCGGACGAATAAGTTATATTTGTATATAAACAGCATTTTTGATTCCTTGAGTAACTTATAAGACTATCTGATCTGGCAATGATGTAGATGATGTAGGGGGAGAGGATCTGTGATCAAGCCACTCCTTTCCTTGAATGTGGTTTTTTCTTCAAATGATAACACCTAAATGTTATGCATGTACTAGTCACTGGTATTTCAAGGGTGTTGGAACAGGGGCGACAGAGGCTGTCGCCGCCCCAATAATTTTGCCAAAAAATGAATTATAATAACGGTGATCTGTATTCACTGGAGCGGCGATGATAACGGCTATTTATGTTCAATGGAGCGGCGAAGTGTTAACTTTATTGTTTACACAGTCAAAAGTGGGAGTATATATACATGTTTCTGGCGTGTTTTGACAATCAACAGTGCATTAATTAGATAGGTTTGACATTAAAGAAATATCGTTCTTCAGCTTTGATGATCAATTACAAGTTGTAAGTTAGAAACTATGGAACGCCATGGCTGCCTTATGTTAGGTGATTTTATTATATGCTGTGGGTCTATTATTATATGCTGTGGTTCTATAATTAT
>WFKH01003881.1:48033271-48048678 GCA_016163765.1 Magallana hongkongensis
CCCCACAAAACAGGGAGAATATTTCCTTACATAACAGAAGTTTCCCCACATAACAGAGAGACTGATATTCCCCATATAACAGCTAGAGAGAATAATATTCCCCACATAACAGAATGGTTTCCCCACATAACATAAAGACTATTCCCCACATAACAGAATGATTTTCCCACATTACAGAGACTGATATTCCCCACATAACAAAATGATATTCCTCAAATGAGAGACTGATATTTTTGTACAACCATTTTTTTCACAAGTATCAAAAATGCACTCATTCGCATCAATTCATAAATTTTTTTTTTTTTAGAAAATATTCAGGTTGTTACTATATATATTTCATATATGAATGTTATAGTCTGAACACAGTCTACTTTTGAGACAAAATGATAGTTTTCCTGAATACTTTACATTTCTTTGTGCCACAGAAGCCACTACAGTACTTGATCTTTTTTCAAAGATTAAAAAATCTGAAAGCCAGTGTAAAACATATACCGGTACATTGAGTAATCTTTTAAGAATGCGAGTACATCTATATCGATCATTGTTAAATATAATATAGCATTGGCTAAGCTGTGGCTAATAATTATTAGTTTATAAACTCTTCAAGAATCATAATATTCCCCACATAACAGAGATAATAATATTCCCCACAAAACAGAGAGACTGATATTCCCCACATAACAGAGATAATAATATTCCCCACAAAACAGAGATAATATTTCCCCACATAAACGTAAAGAATATTCCCCACATAACAGAATGATTTTCCCACATTACAGAGACTGATATTCCCCACATATCAAAATGATATTCCTCAAATGAGAGACTGATATTTTTGTACAGCTATTTTTTCACAAGTATCAAAAATGCACTCATTTGCATCATTTCATAAAAAAAAAATTAGAAAATATTCAGGTTGTTGCTATTCATATTTCATATATGAATATTATAGTCTGAACACAATGTCTTGCCCAAGAAAAAAAACCTCAAAAAAATGGTTACTTTACAATTTAACTTAAAAATAAAGGCCAGTTTAACTGAAAACTCTGCAACTAAAACAAGCTATAGCCACTGTTTCTTTCCCTTTTCACTCATAATCATTGCATCCTTGAAACATACAATTATTTGTTTTTTTTCATGTCAAATAACTTACAAAAAATATAGATGTCATATTACACTGACATTAACTATATGTCATACTACACTGACATTAACAATATAGGTATAATCTTGTTACCTATTTGCAAAGCATTAATACTACAGCCAATTTAAATGCATCCGCAGATAATGCATAATCGGACCAAGTGCAATAGTTTACATTCTTTGACCAAAGTATTGGCATAATTCTAAGAAAACAAATATTTGAATATGGAATTCTATTAGATATTTCAAAATATATAAATGGGGCAAGACACATGTAAATGCATGCTAAATATTTTTACAGTTTCAAAAATATATTTCAGAAGTATTCTTGTTTGTAACATTTTTCACTCAGACACGTAGGATTCTGCTGCATTCATGAATAAATTTTGATACACTTATGCAGTTCAATGACAACCGAATTAAAAATCAGCATGAACAAATACACTCTGCTGTCGGTTCTGAATTTAAACTGCATCATAATTAACAAACATCAAATTTTGCTAGGAAAGTTTTTACAGTCAGAAAATTTGATTCTAAAGACATTGCATATATATTGAGAAGTTGGTACATATGCAGAACTTGTACAACACCAAAGTTATCTACAGCAGGATTAATTTAAGTTTAATACTTTATTTGCAGTCTTTATGTGCTGCTGAACCAAATTCCAAACATAATATTTAACCGATTGCCATCCTCTTTCTGTAATTAACTTTTGGATGCCCTCACATTTCCTCCCTTGTAATAAAACATCCTTTTTACTTGGGGGACACTTTGAAGTAAAACTACTTTGGAATTTTCTGTGCAGCAGTTGACGGTCTTCTTCTGCCCAAGGGCGCCGGATTCTTTTTTTCATTTCTATTCTATTTTTTTCCTTTTTCATACTGGCTTCTTTACCTGAGAAGAAAAAAAGAAAGTGGAAAAGAAAACAACAGGCTTTACGTACAATGCTTACCGATGAACTTTTAACATGAGGCCCATGGGCCACATTGCTCACTGGAGCAACAACGGCCACCTACTCTGACTTTAATAACTTTAAATAATTAAATACAAAATTTTGATATTTAGCAAATTTAAGTACATAATTTTCTGATGTAAGATCCAATATTTTATAGAGGGGTGGGGGTGAAAATTTATTGCAATAAATAAATTATATTTACCACTGGTATATTATTTCTTGCAGTGTTTTTTTTTGCATATATTTCAACAGTAGTAACTCGATCTTTCAAGATGAAAATTTTCATAGATTTTCTAAGATGTATATCAGTTAAAAAATCAGCACCCATTGTGGGCCTACCTTATCACATGTAATCATAATTTGAATAAGTTGAATCTACACAATTAGAGGATCGATGCCAACATTCTATTTCATTAATTTCTCATGAGATACATTCTAGTTTATATGATGAAAAGGTGGTTACCATTTACCTTTACGTTTAAGATATTTTTATGGGACATTGGTATTTATGAAAAACAAAAAATCAAACTTAAACTAGCGTAATTTTCATTTTTCAGAGCATTTATAAGATTTTTTTAAAAATTCACATCTAAGTGAATATTTTTTTGTGTGTTTATATAAGATGCTAAGCTCTATGAATATACCATGCTAATGAGATACATTTCATTTTCACAGCTGTCATCTCTGAATTTTACACTTATTTTCGCATTACTTAATCTTTGTCATATGTACCTTTATGGAATACCACTTTTACCGAAAATAAGATCATTTGCAAGATAATAAAGATAAACAACTAAATTTTAGATAGGGGTACACTGTTTACTTCCAATTCCCTTTCATTTTTAGTCTGTATTGTAAAATTTGTATACGTTTTCGTTTGTATCCGTGTTGAGATTTGTGAACTCAATGTGTCTCATGCCTTCGTGAGGACAACAACAACATGAACGTCACTCAGTAAAATCTTTTCGATGTTTTTAGACCACAATGGAGTAAGTTTAATACGTAATAAGTTTAATAATAATGAAATTTATTATTGTATATTTTATCTATTCTAAGCTAAAAACCTCTGTCACATGTGTTTATGTTCGTCTTTGTTTTGTTGTAGTTTTTACCACTGTCTGTCATCTAAATCAAATGCTTAAAAAAGATGATAGAAGCGTTACAGAAATATTTAGCCTCAATTTACTTCACAAAATTGGCACCAATATATCTTGTATGTTTCAAAGATTACATTCGCACATAAACTGTTCCACAACAAAGAAATTGATCTTTGTCAAATTGACCCTTTTAACATGCGTCCAAAATGGCTGCTTCAAACAAAGAACCTCATTTTCGAGATAAAGAATAACGAACCTGAACTCATAAACTGATTGACCCCCCCCCCCCCTATTATTTTGTACTAAGCACAAATTTGGAAAAGAATTGGCCCTTAATCTTTACAATTTATATTTTTGATTTATGCTAAATTATGTTGAATTTGACTCAGTAATTTTTGAGGTATGATTTTTAAAAATGCACCCCCCCCCCTAATTTTTATAGTTTCAAGGTTTTCTCCGCTTTGAATAAAGACTGGCCTTTCATTTTTATAATTTAATTTCATCTTTTTATAAGGATGCTTTGTGCCAAATTTGGCTGAAATTGGACAAGTGGTTTTAGTGAAAAGTTTACAGATGGATGGACAGATGGACAAAATGTGATCAGAAGCTTACTTGACCTTTCAGCTCAGGGGAGCTAATTAAAAAAACCCATCAATTCCCCTTTTTATGTTTGCATATTTATAACAATTTCAAATTCTACAATTTGATGATATAATTACTACCGTAGTTGTGAGCAACCAACAGAAGTGGGAAATCTGCATTATACCTTGTGTACTTTTTTTTCTTTCAGTTTGGCTCTTCAATTGTGTCTTATCCATCTGTAGATAAAGTTATATATCATGACAAGAAATTCAAGCAAATGTTGTAAAGTTACATATTAACAATTGAACCTAAATCAATCCTAAAATAAGCTGAAATTATTTTTATTAGATGTGCTACACTTGCGATACAGAAATATATTTGGTTCCAGAAAAAAATTGTATCATATAGGGTAAAGCTGATCATGATACCAATAGCTAAACAGTCATTTAGTTACCACATAGCAAAAAATATTGGATGTGCTCTTAAAACCTGTATTGGGCGAGGCATCGGGTATCTAATGGATACAGGATAATAACAATCACTCTAAACCAGGGATGGGGTACTGGTAATTTGTATTTGGTAATCGAGTGTAATTAATTACAAATTTTGATGCAATTGAAAGTAATGTGTAATTGATCATTTTTTTTTTTAAATTACATGTAATTGTAAGCTAATTAATTACTTTCAAAAAAAGATGTAGTTCAAATTACTTTTCAATGACTTTCAATTACACACTGATACTGATATATATATATATATATATATATATATATATATATATATATATATATATATATGAATAAGAAAGCTGTCCACTATCCATTGTCATCCACACTTCCAATTGTACAAAAGTATAAAACTAAAAATACAAGATCAAGTTAGGAAAAGTAGTTAAATGCATTTAACTAAATTATTTTTTTTACAAAATATACTTGTAGTTTTTAATATTAACTTTTTCAATAATTCACTAATCTTAAGGTTCCCAAATTTATGATTAATATCAATGTTTAAATATCAATGTTTAAAATATTTATCAATATTTGTTAAGGACCAAATAATTTTGATGGTATGCTTGATCTCCTTTGCATAAAAATTTAATTATTTCATTGGAATAATTAATGTTTCCAATTATTATTGAGTTTTGATAAAAAAAAAATGTTCTGTTTATTTTACAAATAAAATCAATGTTTGAATTGTATAAACTATTAAGTCATGCGTTTTAATTACCAGTTTGACCTAGGGCTATGGCTTCAGTTGGGTTTTTAAAGTTTTGCCAAATCTGTTCACATAGTGGGGTCCTGTATTGACCAAAAGACCAATGGGTGTGAATTGTGTCTTGATAACCATTATAGTCTATAGTCTGTTCTCTACCCCAGATTTACCTGTATTTTTCAATTTAAAAAGAAGAATTTAGTGGATATAAAATGTTTAGTTTCTGTGTCCCATAGAAGACTTGTAGGAAGACAGGTATAGCCTAGGGGAAATAATACCATGAGACAATTTTTATGTAAATAAAGAACTTGAACTTGAATACTGAACAGCTAATAAACATTAAATGGAACTGTGAACATGTTTATGTGTTATAGCTAAATCATTAGTAAATTTGCACGACAAAATATGTACGTTATATCTGCTTTAATTCAATAAATGTATTTTTCTCAAATGTAATTTGTAATTTAATTAATTACATTTAAAAATCATTGTAATGGTAATTAAATTGAAGGTTTTAAGCAAGTAATTGTAATTTAATTAATTAATTCAAAAGTTGACCCCATCCCTGCTCTAAACCAATCAGAATTCATCATTTTTGCTAGAGGTGGGACAAGTGTATTTTTTATCCCTAACAAAGTTTGAAATTTTTGTTTTTGTTTCTTCTACGATTATTTAATTATCCTACAGCATATTTTTGTTAGGGTATGTTCTCAAAAAATGGTTGAATAGAATCAAATTAGCATTACAGGCCAATAAAGCAAGCTCTAAAAGGTTATAAACAAAACTCTGTTTTGCCAAGAATGCATGCATGCTTTTGCAATCATGCATGTAAATTTTATACTGGTATTCATTTATTTCATAATGCAATTTCTTTTTCAGTTTATCTCTTTAAAATGTTCACCAACACTGTCATAATGGGAAGAAAAATGCATTTCCAAACATGCATAATATGCCCTGATCTTTGACTGGTTAAACTTATATTCTTCTTTATTTTACAATGAATAAGAATAGGCATTTCATTGTTCAGTCAAGCATATTTTAACAATGTATAATATTGATTTAATAAAGTCAGAAAATGCATGCATGCACCTGTGCACATGCAAATGACAAATCACAAATTTAACGATATAAGTGGGGCAACAAGCTTAAGAAATTACCATTCAGGATTTGTATAAAATGCTTAAGTATTTCATATACCGTAATCTGTAACAATGAATAATATGAAAAAAGAACTAACCAAGGGGGTAGAGTGTGGTGCTTCATTCTTCTCACCATCTGCATCATTATCACTTTCTTCAGCATCTTCTATGCCTAAATATAACAAACAATGTTTAAGACACATCATTTTACATACAATATTTTTTTTCCTGTAGTTATATATAGAAATACCCCAATTTCCTCAAAACCCCAGACGAAGGCCCATAGCAGTCAGCAGCAAACTGAGTACCCTAGCTAGTATCCCACATATAACATATCTGTAAACAGGATCCATTTTGCAGTTTCAAATTACTATTTTGGTAGAGATCTTACTTTTTTCTAAAAATGATTTCACTTCTCATTCAACATCAGCAGATGATTATCAATCATCCCCTACCCTTCCTAAACATGTTGCCTTGCCATAGAATCTGAATTATGAAATTTAAGATATTATTATGCTTTTTTTTTTTTTTTTTTTTTTAGATGTGTGCAAGTATAGAAAGTATGATAACTGGTCAAATTTTGGCTAATTTGGTCCATCCCCTACAGTTCGTGGGTTATGAGGGTCATATATATATATATATAGAAATTATAATTTATGATTTTTTTTGGGTGATGCTTCATACCAAATTAAAAAAGTATTGGCCAAATAATTTAAGAATTTAAATTCTTCAGTTAGTAAGTCTAGACAGACAATGAGGGACAGGAAATGTTTGCAATAGATCAGCTAAGCGACTCAAAAACCCAAAAGTATTTCTGTAAAACAATGTAATTAATATTAACGAACACATATCATCTCAAACAAAACAAAATTTAAGTTAAACATCAAATTTAATTACTTACAAAAAGATATCAAGTTTCCTCAGAACTATGAATTACAATGAATTTCTATGAAAAATAGAGGGGATTATACATGATGGATGTAAATATACTATTATAAATCTTACTATTATCATACTATTATATATCATTTGTTTGTTTCAATTCTATATAAAATGGGGGGGGGGGGGGGGGGGGGGGGATTGTCTAATATGACAAAAAAATGACCGACTAGCATGATCAAATAAAACTGCAATGCATCATCAAATGAATATCTACTCATAGGTTACTATTTTTTTCATAATTATTACACTCTTGAAGTTCAAGAAAAAGTTCATGTAAAAACTGTGCCTGGAAAACAATCAAGCCAACCATTCCCCATCAATACAATATATCAACTTTTTTCTTATTTTATGAATTTTCTTTTGGCATCACCCATGAAACCCTAGAGAAGCTAAGATCATAAATTTTCGTAATTTATATTCCTCTTATTTTAAGGTGGCTCTTTACATTAAGAAATAGTTTCTCAAAACAGCAGAAAATTACTTGATTATAAAAGATAGCATGGTGAATAAGCAGTACATAAATTAAGTAAAAAAAAACAAACTTGTTTTAGATTTTGGATAAATATTCAGTGGATTCAAAAAAATCCCCAGTAGGACTCGAACTCAGGATCTGCTATTCACAAGGCTGATACGTTAACCACTCCGCTACCATGATAGGCAACCATTTGATCAACACAATTTCACAAAACGTTTAAATCGCCATGTTGTGACATTTTGTCTTAAAAAATTCAAAGCCTAGATGTATCTAGAGCAACCTTAAAAAGCTTTTTACTAAAAACAGTTAACAATTATTTTGGCAATATTTTTAAAAAAGTCAAAAACAGGGAATGACAAAGAATTAGGACCAATGGCAATAATGAATATAATAGGGACCCGAGTGACTGGTCAGACAAAAATATGCTCAACAACACAAGTGCATTTTTTAGTCATATACCTAGTAGTAGATTCCCAGTGCTGCTTTCATCTATTTCAATGTTGCCTCTGGAATCTGCATGACCTACAGAAATAAAAATAAGTCACCATGATAAAAAAAATTCACCCATTTTTTTAATTGTGTATTGCAATTTAGACTATGCAAAAGGACTATATTTGATATAATCAAATATCTGCCCCCAATTTTAACAAATTTTTAAATAGTATCAGATCAAAATCAAATCTTCATTAAACATTATACAGAGGATGTCTATCAAATTATTCTTGATATTAGTCATCATTGTCCATTAGCTGCTCATCTATGACGTCACTAAAATGGACTATTTCCCACGATTTTGCAATCAAATGAAAAAATCATTTTCCCTTCATATTTTACCTTTGGAAGTATAATGTGCAGGTTTGCTCAAGTATGATTTTAACATATGATTTTGTTCATATAATTATACACTATTAGTTAAAAATGGTACTTAAGCAATCATGCACTTGATGTTTCCAAGTCGAAAAACCACTTTCTATATTTAACACAAGATAATGGTAAAACATCCTTTTAGTCAAATTTTATTCATCTAGTGCACTAAAAAGTACTTAAAAGTAAACTGACGATTAAGCATTGCGATCTTAATTATTGGCTGACAACCATTTGAACTACAGGTGAATTTCGAACTTCAAGGGACCAGGAGACAAGTTCAAGAGATCAAGAGTTCTTGAGACTTGAAACTTGAATCAAATTAGGAGTTTTAAGGTTAGTTCATTATGGTAAAATTATAGTTAAACTAAATTGATTTTGCATAAATAAAAATGATTTCTAGTTTATAAGTTTATTTGTTCTTATAGGATATTAATGTGGAAAGTTTATGACCCCAGAGAAATTTTGATCAGAAAAGCCCATTTGAGCCTGAGCTAAAAATCTGCCCAACAAGTCTATTCAAACTTATCACCTGCTTCAGTCTCCTCATCCTCTGCAATGCTATGAAGAATGCCATCATCAATCTCTTCATCCTCTGCTATATCTTCAATATCTGGTAACAATTAAGAACATTTAAACTCTGAACAAATGCAACTACATTGAACAAACACCTCAAATTTTGTTATAACAATTAACTTTACCTTCTAAAGACATTTGGTCCAACGTTTTCCCAGCAAATTTGTGGCACACACCTCTGTCTATAGCCATTAGCAACTTGCTGACTTTTGCAAGTTCGAGTGTTTTCTCCTGAAGTCGATAAAAAGACCTGTGGACACTTAATGAATGTCCCATATGTGATGCCAACCACTCGAGTTCATCACTTTGCCCCATATCAACAATCTGTGGAAATAAGCACACCACACAGCATTAAATATGGTAATCAAGTTTTACTTAAACTCAAATTTTGCAACTTCATGAAAAACTTGTCGCACATTCCTAACAGATTTGTGAAAACTTGTAGATAAAAATAATTCTATGTTAATATTATTAAGTTCAATTCAACTTCACTACATTTTTCTTGAAAATACTGTACATCTCTTAAAAATTGTGGCTTGGTTGCAGTGACATGAATAAAATGCTAAATAATAAAAAATTTTCCACAAATAAGTGATTTTTCACTGAAATTGAATAGGTATATAATTAGTGACATCAGAATTTTTTTTTTTTTTACAGAATAAAACAAGATATCTGTGAGCCAATGCTCACTAGTGAGTCTGATGTGAATATGTATACAAAATTGAAGTAAAAAAAAAAACTAACTCGACATTTAACAGAAAGTTGACATCAAATTTGTTAAAAAATGAATCCCACCATATGGCATACCTAAACAAAGAATGTGTTTAAATTTCAAGCATATGCAATTAATAGTGGCCGAGAAATCTTTGCATAAAAATTTGTTCAAAAATTTAGGCTAAAAATAAACAAAGTTGTCATCTAACAGGAAGTTGACGTCTGATTGGTACAAAAATAAATCTCATCATATGGCAAACTTAAACCAAGAGTGTATGAAAATTTCAAGCAAATGCGATTAATAGTGGCTGAGAAGAATGCGAAAGAAATTTGTTGTGGAGAGAAACGCACACAAGGGTAAAACTCTCTCCTTTGGAGCCGGCGTATAAATATATCTAATAACTCTCATACACAGAAAATTCAAGTTATTTTTTAACAGGGTATGGAATTTTTTTCACTGGTCAATTGTTGGAAATCATTGCTTGTGCCTCAAATATGTTCAATAAAAAGAATGCTTTGAATAAATAATGAAATGAATCTGGTTTCCTTCCCACCCTACTATTAAGCAATAAATATCCTGTATGTCTTTTTACCCAGAGAAACATCAAAGTATCACAAAGATTCCCTTGAATATTCCACCGATCCCCATTTGTACAAAATTATACACCCTCTCTCCCATATGCAAGTCCCATTTTCAATAGAATACTATTTTACCGTACCTGAGACACAGTTGCAACGTATTTTCTAAGCTTCGTAGTTTTTATTAGGTGTGGCATTTTTAAGTCTGGGATTTGTTGGCAAACTGCAGTAAGCGCATCCCATCCTTTGAGGTAGCTGTTTGCAGTGGTAGGAGCAGCAAAGATGTATTTGTTTGAAGAGTTTACATTGGCAGATTCCCGGTACTTGATAAGACAGTCAATTCCCTGGATCATATCTGGGGTGAGAATTACTGGGACCTTTCTGCTTCGTTTTCCCATGATCTCTACAAGTTGTAGTCTGTAATACAAAACTGATGTGTTTAAAAAGCTACAACACTCACTTCACTTGCTCTTTAGTGTAGACTGTGAATAGTTTAACAGGCCAAAGAAAGCCAAGACTCAACACTGAAAAGACAATGGAATAGTGTTGATACAGCCAAGACTTCAAGTCCAAATTTATTTATTTATTAATTTATGATTTAAATGAATTCAATAATCAGCAATTAATGTTATTTTAAGGTCAGATGCAACTTATCTTTCATTATTTTCAATTTTTTTCCCTAGATCTCCACAATGTGAAGATTTCAACCACGTAATTGAGGTCTTCCAATGGAATTATTATTGTGCTGGGGTTTTTTAATTTTTTTTTTTAATACTAATAGAAATGTATAAAATGATTTTTTTAGTACTACATGTACCTAGCACTGCATTGCAGATGGCATTTGTATGTAGTGAGATAAATATACTAAATCAAAATTGGTAGGGAGCATCAAGCTTTTTAAATGACACAAATATTTTTAAATCAAAAATTAATGAAAAATATAATTTCTTTATAAAAACAAAAAAAATTGAATGTTTGGTATTAATTAGGGCTGGGGCAATTCAGAGTTCATTCGATTTGGTTCGAATTTGGTTCAGAATGCTATGGTTTGTTTTTTTTTTCTATTCGATTCAATTAAACAAAGGTCAATCTCAATATTTCTCATTTCAAATTAACAACAGAGACCCATGGGCCACATTGCTCACCTGAGCAACACTGGCTTTATATGGGCATTCAAAAGACATTGTGCCATATGGCCCCTCGGTAGATTAACAAAAAATAAAATCCGAATTTTACATTTATTTTAGCATATGCTTAATCTTTCAATTGACATATTTACCTTGATGGAATACCATTTTTACCATGCAATATATATTATAAATAAATTTTCGGTAGGGGTTCACGGTTAACTTCCAGTTCCCTTTATTTCACCCCCCCCCCCCCCACCACATTATAAAGCGATCAAAATACATGAGAGTATAAACATACATTTTCTCCCTCAACTACTTACTAGTAATTGCATTTTATTTTTAAAAAATTCCTATATGTGAAAGAAGAAAATTGTACCTCAATGCACTAAATTCCTCAAATTAAAAACATTAAAAATTTCAATTGATCTTCTCCATTATAAACAATTGTCGTTTACATGTTGTGACGTTTCATAAACTCACTCACTTGACTGGCGAGTTAACTTAACTGAAAAATGTTGTCACACGATATGTTAAAGAGCTATAATTCTAATCAATGTATTGACAGGCATATCGCTCTATTGTACTAAGGCCCACCCATTATTTTCATCTTTATTCAAAAACAACAAATGGCTACAAACAAAGATGGTTTTCCGCTGCAATAATTTTTAAAGAACAACGATAATGCTTTTATCCTCATCATAATAACGTGTCAGAACTATGGAAAGTGTACAAAAGACGTCATTTTTATTTACTTGTGTTCAAAAAACTATCAGAATTGGTGTAGATTTTATATAATTCATCGTATAAGAAGGGGCACAAGAAAGTAGTTACAACATATCCTCCTTTTAATTTTTCTGTACAAGTATTTAATGTTTAAATAAAGCAAGACATTTCTAATGATCAACCAAAATTTAAGCGTCTGACAATCGTAGAATTATAAATGTATAAACAAGATACAGAGCTTTGTTTGAGTCATGTTTTGTTCACAATTCAGAAAAAAAAGTTAAGGGTCAGGGGTATAAAATAGAGACGGTCAGGTGACCGGAACCACCGATTTTTTATTTTTATTTTGGCCTAATTATTAAAGGTACATGGTCACGATTTTGGTCAATTTCTAATTTTCTGTTTTTATCACTTACAACGCTTTACATTGCTTAAGGAATGCATTTTTAGTGATCAAATGAAATTTGAGAGCCAGTCATTAAGTTTTAAGCAAGATACAGGGCTCACAACTCTTTGTCATGTAAACAAGGCTCGTGCCCTGTTTTTGTTTACATAGGTTCAAAATACCACTAAAAAATCTTTTTCAAGCCGATTTGTCTATCTTCTTATTCATTTTAAGCATAATTAAACAGTTCCTAACGTTTAACACATTCATTTTAGGTCTTAAATTGGAAGTTTCACTTTAACATTCAAAATGTAAACAAATGCTTTGTTTACATATTACAAAGAATTGTAAGCTCTGTAACTCGCTTATAACTCAACGAATGACACTCAAATTGTGGTTGCCTATTAAAGATGCCTAACTGAAGCATTGTAAACATTAAAGTCGGAAAAATAATTTTTGACCAAAAACGTGACCATGCCCCTTTAAAGGTATCAAAAGAATGTATTTTCATTCTAAGCCTCAATTAGCAAAAATTGTAGTCTGGTGAAAGAAAACATGTATATTGTGAATTTGCTATAGATATAAGTGCGAATTCGTTATTTGCATGGATATAATGAATTACAGATATAACAATTGAAAGTAAATCCATTGGCCCCTAGGACTTCGCTATAACTTTACTTTATTTTCATAACACCGGTTTGGACAACATTATGTCTACAAATAGATGGACACACACACAAACAGTATAGCTTCCAAGTGACCCCATGAGCAATTAAATAAAACTTAAAACCATTCTTACCTCTCCATCAATTTTTTTTCTATCGGTTTCAATGATGCCACGAGCTCTTGGCAATTTTTGCCCGCATCTAAGCATCTGTTGGCATAAGATTCCACCAGCAAGGCCCCAACTTCCCCACCTCTTCGTCTATTAAAGATGCATACTCTACATAACACGAGATATGCTAGTTTTCTCCAACTTCTCATATCTGGAAATGTTTCTAACTGTTCCATTAACAGTTGTGTTTCCTTTAAAATATAGTCTCTAACACGAACTATGTCATCAGTAAGTGGTAGTACATTTTCTTGGTTGAATTTTCTTTCAGCCAGAGTGTTAATGGCTTGGCTGCTTATCCTTTCTCCCCATTCATTATCATGAAGCTTTAAATAGTTTGTAGCTTCCTTTAATCCGATATCATCACGTTTTCGTAATGTTTGCCCAACTTTAATTTGTGCTAGCTTTTTTAAAGAATGGCCAAGTTTCAAAGCTAAAGAAGGAAGTTCATACTTTTCACATCCTCTCATCGTCTGCCCATCTTCTGAGTTACAAAGTTTCTTTACAGCATCTAATACATCATCAAAATGTTCAGGACATAGATAATCAAAGAAGAACTTGCATGGGGAGTTTAGCTTATTCAAGACAAGCAACAGTCGTCCAAGTTCACGCAACTTCTGTCTCACATTAGTAATGCGGTCTTTCCCTACCTTCTTTATCATATTGGTCCCCAATATGCACAAAAGAGAGTCAGTTTTAACACATTGAGTGACTTCATCATTTTTCATGCCATTTGTGATGGCAATCATCTCCTGATCAGATTTGCTTGTGGAGCCCTCCAAAAGAAGTGTTGCTGCTTTCTTAACTGAATGTTGGTCTCGTTCAACATCTACAAATGGGCAATTTTTTGTATGTCTCCATATGTCGTCTTTTACAATGAAAGCCAAGCAATATGGGCATGGAAGGAAGTCATCCACTGGCTTTTCTTGGCTAGGTCGCCTGTCCACAATGAGACTTCCTCCAGTCGTAAGGGCTTTAATATTGTGTTCAAAATTGCCCCTATTTCGTAGTAGGGTCCACATGCCTTTCCGCTCTTGGCTTTTCTTTGGTTTAGCTAATATTTTGGCAACTGCAGGTTCATTACTGTGCATGTTAGTCAAATGCATAGAAATCTTTGATGACAGAAATCCACAGAATAGGCAGGCATGACGCTTATTGTAGACTCTTCTGTTCCCATCTTTCTTGTCAACTGCAGCAACAACACCTATTAAAATTTAAGTAAAAATGGCTTTAAAACAAAAAAGTCTTCGACTTAAAAAAATAAAGGTCATATATTTCAGACATGTTAATTTTTTGTTACCCGTATTTTTCCTTGATGTTGTGAATGAATTCTTCACCTGAAATTAAATAAGATTCCTCAATTTTAGTGTTTACCTAAGAAATGCATAAAACACATACATATTTTCATGATTTTCTTATGGAATTTGATGCAGCATTCTGTTGCAATGGTAATTGTATTGTGTTTTCACTGTGCATGAAGAACTGTTACAATAGTAAAAACTATATGACATTGTGACCCCCTTAATACTCCTATGCAGGTAACTGTATGCACAAGTTTCTAAAAATACAAATTAAATGAAATGATCTTTAAAGGTCCACAAGTTTTATTCTTCGGCATTCATTAACATTTTGATCTTAATAACTATAATAAAAACAGTTGTGGCCCAAAGACAAATCCAAATAACAGTGTTTTTTGCTTTACTCCTCTACTGAGAATAATATACTTGACAGTAGGCCACATTTACAATTTAGATAATATTTTATTTTATAAACAATACCGTTTTTTTCTTTTTAGTACTTGGGAACTGAGCACATTCCTTCTCTTTAAACACTGAAACTTCACATTGGTTCTCCACATCACTGAAATAATTTTATTTATAATTAATTGATTTATGAATCTGTGAAAAATAACTTGAAACTTGAAAGTTGAAAAACAAGAGGCCCATGGGCCACATCGCTCACCTGAGGAACAATAAGTATGATAAAATCAGCTTAAAGGAGTCATAATACAAACTATCTGGACAATGTAGTATAATACATGTAGATCCTGTATAAATAA
>WFKH01003881.1:48053678-48063979 GCA_016163765.1 Magallana hongkongensis
TTCAGAAAGTAATTCCTGGCTTCCATTGCTGACCATGTTTCAAAGATTTTCAGTACAGATTTATTGTAAGTAAATAAGTGAAGACAAATATGCTATAAAAAGTCTAATGGATTTGACGCCATGAAATCCATTAGACTTTTTATAGCATATATATCTTCACTTATTTACTTACAATAAATCTACACTGAAAATCTTTGAAACATGGTCATCAGCTCCGTAAAATGAAGAAGTGTGGTTTGTTTAAGTAAAAGTAAAACTGTGTAAAATGGCCTCTTGATCTGCACATGAATTTAGCAATCCAAGGTCGGTTAGCATGTTTGAGCTAGAGAAAGTCAGCGACAAGTTAAGCGTCAACATCAATTGAAAATATCGTCTGATGAATTTTGAGGTAAACTAATGTTCCTACGGACAGAGTGAGTTACAAAAAAAAGCTAATCACAGATCTGTCCAAATCAAACAAATTGCAAGTTTTGTAAGTGTTTGAAGACACATGCACACCTGTAATAAGTAAGTGTGCATTGATCGATTGAAGTTCAATAAAATGCAGTTTATGTAATATTTTATTGTCAGTATCTGTTGTGAATTCTTTGGAATAAGCAACAACAAAATAAATACTGCCTCAAATTAAATTAATGCGTAAAAATGTTTGAATTTATCAATGAATCACTATGCTGAAAAATGCAATGGTGATCCTGTTTAAAATATTTATCGACAACAGTGTGTTTTTGTGTACACCATATAAAAACAAAATGCGATTATTGGTCAACTATTGCAGTGATTTTATTTTAGATTCTGCAGTCCTGATACAAACTTAAACATTCACAACTGGCATGTGCGATAAAATAAAATTATACATTTATTAGGAAATAACTTATATTATTAATATTAACCCATTTTCTATAAAAACAAGTTTTTGGTTATATGGTTGGTCTTTTTACCTGCAATGCCCAGTCCACATCTCTAAAAAATGCTTTCAGGGTCTCCTTCTTTTGCTTCAATATTTCTGTGTAATAAAATAAAAAAAAATAAGCAAATTGGCAGTGTAATTCTTAGTTTCTCTTCCTAACACTAGCTGAACTCCTCCTGTAAATAACTCATATACCAGTTCATAATCATGTCAAATTTATTATAGTCACATATTAACTAAACTTAATATCATATGCAATACAATCAAAATGTAAATTTTTTTTGGTTTAAAGTTTTTCCCTCATGGGAAACAAAGAGCACAGCTTTACACAAGCAACAATTTTCTGTCTGTAATTAGTCTTGAATCACTCATTGTTTCAAAAAAGAAAGCAACTTCATGCAAATAAACGCAAAATTAACTTCAAAAGGTTAACTTTATGGTGTCATAGAACTAGGTACAGTTTTAGTCACATTTGGTCCTGTTTTATAGTGATATCACCCAAAAATGAAAATGAAGAATTTATTTACAGAAGAATACACAAAATTAAGAATCTATAAATAGCTACCTGATTAGACTTTCACAAGGGTAATCGTGATGTCATAAAAAGTGCATTTTCTCATTTTTTTTTTCTTGAAATGTAGCAGAAGACAACACTCTTCAGTATTTTTTTTTACAGAAAACTATGTCCGCAGCCATTGCCCACAATAAAATTCATATTATAACTTTATCATGTAATATCAAATAAAATATGTGGTGATATTAAATAAAATATATCAAATTTATTGTGGGCGACACCTGTGGACAAAATTTCCTCTTCAAAAAACTATGAGAGAATGCAAAATCTAGAAATATGACACATTGTTTAAGTCATTGTCCCCTTTTGAAAACAGAATAAAAGTGCATAACTGGGTACTTTTTAAACACTTATGTTCAAGACGATACAGGTGTATTTTCAGTAAATTTAACCAATTTTATAATTTTAGGACATAAACCAAAAGAAATTGTACCTTCCTCTTATATTAAAGCTGACATGAATTCATAAAATCATGCACTTGGACGCCATATTAGTTACGACTGCTTCTCAATTGCCACTGGGGTATATAAACCTGCGAGAAATTTACGGTCAGTTGCTTTCTGATCGAGGCATTCAGGTTGCACAGACTACTAAATGATAGAACTACACATGGTAGAAACATATTTGTAAAAAGAATAAAGAAAACTACAATTAATAAAACATGATTGTTTCTTCTTTGAAAGAATTTTCAAGGTACCCGCATTATCTTGCACAGATAGTGCTGCCTTACTTTGTGTGCACATCGAACACATGTGTCGTTCATACAGAGTACATAATGTCTGCATCTAACTGTAGACCCTAACAGCACAACATCCAACACAGTCAATAAGAGATAGTAAATCCAAGAAAGTTTAAACATAACATCATTTTTATGAGTTACTACAAAACACTACATTTTCCCAAGTCCATGATGTCACTGCATGATCTACTACAGTGTGTGGTTTGTGCATGTGTGATGTTATGACTTCATGCAGTCTTTGTTTCCACTTTCATTAGATATTCCTTACCAGTGCAGAGTTTTTCATTTTTTTTTCCCTGTTCTTTTTTCGCGTTTCAGTCTACGCGAAAGTTTTTTTCACCAACAGGACATTCAGTCCTGTGTAATCAATAAACACACAGGACCGAACTAATTTTTATCTGACCTAGAAATTTGATTTTGCTACCGGAAATTGAATGTGTGTATGTGTAGATTAATTTCATGACTGAGTAAATTCTGGTCAGCGATTGTCTATTATCTGATTGGGATCCAAGTTCAAGTTATTTTCGCTAAACTCTCTATCAATGTTATGTTTGATGAAATGAACTTATTAAAGTAGTTAAATTAAAGCATCCTTAGGATTAAGATTAAACAGTGACAGCATGGCAGAAAATAGATTTAAAGAAAGCTTAGATTATTGCAGTTTAGATTTACAAAGAAAGGAAAGAAAATTGACAGCAATAAAAAAGATGGAGGATTAAAGTAAAAAACTGGACACAGCTGAGACATCAGACATTTCGGTCCGGTGTAAAGATTGACGCATCAGACCAGAGGCACTGCACATCGGTCAGGTCCGACATCTTTTGCATAGACTGGCGTTTATTGAAATTTTTCCGTCCAGTGTAACATGTTCGGGTGAATGAAATACCTGAATGCAGTGAAGCATGAATAGTGCTCTCTGCCTTATATAGGGGGTGTGTAGTGATGAGCAGAACAACGGAAATCAACAACTAATATGGCGGTAGTTGGAGATAAAAGGGGAATAATGCATATTTATGAATTCATGTCAGCTTTAAAGACATTTGTAGCAAATAGAATATCAGAAACAAACTTCATATCTAACGTTGGGCAAAGTAAACCTAAAATTAAATATATAATGTATGTTTGTTCTAGGGGGCCATTTCAGGTTCTTATCATATTTTTATAATACATCCTCTGTGTACATTTACATCAACTAAGCTCAAGTGGAACTTGATTCTAGTTTAAACAAACCAGGCTTACTCCATAAAACTAGCTTACCTTTGACATAGGTGTAATATTTATGAACAGTATTTTACATCAACCACCTTTCCTTTTTATGCATATTTATCATTTATATGTATTCCATATTTAATACATTTACTAACATCATTTGATCTTCACAAAATTAATCAAACTAATTACAATCAATATATCCATTTAATCCACGTTTTGCAAAATGAATATTGAATTGTGTAACCCAAAGCCTAAAGAAAAAGTGTTATGTGGCTTATAGTTGAAGCCGCAACAGAAAGTAAACCAATAACAACAACAACAACAAAACTAATGTAAATGAAGCTTGCTATAACAAGACGCCCACAGGCCTTGACGGTCACCTGAGTACCATATAGTCCTTAGATGGACATGTCAGAGTCTCATGGTTGCATTTTAAGATTCATTTTGAAGACAATTAAAACCCTAATCTGAGACTCCTCTGACTGTTACCCCACTTTTGTGATTTGATGTTTAAAAAACATTAATTTCTAATTCCTAAAACTGTGGGAGGGGGAAGGGGCTCCAGGGGCCAAAAATAGTAAACTTTTGGTAATAAGAGACCTGCTGGCTATTAATACTCAATCTTTAATACTATTCACAGTTTCATTTATAATGCACACAAAATGCTTACAGCTTTTTTCTACAAGTATAAAATAAACAGGATATTATTAAGTAGATTTCCTAAAATAGAACTCATATTTAATTCAATATTGCCAAGTGACAATTTACCATGTTGTTTTCAAGATGGACTTAAAATTGTTATGGATGACAAACAGTAATTACCTTAAATACATGTTCAATATATGGTCAAGGCATATTCATCATCCACCCCCCCCCCCCCTCCGATATAAAGCCTCAACATCTGTCCCATGGCCACAATTTAGCATCAGGACATTATGAACATAATAACAATGCATGACTTTATCTCCCGCGACTATGATAGTACAGAAAAAATATTAAATCAATACATTTTCACTATGTGGCCATATTTGCCCCGCCCTAGGGCCTGAATCCCTATCCCAGGGACCATGAATTTCACAATTTAGGTGGACTTAATGGACATCAGCATCATGCATTCAGTTTTTCACAAACCTGAATAGGGGCAAAGAATATTTTTTAAGATCTAATACAATTTCACTATACGGCTATATTGGCCCCATCCTAGGGCCTGGACCAGTCTCAGGGCCATAAATTTCACAATTTAGGTAGAGGGCTTCATGGACATCATAGCCATGCATTTAGTTTTTCTCAAATATAGATATGGAAGAAGAGAAGAAGATTTTCTAAGATTTAATACATTTTTACTATATGGCCATATTTGCCCCACCCTAGGGCCTGAGCCCCTGACCCTGGGGCCATGAAATTCACAATTTTGGTAGAGGGCTTAACGGACATCATAAACATGCATTTAGTTTTTCCCCACACGTGCTGGAGTACAGAAGAAGATTTTCAAAAATTTGGCTTTCTTCGCATATTTGGCCCCTCCAATCAAGAAGAACTTAAAAATGTTAACTCACAACGGATGACGATGGACTAAGACCAATTGCAATAGGTCACCTGAGTTAGGACCCAGGTGACCTTAAATGAGTAGTACCTGAAGAAGTCTTACTAGTTTAATTTTTTGTTTCAAATATTTGGTCTAATATCATTAACGTTTTTTTATTCGTGTTCATGCCAATTCAAATATTAGATGTACTGCACCGGGGCCTGTAACATGTGATGCAAAACAAGCATCTTATGTTACCAGCCTCTGTTGTTAGATGTGCAGCAAACAGCTAGATCCTACTCATTTGTTCTGCAAATAAGTCAATAAAATTACTCATTCCATGATCCTTCATTTTGGCCAAATCTGCAATTCTGAAGGGCATCTTTTCTTTATACCGGAATCTAAGTCAAACAAGATTTAGAATCAATTAATTACAATATGATTAAATACTTTTGCTTTCGTAAAATGTGTATGAGAATGATTGAGTCCAATGCTGAGTAATATATATGAACATGCTTTTTACATACTCTATGTCATATTTTCTCTACAATATGTTTTTCTTCATATTCTGAATCGATAATATACATCTTCACACCCCCCCCCCCCTTTCCACTTTCTCTCCCCAATGCCACAAGTATTTTTCATAATCTGTATCAATATACATCTATACACCTCCTCCCCCTTAAAAAAACAACACATATAATATTCCAAGATTAATATTTCTAAATCTTGGTTATATTCAATAAATTTCTTGCATGATTTTTTTTTAGTAATGTACCAAATATTTAGAAATTGGAATAGTAAATATTTACCATACTGATTTCATCGGGGACAATATTAAAAGTTATCAAATTTCATTATTGGACCCTATGGGAATTTGTTGTACCAGATTTTCTTTTTTCCAATTTTTGCCCTTGTAATTAAATATATGAAAGTTATTGTGAAAAGTCAACTAATAATGCAATTTTAAAACAGTCAACTATCAGCTTAGGTCCTGGGGTTACATTACAGTAACAATTATGTTTATTAACAGTTGAAGTTTCAGCATTTTCCATAAAATCTTTGTACGTTATATTTTACGATAAATTGGTTTTTCATGCATGAGCGCTTTTGCGCTCAGTACAAATACATTTTATATCAAAGAATGAGACATACACTTCCATTCTCTTTGTAAAAGACCTTTGTAAAAGGCCATACCAATTTGTAATATAACTTGTCGGATTCGGCGCTTCTATTTTTGAACAAATCAAAATCTAATATTATTAAAAAAAAATATTCCCGCCCGCGCATCCAGAAATACCAGATTAAAATTTTTTTCGACTTTTTATACCAAACACACTTAAGACCTCATAACATGTGGTAGAATGACAGAACCCCGGGCTTGAGCAAGTGTGTAATGGTGTATAAAGTTATATTTTCGATGCCTGTCTTTTTATGCACAATAGTTAAAAACAATAGATGATCTCATGAAGGCGGATAGGATGTTTGAAGCATTTTTTGTTAATATCCTTTCATGTTAAATACTGAAATCTGATTGGTTTAGACGCAGTTGACAATCCGTTCTAATACCCTCAGCATTAGCAACACACTTAGCAACGGGCCGATAGAACGAATTGTTACATGCGCATAAATTATGCGTGTACGGTTCGCCGAAGAACTCGCGTCTTTTCTATATAAAAGCAGTAATTTGCTATAAAATTAAGACATTCAGTATAATAAAATAAATAGTGCCTGTTTGGGAGCGTCGGTTGACAATGGTTTTCTCGGGGTGTCGATTTCAACTGGTACCCTCCCAAACAGGCACTATTTTTATAATGTTACATTTACAGAGAATATACACTGCATACGAAAACTTTGGTAAACATTGATGATGTTTGTTTGATCAAAATTAAAGAAAACGCAAAAAACGACTTAGTTGAGATTTTTAGGACAGTGCATGTCCTTAGCACTGTGCAAAGATTTAAACATTGCAATTTAACATGTCATTACAAGCATGATAAACAGAAAGTATATATATGTTTATTTTCATGTCTTGATGTTTTCAAAGCCTTTTATTTTCCTGTTTATTTTAATATAAAATTGGATGAATTTAATCTCTTGCCCACTTCAACTTTATACTTTGGACATTCTTTTAACCCTCCATTACCACAAAATGTTTGTTTTTTCCTTTACTAGATATATAAATCCAAAAAAATATAAAGTGCTAATTTCAACTGCTTACTTTATTTTTAGTATCACAGTACTTTCCTTAGTGAACCGGGAGTAGTTATTGTCAAGTCATTCATAAAATTCCTGTTTAAATGGTGTTATTTTAATGATATTTTAAAAAGTATTTAACCAACTGACTTGAATTTTAATAGGGTTTGTCCTTTTATCATGCCAAATAAGTGTATGAAGTTTGACAAATATTCATGTGAGGGTTTTCTTTGAATCTTGCCCATAAGCTGAAGTGGACACACATACATACATACACATGCACACACACGCACAGCAATCCCCTTCACAACACGTTGCCCGAGGAGAATAAATATTACAAGACTTTAGAACAAATTTAATCTATTATAGTATACACGTATACTTTTGAGCAAAAAAGATTGGTTTGGGTGTTGATCATTGAGCAAAATTTTTGAAAATATCAAATTTACTCCATTTGGAAATACATGCATGATTACCATGCATTTTTTTTTTTAATTGGTAATGATCAATGTTCCCAATTTAGGTATACTTTAGAGATAAAAGTAAAGTTTCTAAAAATATGCCAGTCAGACATTGTTCAAATACTACCAGATATCTGGTGTCTTTTGACACATTCGGTCCCACAATCAAGATGAGTCATCTATATTGTGTCTAAATTATATGACATGGTACTCTGAAAATTGGTTTGAGTGTGAAAGATGAATTTTAAGATGATAAACCAAGTAGTATGAATAATTAATGAAAGAGGACTTGATTAAATAAGTATATATGTACATGTACTTACATGGCATTGTCTGATTTAATGTAGACTCCGGATTCATGAATTTCTCCAGGCCAAAATAGTTTTGAAGATGTGCCAGGAACACCTCTCACCCAAGCTATGGCCATTTTGCTACAATTAAAATATTTTTGTATTTATTTTACCTGACACATAAAATGTTTACCCTTTTCTCATCATTATATTGACAAAAACTGTTGAAGTCATAACCCAAACCAGTTTTCATTATCCATGGACCCTGAGGTTCATACGATATCAAAGATCACATTACTTGAAAACGCTTCACAAATTAAAGGCATTGTTTGCGTTAAAAAAAACAAGAACTTAAAAAAAAGGCCCCCCCCCCCCCCCCCCCCCCCAAATACCACGTCAGACTTTCCTGAAAATTCATTACGTTCTTATTAACTCCAAACTTCATGAAATTCTTTTCAGTGGTTTCAGAGGAGTTGTGAGGAGTACATGTATATGCAAAACTAGCTCAATTTCAAAGTTCAAAAGTTCTAAATCTTTACTCCAAGAAAAATAATGGAGCCAGAATTTCCTGCAAATATGTTCATCTACACATGATCTTCTCAATAATTACTAAGTTTCATTAAGTTCTACCAGGCATCCAGTGGTTTCAGAGGAATTGCAATGAAAAACCCTTTCAGCATGTTCAGTTAAATATTCAATATTGGCACAATTTCTAAGTTCTAGGGCATAATTAGCATAATTACAATAAAAATAACTGAATTTGAATCTTGTAAATATCCACATCAACATATCTTCTTAATTAACGGTACTTTAAATAAAGTTTCATGAAATTTTGTTCATTGGTTTAATTTATCACCAAAAAACTCAAAATCTAAAACAAAACAGGAATGCTGGAAAGGTCAAAAACATTTTTCCCCCACTAATTGCATGGGTATGATGAGCAAGATTACACCAAAAGTTATTGGAAAATTCATCTTGCTCATGCACCAGAATGCTGAAAAAATCTCTGATACTGACATGGGTTTGAAAATGACCTGCCTGCCACATATGAACACTCACATGTAACATTTCAAAATGCATTGTTTAGCTAATTAATACACATACATATATATATATATCCCACATGAATCACCAGAGAAAGTATTTAATTATTGTTTAATTACATACAAATGAATCATCATATATATTTTTAAAATTTAAATTCAATACACAACTTATAATTCAGTAAATCTGAGTTAAGGTATGAATCTTTTTATAAAAAAATTCATATTTTGAAGTCGAGCCATGTGCCTGCACTTAATGTGATTGACCACATGTACCCACGTGCTCTACTTCTGGTGTACTCCAGGCTTCACTTGACACACTGCTGACCAAAAAAAAAAACATTGTCAAAATTTTGTCATACAAAGACAATTTTAAGAGATCTACTAACCACTTTTCCAATTCCATTACTGATGATCTCTGCTCCATTCATGAGTTGAGCAATGCACTCCACTTCTTATTTTTATGAATAATACCCGTATCACAGATATGATTACCAAGATAATAAAAATTACAAGCATGGCTATCAGTAACCTTACAACATCCTCCATTATTCAAATGATTAATTATACCTTACAACAATAAAGCACAAAACCATGAAAAGCATCATGTAATCTAACACATAGTTCAAATACATGAAAATTTTCCAATATTCAGTGTAATAAAGAGTACATGTTCTAAGCATGAAATTTATGCAAAAATATACAAACAGAAATAAAAACTTGTGATCTATTCCCTCCATTTTCAAAAAAACTTTTTCCTTCCTGTCACATGACTTGAGATAACCATTATGAGGATTGTCCCCATAATTTAGTAAAAGAGAGTAACCAATGCATTTTGTAAAATAAAAGCTAAGCAGCTTAAACAAAATTCTCAGAATTTTGCACCTGTTCAGAGTGAGTCTCAAGGGGTTTTTCTTTTAATTTTCAGACAGTATTTCAATAATTTAGATAACTTAATACATTAAAGTCAACCAAAAACCATTTCATTTGACAAAAACATGTCAGTTATATCAAGTTGTTTCTTTTCAACCCCCCCCCCCAAAAAAAAAATTACTTGGTCAATGTCTAAATAAAATGAAACACAAATTTCACTCAAATTTATAAAAGCAATAGAAATACCCATGCATACCCCACCTAAATAAGAAATATTGAAAGGTACCTTATAAAGAATCCCAGCTCTTAAGGTGGAATGCTACACCAAAATTTTATTTTATGGATCGTCAGAGTATCATTTCTGAAGTATGACTGCGTGGTTCAAAGAAGGATATATACCCTTAATTATTTTATATGATTTTTTTTTGTATTTCGTATAAAAAAGTGGAAAATCTGTTTTGGTTGCAAGTAACAAACTGTA
>WFKH01003881.1:48083012-48101012 GCA_016163765.1 Magallana hongkongensis
AAGGCCCAAATATGGGATACAGGGTGTTAGCCAGCCCCTTGAAGGTAATCCCCATTATAACTGTATTATACGAAATTTCCTATTTTCGGCAGGCTAGCTAAGCCTATTAATGGTCGTGTAAACCCATTCCTTTTAAGGGTTGACTGGACATTCCAGAGGCCCCATCCTCACCTAATATGAAGGCCCAAATATGCGATAAGGGGTGTAAGCTAGCCCCTTGAAAGATAATCCCATTATAACTGTATTATACTAAGTTTCCTATTTTCGCCAGGCTAGCTAATTCTGTTAATGGTCGTGTAAACCCATTTCCTTTTGAGAGTCGACTGGCATTTCCCGGGGCCCCATCCTCATTTAATATGATTGCCCAAATATGGGATACAGGGTGTAAGGCAGCCTCTTGAAAGATATCCCATTATAACTGTATTATACGAAATTTTCTATTTTCGCCAGGCTAGCTAAGCCTGTTAATGGTCTTGTTGAGGGTCGACTGGCATTTCCCGGGACCCTATCCTCACCAAATATGAAGGCCCAAATATGGGATACAGGGTGTTAGCCAGCCCCTTGAAAGATATCCCATTATAACCGTATTATACGAAATTTCCTATTTTCGCCAGGCTATCTAAGCTTGTTAATGGTCGTGTAAACCCAATTCCTTTTGAGGGAGGGCTGGGCTTTTCCGGGGCCTAATCCTCACCAAATATGAAGGCCCAAATATGGGATACAGGGTGTTAGCCAGCCCCTTGAAAGATATCCTCATTATAACTGTATAATGCGAAATTTCCTATTTTCGCCAGGCTAGCTAAGCCTGTTAATGGTCGTGTAAACCCAATTCCTTTTAAGGCTGGACTGGGATTTCCCGGGGCCCCATCCTCACAAAATATGAAGGCCCAAATATGGGATACAGGGTGTTAGCCAGCCCCGTGGTAGCCAGCCCCTTGAAAGATATCCCCATTATAACTGTATTATACGAAATTTCCTATTTTCGTCCGGCTAGCTAAGCCTTTTAGTGGTCGTGTAAACCCAATTCCTTTTGAGGGTGGACTGGGCTATTCCGGGGCCCCATCCTCACCAAATATGAAGGCCCAACTATGGGATACAGGGTGTTAGCTAGCCCCTTGAAGGATATCCCCATTGCAACAGAATATGATGAATTTCTTACCTTTTCGCCAGGCTAGCTAATTATGTCAATGTTCAGGTCTGGTCAGCGAGATATAATTTTTAATATATAACTGTTTCTTTACATCAAAAAAGGAAGTTTATATGGAATTTTGAATTTACGTTTATTAGCATGTTTACGGTAATTTGAATAGCGAACCGACCACAGAATTCTATTCGCTACTCGAATAGTGAATAGCGAAAAGCGAATAGAACTCCAACTTCTGAATGCCCTATATGTCTTTAATAACTGATATCTGTTCAACAAATCTATATATCCCGCCATTATTTGGTACATAGGATATCATGACAATTTTTAATTTTAGGTTTCAATATCAGTTGGTTTTAAGCCCATTTCATGGAGATATTACTTTCAACATAATATGGTTTATTGTTGACAGAACACAAAGTTTGACCGTGCGCCGTGAACTCATTTCTGCAGGTGTAGATTCTAAATAAATTCTTAGAAATAAAGGAATATATGAACTTCTTTGATTTCAAATTGTTTGAAACAATTGCTAAATTATGTCTACTAAATTTAGTAATAATATGACGTTAAATAACATAGCTATGGCAAAAGTCTTCGTATTTTTTGATTGACCCTCGTATGTGCCACCTACCCAAAAAATCAATAAGATGGACAATATTTTAGAGGGAATAGAACTGTCAAGTAAATCTGGTGATCGTTTGAACCTGATTAATCAGGTCAAGAACATTCTTTGTAAAAATGTACTATGTTAAATGATTCTCTATCTACCTGGTACTTTGATCTCGAGAAGTCAGAAACCAATGTTGCGTAAATTCCTTTTATCAAACACAAAAATTCCTTAGTAAAAACTATTTGAACTCTGCAGAAAATTGGCTATAATTTTAATAATCTCAAGTATTGATATTGACATAATTATTATATAGTTTTCTTTACTCTATACAAACACAAGGTGTCATAAACATCACAAAATGGACACACACACACACTGGGTAACAACAATGTTTGGAAGAACTGAAGTTTCAGGTAGTGTATAAACTGTAGGTCTCATACTCAGCATATTTTGCATACTTTGGTCAAAAAACCAGATTTCATGAAAATTTATAAGCAATACACTATTCCACATTGTTCTCAACTCGATCTGACTAAACACGGAAAAACAATAACTTTTTTCTTATTCCAGTACAACTTTTTAAGCAATAGACAATGCAATAATCCAAAAAGAAAAAACTACATGCAATATTTTTGTACATTATTAATACAAGTCATGTACATTGTATGCCAAATTTTGTTTAATGTATCTGAAGACATCATAATTATACAAGGCACATCGGTAAAAATAAAATAAATATCACATTTTACAAATTGTTAAGGACTAGAATATGAGAGACTAATATTTGATAAAATACTTTGGTACATGTATATCGAAGGAATTTTTCTTTCACACAAACATCCCAAGAGCTCAAATATACTGTGAATATTGAATACTTCGAAAACACAGTTTTAAATTAAAAAATGACATATTATGAAGAACATGCATGTACAATGTATGTTAAAAATCAACTGACTATGTCATAAAACAAAATAGGCTCACAGCTAGTTGTAAATTAAAAATAAACAACTTTTACATATCACTAGAAATCATATGCATATGTATATATCATGCAGATTAAAAGAATGAAAAAAAAAATTATATAAATTTAAAAATAAACATTTTATATCTGGAAAGATGTTATGTGTAAAATCTAAAAGATAATATCTAAAAGAATACAATAAAAAGAATTAAACATACAAGCTACCAGGAGACAGTGCATACTGTAACGTACGTCCTCAAAGTCCATAAAATACCTGTAATTACTCACAAAAATCACAGCTTCACAATGCATTTCATGATACATGTACATGTATTAAAATGTATGAATACAAAGAATCACATGTTGCAATACTCAATGACTTTCACAACTAATCCAAAATGTACATTATATAAGACCCAATATGGTACAATGCAATAATGAAATGTTTCGGTGCTGGAATGCCTAGAGAAATCAGCCAAACAACTGATCTGAGTCCTGACCCTCAGTGCCCCCTGCCCTGGGGGTGGGGACTGATGACACGCCCTTGTACCAGGAGAAGCGGACCCTCTTCTTGGACTGCCTACACAGGTCTCTCACTTCTCTGATGAACAGTGGAAGAATACACAGAGCTGTCAGAAGTGTCTGAAATGGAAGAATACACAGAGCTGTCAGAAGTGTCTAAAATGGAAGAATACAAAGTCTCTAAAATGAAGGGAAGTTACACCAAAATCCAAAATTAATCTGCTTTATAATACATGTAAATTCATGATTCTTCTGTATGCCATTGCTAATGTCACAGTGTTGTTAAAATGTCAATGCAAAATTAATTACAGGTTACAGACAAACTTTTATTAGTAACATTTATTCATTGGCAATAAATTCATTTTTTTTCTTCTAATTTTCACTGTATCATCAACTTCCAGTGAAATGACATACATGTACATATGACCCATAAATAATGAATAATAATACTTCCCAACTTACCATTAACATAAAAAGGTAGAAAACAGACTTCCATCCCAGTCTATCTTGTATCAAAGGCACCAGGATCTAAAATGTCAGAAAGAAATTACTATTAAGATCTAGTGCTAGGGACCATTATAATTCTTCAAATAACCGGGTACCTAATTTTACTTTACCATAACAGAAAAAAATACTATATTAAAAGTTTATTCATGTATCTGATCTGGAGATAATTTCTGAAAATAAGTGTTCTTAAAATGTTCTGTATTATCAAAACTATATAGCAGTACAGGAAATTGTTTTGTCCGTTTTATTTTCCCTCCATTTGCCTTATTGACATCATTTAAATTCTGCAAGTCACTTCTCTGTCACCAAAACTATATCAGAGCAAATTTAAAATTGGACAAAATCTTTCAAAACTGTGATAAGAAAAAAATAACATGGCAGAAAAAATCCTGTGTACAGTATTCAAAGATACTGTTAAGATGTGGTTGAACTTCTGACCTGCCCAATGGCGGCGCCCACACTTCCTGTTCCGTCCACGATCCCTGTCACTGTGGCCAGGGCCTCACTGTTACCCTGGACAGGGCCCTGCTTGCCTGAAATGTGATGTTAATGATAGCTGATTTAACACATCTGATAATTTGAATTGTGTTTTATTTAATGATTGATGATGATTCACAATCATCTCTCATGTGCTTGCAAATCAAAGAACATTGTAGCAATTCTCATACATGCAACAGTAAAATTTTAGCAATAACAAAAGCATAAACATCAAACAAAGTCTACAGTCTTACATTTGTGATATTATACTGAAATTGATGGCATTATATATATTTAGGACTAATAAAACTAAGGTTGAAATATATTGGCCCAAACTTACCGAGGTCGGCAGAAATGGCCGCACTGACCAGGTTAGCCACGCCCCCGATGAAAAACCCGACCACTGCCATCAGTAGACCATTCATGGTCAGAGTGCTGCTTAAATCTGAGTCTGCAACAACATTCATTTTTATTTATGGAAAACAGCCTACTTGATAAAATCAACAATAAAGTCTACAAGTAGTACTTTGCATTGTATACTAAAAAGGTCATCTGAAAAGATGAACAATAAATTTGTTGGTAGAAATAGTATCAGATCTGCCAATTCATAATCATTAACTTTATTTGAAATTAGTCTATCAATTGAAAGGATTAATTATGCCCAGCTGATATCAATTTCTTTGTATTTCAAAAACCAAAGCAATTGTGATCATCATAATACTGGTGTGCATTAATCAACTATGCTTGCAAGGGTAATACCCCCTCTTCAAATCAAAGTCACTTAAAATTACACTATCCTATAGAAGATGTTCATGTAATAAACTTATATTTCATCAATAGTTCAAGCAAGTGTGATGAATGGTAGCTACGTACTGTATATAAAGAGAGCTGGAATGCCAAGGAGGAGCATGGGAATAACTATGACACTCCGGTGTTGGAAACGATCCTGTCAATGTAAACTATACTCTGTCAATGAATGTAAAGTATACTCAAGTATCCAGATAATCAAAAATATCCAAACAATCTCATTCATTTAAATCAAAATTTGGTTGACACAACTATCATGACTATATTTGATGAACATGTCAAATGAATACGATAAAAAAGGGGTATAAGCACTTACAGACACAAATCCAAATATTGTCCCACCTGCAGAAAAAAAAAAAAAACTTTAAGAATTTTACATATACAATGTATATACATGCATATATGTATATGTATTACCCAGTAAATTCAATAAAAACAGTTGGGCAGGCAGTATCTTGATCAGCTAAAAAATAAAATGTAAAAATGTAAAAAGACATTAGAAGCTTTACCTATGATGCCGCCCACATCATACCAGATAGAGATATCATCCGCCACTGTCTCTTTCCATCCGTACTTATTGTGGAGATAGTAGGGCAGCCAGAAAAAGAAGGAGTAATTCACAAGCTTCAGGCAGGCATAGGCCAAAGCATACTGAAAAAATACAGGTCAGAATTGACAGCCCTTTTAAGACTTAATATGAGAGGAAGATACCAGATACTGTATATCCATTTTTTTTAAGCATATTGAAAATTTTGAAAAATGAAGTAGACCTGTGATTTTTCTTTATTTTGTAAATGCTATTTTTGGAATTTTTAAAGACTTCTTACACATATCAGATAAAATTTTTGTGTACTATTTTTTTTTATATCAAAATCATTGCAAAAATAGGGAAAAAGAGATCAGTGCAAAAAAAACCAAACAAACGATATACCGTTCAAGACAGTCTAAGACTTGGAATATAGATCTGCTGAGACAGGAAAACTTTTTGAAAGCTAGAGTTGAAACTTGTTGTTTCAATCTTCAATTCAAGCCATTATAACAGCTGTATGCTATATATCAATGGATACAGAGACATAACTCAACTGTACATACCAGAGCTACACCAGGCAGACAGAGGGCACTGCAGAAGCTGATGGCCGTGGGTCGGTCGTCTGACAGGACGGAGTCCGAGTGGGTCACCATGGGGTTCAGAAGAGGGGCTGTAATGAAATTCCACATACAGAAAGATCCAAAATATAGCATAAACTAGAGGCTGCACAGAGGCTAAATTTTGTTAAAACATTTTTTGTATAATAATTCTTTTTAACCCAGAATATGTCTCCTACAAATAGAAACAAGATATCTGTGAGATATCTGTGAGCCAATGCCCACTAGTGATACCCCTGCTCTGATGTGACTATACAAAATAAGCAAAGTCGTCATTCCATGTCAACAGGAAGTTGACATGGAATTTGTACGAAAATGAATCCCACCAAATGGCATGCCTTATTAAAGAGAGTGTTAAAATTTCAAGCATGATAAATCTGTTACGAAAATTTGTTCTAAAAGAAGAAGGTACAGTTTCTTTTAATATTTGCCCTAAAAATCAAAAGTTGTTTATTAAATCTCATGAAAATATGCATACAATATCATGAATATATGTGTATATAAAGTACCAAGTTATACACCTTTATCCTGTTTTCAAAAAAGAATAATGACTTCAACATTTTGTCATATTTCTAAGATGTAGTCAAAAATGATGAAAAATGACACATTTACTAATAGTTTTTTGAAGAGGAAAATGTATCCGCAGCCGTCGCCCACAACAAATTTAATATATTTTATGTGATATCACATAAAGTTATAATGTGAGTTTCATCATGGGCGACGGCTGCGGACATAGTTTTCTATTCAAATAACTATTGAAAAATTGGTGTTGTCTGCTTAGTTTTAAAAAAAAATACGGGAAATGCACTTTTTTTATTACCAGGTACGTCACAATTACCATTGTGAAAGTCTAATCAGGTAACTATTTATAGATTCTTAATTTATGGGTATTCTTGTGTAAATAAATGTTAGATTTTAAATTTTTTGTGATATTTTTAAAAATCACTTAAAACAGGGAAAAATATGGCTGAAACTGTAACTAGTTCTTAATGCTAAAAATAAACAAAGTCGTCATTTAATGGAAAATTGACGTCTGATTGGTTAAAAAATGAATCCCACCATATGGCATGCCTAAACAAAGATTGTGTTAAAATTTCAAGCAGCTACAATTAAAGCTGCTGAGAAATCTGTGATGAAAATTAAGGCTAAAAATAAATGTCGTCATTTAAGGTCTTACGCAAGGAAATAGCCAATCAAACTGAACTTAGTCAATTGCTGTTCCATATATAGAGGTCGACAATTTCTTTTCTTTCTTCCTTTTTTGGCACCTTATTTTAGGCTTTTAGGCTTACAGTATTGAATTTGGACTCATTTGCTAAGAAAATTATTACTTTAGTGGAATTGTCACACTGAATTAAATGGAACTATATTTTTGATGCGCATGATGCAACTTCCTGGATGGTGTTGAGTCTGTTTGTCAACATGTGAAACCCACATGTATTTGGGGGTAGGTATGTTTACTATTAATTATCTCTCTTAGAAGCCGCATAAGGCGTTATTTTTCTGATCTCAAATTTTTCTTGAAGCATTTAACATTGAACTCTTTCATGAATAATATGCTGAGAGTAAAGCTAATCAATTAACTTAATTAATTAAAAGCTATATAGAACATATAGTGAAATTAATTTATTGTGTGAGACCTTAACAGGTAGTTGACGTCTAATTGGTACAAAAATAAAACCCACCATACACCATGCCTAAACAAAGAGTGTGTTAACATTTCAAGCATCTGCGATTAATAGTTGCCGAGAAATCTTTGACGAAATTTTGTTACAGACAGACATGCAGACCGACACATGGATGGACAGACAGGCAGACAGACAGACAGACAAACACAAGGGTAAAACAGTATACCCCCTCTCCTTTGGAGCAGGGGGATTAATAAAGGGGTATTTGATATCATATTCAGTTAAATTTATTAAATAAGTTAATTAACTTAAATTATAGTTAGATTCATATAATTATGTTTTTTTCAGGACTGCAGTCTTAAATAAGTTTTTAGCTGCTAAATTTAAACAATTGTTGATTAATCCGATATTTAATAGCTCTTCTTCTACACAAGCAAATTACAATTATCAAGTTTCCTGATATCTTACAGAAAAAAAATCCGCTGGATTCCAACAGTGAACTTAAAAAGTAAGTTAAATAATATAGCTGTGTACCAATTGTTTTAATCTGCAGTGCGCTGTTTTGTACACCCATTATTATATACATGTAGCATGCAATGGCCAATGCAAAACAAAGGCAGTGGTCTTACTGATACAGCATAATCATAACATCGCTTTTTAATTATTTTTTTGAATTCAATGCACACCAATGAATATGTAACTAGAACAAGTACCAGTAACTGAAAGACAGAGTGACTGAGCTCATGCAGATAGTGATTTTGGAAAATTGTACAGTCATGTAGATATTAAAGCTTGTACAATGTACATGCACAATATTGAAAAATACATATGTATGTGTTAAAATAATCAACATAGTTGTCATGCACTTAAACATTTTGTGACTTGAATATTACAAAATTACTGGGGTTGCATTTTATTCTTACGAAGCAGTATATACCTTCTGAAGAAAACTCCATTTCTAAGAAATAAATAAAATACATCCAGATGCTTGTATTGGTCAATGCATGTAACTGATCTTTTTACAGTAGCTAAAATCCATAAACTTTTTTAATTGGTAAAAAACTACTATGAAATGGCCTAAACCTCCAACCTTGTTCATACTTGCATTATTTAATAACACACATTTAACAGCATGCGCATCAAATGAAAATCAAGGTGCATACCTAAAGGATATTGTGTTCTTTTTATGAGCTTTTTTCAACAACATACTAGTACATGTAATTGATTTCAACTCCATACATTCATCATACAAAAAATTGAACAGTTACCTTATCATTTCTAATCAGTCAGTAAATAAGCACAGTTACAAGTGTTTATTGGAAGCGACTGAGTAAAAAAATAATAAAGTTGCCTATATATCAACTGTGACACTAAAAATGATCAAAAAGATTTCAAGACTTACCGTCTTCATCATCAACAACCCCCCTGTTGTTTATCAGATGACTCGGATCATCGCCATCATCTGACAGGCTCCCTACAAAACAACAACTCCAATATAACTCATTCACCAGGCAAATTATTAAAGCTACAAATACAGAGGAATCCAGTCAGAGGGACCTTGCCAAGATAATTAATACAGTACTGTAGTTCCATTAATATTCTCGAGGATCTATGTTTTTTATGGATTTTGTAAAGTTCACAATTCATGGACAATGGTTCTAACAATAAACTAAATTGTAAGATACATGTATCTTGTAAGAACATTTTGATTTTGTGGATCCACAAAACAACAAAATCCATAAATAAATCGTATTCAAGAAATATTTTTGAAACGCCAGTAAAATTACCGGTAAGTCACAGGCATTTGATGTTAAAAAATATTTCGTTTAATAATAGAATTTTCCCCTGTACTATATAATAGTACAGCTAGAGGATAAGTTTATTATGAATTAAAATGAAATATTTTCAACATCAGGCGCCTGTAGTACAAGTACATTGTAATAATATATAATATAAATTCAATTCCTCTTTTCCAATGGATACAATGTACAAAGTTCAGTGTAACCATTAGCTGCCAGTGACTTGTACACTATTTTCTAAAACTGCAGAGGTGTCCAATATATTGGTATGTCAAATCCTAAATAGGTGGTACATGTTGATATTCAATTTTCAGATCAGAACAAATTTGAAACGTTTAAATTGTGGATATAAATATTACATTTAACATGTATAAGAAAAGATTAAATATGTCAGAAATAAGGAAATGTGGAAATTCTTTTTTAAGAATGCCATGTACATCAAGCTTTGTCTTTGAGAAAAATATGCTAAACTATTCAGAAGTGGTAACCTATACAGTCAGAGAAATGATTATATTCATTACAAGAACATACCATATTGTGTTCACATGCTCTTTAATATACATGTACATGTTCTCCATGATATGAATCAAACACACAGAATCACATTAAACTCTAGACTACAAGGATTAAATCACCTGTATGTTTATGGAGAAGGCTTACATAGGCATTGCCTGCTGCCTAATCTATTTATGTTAATATATATTAATTTGCATAATAAAATATGTTCAAATCAAATCAAACTGCCAAGTTGAACCTTCATTTTGACTATATTAATAAAATTCATGATGTTTTTATTCAACAATCAATTTAAATAATATATTAAGATATAGTCAAATTTCTTTAAATACATGTAGCTGCAAGAAAACTCCCAAACCTAAGATATCCAATGATTCAATGTCGTTTCATGCATTAAAGAAACACTACCGGTTGGAATTTCCAACTCACTAAATATACATGTACCAGTATGTATGATATTGAAGGTATTAGTTTTTTGTAAATAGAAGATTAAATCATATTTTGATTCTATCAAACTCCACAAAGAGAATCAATAATGGCTATCATACTGGTAATTATTATGACATATTCCACCAACTAATCAACATCTGATTTTTCAAAGGATTTTTGTATACCAATAGAAGTTAATTGGAAGAACTTTTAACACTCTCACATTCCAAAGGCCCCTTCAACTTCTACCCCCATGGTCTTATCCCAAACTCTACTTCATTCAGACATCGATATATGCTTCCCCAATCAGCCACAGAGCTGTAAGATGATTAAGTAAAAGCAAGCAGTAACAAACCACTGTACCTTGATTGTTGCTTACATGGGAAATATTAATGGACTCTGAAAATTATAATTTTTTGCTTTCAAGTACATGCAGGTAGAATTGTAATAATTAAATAAATAAATATTTTTCATATATTCAAGCATACATTATGTCAGTGTGGATATGCATGTACATGTTTAAAGTATGTGTATATTTTTTTTATATTGTTGAGCTTAAATCATCACCTAGCTATAAGTTTTAGTATTTATAATATTGCTATCAGAGAAATAATACTAATTTTTTAAATCATGATGGGTATCATGATAGCTATGTAAGTGAGAGTTATATTGTATGTAGGATTTGATTAAAGGAAAAAAAAATGTTTAATAAGTACAGTACATAATTAATCATCATATATCATAACCAGTGATCTAATTACAATACATGTATCATACAATGTAGTTAAAAGCAATACAAACTAACTTTGGCCACAGAATGTTATCCTAAGCCTAGCAAAACACAGTCATTATAATACAAATATCTCTGAATATTGAATCATTTCCCATTTCCTTCAGCAGAAGAACCCTACCGTTTGTCTCCCCTTCATTGACTACGACACTGTACTCCTTGGGATGAACGGTACTGTCTTCATCTGGGAGAGAGAGACCTACAGCAGGGAAAATGGAGTGATGCTATTAGGAAGTCTATTCCTCATTTGTTGAATATTTAACATATTGATAACTCTATCCTCTTTCAAGGCAATACTTGTGTCTTAGTAGTCACTGAACATATATTTTGCCATGATTAATGAGAAACATATCATTTTTTCATAATTTACTTGTCAATGATAGACGTATGTGTGTCACATTCTAACAAATTAAATCTTAAGAAAATATTCCAATAAATATATTAATACATCAATTGATTAGTAAACAAATACAGTTCCATTACTATTGAATGAATTAATATACATGTATAGTGAATAGAACCTTGCTGTATCAAATAATTACTACTACACAATGTATGTCATTAAACATTTAATATTCCGCACTAATCTCGTTCAAGTTGACATGGATATGAATAAATCTAAACAGAAACACTGTGATGAAATTCTGAGCTAGCAGTAAAAAATGCAATGCCCACCTATTTCCTTTGGTGTACTGACAAGTCCAAAGAAATTTATGACCCCACCAGCAAACAACACAGATGATGTAAGCAGAAAAGCATACTGAAAAAAAAAAATAAGTGAAGAAAGATGAAAACACATGTATGGTCCCTCATGGGCAAATATACATGTAGCTCAATCTCTCCTGATCACATTAAATACAGGTACCATCAAATAGAAAATTCACATGCATCATGTTACACCATGTTTAATTTAATAAGAACATCTAATGGTGCTGCAAATACAAACTGCCACTAGATATTCAAAGACTACATACATGTAACTTAATTGTCAATCAACTTTTATTTGGTTTTACAAACCGGTAAAATGTGGTATTCTTTTTTTAACAACCAATTTAAAAAACCCCTCAAAAACATTTTCTATCCCAAATCAATGAACTTTATCTCCCCACAAAAATTTCTGCTTCTAACTGTATGTAGTGTACTTTATCAAATTCAGTGTCATGTGACTTACATCATATCCATAGTCCAGCACACCTGACACCAGGAAGGCCCCAATGATGTTACCGACCGATGCACACGCACTCCACAGACCCAGCACCAGACCCCGGCTAAAACAAACAGAGAAGGAGTCAGCTCTGATGGGAAATATCTAGGCCCTGCCATCGTCAACACTTTAAATTACTATTATCAGCTATTAATCATAAATATGCATGCATAAATTAGAGGTAATCCGTGAACATTTAGATGAGGAAAGTTGGTGTTAAAAAGGCCTAATGTATACACATAGCTAAAGTAAGAGCAGAGACTTTGAATTGATCTTTTTTTATTAATATTAAGAAAAGATCTAGCTAATATATAAAGATATTTAACATGTTTAAATCGTGTATTTTCTCTTGTACAATATGAGTATGTTATATGACCTAAAATTAAGGTCAAAACATACAATTACTTCCTAAGCGGCTTACCTATATCTACCGAACCAGTTCCCCATGATAGCGACCACCGTCGGCCATCCCGTGGACTGAAGGAGGCCGTTCAGGATCCAGATGATGACGTAGACATACTTGTTGTAGAAGTGCACCCACTCAAACACCACTCCAAACACAAATACCTAGATAATAGATATAGTGATGTGTTCATTACATAGCCTATATAACTCTGTTCAGTATTTCGTCACATATGGCCAATGTAATTATAATTATACTGGCCAGTTAGCTGTGTACAAAAATACTTGCAATACCAGCCATTTTTATCATATCTCAAAACAAGGTCATGTAATAATTTGAGCACTAGAGCAGTCTTACCATTACTGCAGATGAACACATTCCAAAAGACAGCACCAATCGCATATTCAGCCTAAAAATTTAACATCAATACATGTAGCTGTGTAACTTGAAAAAAACACTAATAAACCGCTCATATATTATTAAGAAATTCAAAAACAGTTCATAACAGTAGTGTCCATGCTTATTGTTCTACATGTAAGTGGAATCTTTAAATCTACACAAACATTTCTTGGAATTACAGTTCTGATACATGTACTTATAATGTAATTGTAATAATGTAATCTATAATTAACTTAATTGTAGTTTTTATGCTTAATTATTTTTCCTGGATTTGTGTCCAATGACAACATATATACACACAACATACAGAGTGTGTGTACATACCGGTCTCCTATCATCCCACTGATGTACAGCCCCTATAGAAAGACACAAAAAAGGCTTTATTCACTTCAACTTGTTTCAATTCTGCTAATCACAGCAAATGATACAAAGGTATGAATATTAAATACAGATAAAAGATATTTCTAGATTTTATAAAGTAAATGTTTATTTTGAGATTTAATCAAATCTATAGAACATTTACCATATTTCCAAGCATATCCAGACAATATTATATACACTGCTGGTATATTTCTGTTTAAGATTTTTATTGAGAAACACCATCATAAAAAATTTAAAATGAGATCATGGGAAAAAAAAAGGGGAGGATGATACATGTACATATTGAAAATGGATATTAGTTGGAGGAGGGGTATAGTGCAGGTAAAACAGAATGGTAGCTAGGTAGCTGAGGAAAGTTGATTTTTTTTTGGTAGGTAACAGTTACCACAGCATAGGAAATCATAAAGACAGCATCTAACACTCCAAGGTACGGCTCAGCATCTTTCCTGGAGTTGAATAAATGGCGAGAGTTCCAGATCTACCAGAAAAAAAAAGCCCATGACTATTTGAGTACATATAATATATATTTCATTATACACCTACATATCTCATCTTTGCTATCTGCAAACCTGCATTTTCTTATATTCTTATATAGAGCTCTCCTTTAAAAGGAGATCCATTCTGTCTAAAAATGGCCACGATCATCTAGCCCTCTTAATTGATATCCAGCATGGCTCTTTCATATCGATCATTTGCATATTACAAGAGAAGTGATTAATTTAATTTATTACTCACATGATCAGGTTTGGTGTAGTTAACTGTGTCATTGTGAAATGATGGACTCCATTCGTCTGAGATTGTGGATTTCACATTGCTGAAAGTCTTTCTTGTAGCGTGAAAAAATGCATAGCTGTAAAAGAAAACATATAATAGATTTGCATGTAACATCGATTATCGATATTCCTATAAAGCTCTAAAGAAAACATGTCAAAATATTTTGTGAAGCCAAATCTCGCAAAGATTCATCTTACATAGTGATTAATAAGTCAGAAAGTCCATTTTCGAATAATTTACAAACCCTTGTCGTCTGCTTGCGTGCAACTTCGACAGCTAAATTAATAGGATGGCTTTTTGGTTGTCTTATCGACTATCTAACGTAAATATAAAGCATCTAGATTTAAAAATACCTCACTTGAAACAACTTATTTACCTTAGGAACGTGAGCAGAAAAACTGCGACATGATGATGTGTGTAGTTCGCCATTGTCTGATTGATTCAATCAGAATGCTCGAAGTATTTAGATTAAAACAATACATGAGACAAACAATCTATAATCTATATATAATCACTGTTCATTTAAAAAAAAAACCCTTAAAAAATATCTCAATAAACCCTAGGCCTTTCTGGTCATATATTGAATCTGTCATCCACGACTCAATGTTTATCAACTTTGCGAGTCGTGTGACTTCCCAAATCAAAACAGGAAGTTGGGCAAAACGGTGCAAGGTGGTTCGACACATTGACTTTTCGGCACCTAAATCGTTTTGAAATAAAGCGGTGCGTCGATTACCCAAATGGACCCAAATGAACCCAAATGGACCCAAATGGCGACCCAAATGAACCCAAATGGCGATTCAAATGGAAAATTATCGCAATAAAATCAATCTTATAACTAATTTATAATGAATTACATTATGAAATTATTTTGTAAATAATTATATACTAGTATGGGGACTCTGTACGGTATCACAAATTATGCGAGGCGGTGTACCAGGGAATACTGTCGCTAGTGAATATGGTCGCTCTAAAAATAGATTTAGAAAACGGTAGCCATGCAATTCGACCCTTGCTTAATAAGACACCAATACATTTGAATGTACTACTGTACTTGTGATAGCCATTACAGATTGTTAAAAAATGTTATAAATGAGTTAAGAATCTATAAAAAGGACACGTTAAAAAACCCCAATAAAATTGATAAAACGTTGGCTTATTTTAACATCGAGATCGGGATACACTCGATGTTTTGATCGTAGAGAGAGTGTTATAGTCTGTCCCAAGTTATTGTTTCCATCATTTTTTGATGATTTTTAATAAAAATACACATACCTGTGAAAGAAATGCTGTTGAAATCGATAAAAGGGAACATATCCAAAATATCTTCATTGAAAAATTATCATTTTTCACTCATAAAAGTTCACAGGAACGAAAACAAATTTCTTACGGAGATTTATAATGGGAAATGTTTACATCTTTTCTCCATTCGGAAGTTCTCGGGACACCTCGCACAATTTTTCAACGTTATCATCCGGGCTTAATAAGGGCTTATGCAATGCTAAATCTCCGTAGACTTTCTATTTTGGGATGTGTATTGAAACCTGAAGCGGTAGAGGGGGCGTTTCAAAACAGATAATCTGGACATTTTTCATATTAGTGGATGAACATAGTTTGAACACAAAGGTATTTATGATTATCGAAATATCAAGCAAAAAGTGGTGGAAGCAAAAACTCGGGACAGAGTATAGTAAGTTTGATATGACGTTGTGTAACTTTTAAATTCTTAATGGATTTGGCCTTTATGATTTATCAAATGTTTATGATTATATTCGTGAAACATATTTTTAGCACATAAACATACATTACAACTCAATTCTAAAGAGCTACAGTTCGAATCTTCTACTCTCAGTTTGTATTTTACTCGGTAGTTTATCTCAATATCAGGGTTTCATATCGTTGTATTAGAAACAATTATAAACGAAAAACATAACTAATTTTAAACAACAAAGAATTATAATCATTTCAATGAGTATGTGTGTTTTACATTTCTGGTTATAAAGTTGTATTTACAGTTGTTATTTACAGTTGTTAATAATAGTTTCGTTTCATGCTAGAGATTCTAAAAAAAAAAACGTGCATTGGTTCGCATTTCATAATTTTTCATGGATTGCTTTTTGTTTAATTTTAAAAAATAACTTAGTTCAGAATAATTACAATGTGTTTAAAAGGGCATGGTCATGCAAATTAAATTGCATCAAAAGAATACTAGTAGTTATTTAATGACACTTTAAGAGCTCACACACTTCAATGTTTACACCCAAGATATTATCAGGGGGCTCACACCTGCCATTTCCTGTGTATAGGTACCGAATTTTAATTGTTGTTAAAACAATGGGGTAACACATGGAAGCCTTGAACTTAAACAAAGGGGTTCTTCTAGATTGTTTCAAAGTGTCACCATTCTGGACAACACGTGCACCTTATAATTTAAGACAATTAAGACGCAATCTGCGGATTATCTTGTATGTGTAAAACTCCTGCTTGTAGATTTATAGTAGACAATTAAATGATGAAAAGTAATTGGAATAAATATGAATGAAGTATTTGAAAGTTATAAAATATGGCCAGATTTACTATTGATCAAAAACTTTTATAAGTTTTCTGAGATTGAAAATTAATAACACGAAAGCTATGAACATGATTTATTTTCTTAGTCGTATTATCAGTTGAATAAGAATTCGGCGATAAATATTTATTTGAAGATTAATTTTCATGTGCAGTATAGTATTTCATGAATAAAATATATATATCTCAATTTAATACATTTTCTTAATTAATAAAATGACGTAAAATAAAATGCCATAATAAATTTTCGGAAACAATACTATGCATCCATATTGATCTCTTGGTGAAGGTACATTATATATGCCGGTGTGATTGGTTACATACACCTGGGAAGCGAAGGTTCGTGTGATATTTGATGTGAATAAAGAACACATATGGGTGTTAAATCTGGGCCTCTTATCTGGTACTTGTGTTATTGCGTAACCAGTCCATCGATACACAGTTGTTTCGGTAAATTGTTTTTTTCTAACGTTACGGGTTTAGGTTTTTAAATTCGTAAATATAAAAATTATTAATTAATATATTAATCAGTTTAGAACAATAATTTAAAAAATCCGTTAATTTAAATTATTTAAACACATTTTTGACTACATATTGACTGTCCTACTAGTTGTTTTTGGATGACAGGACTCAAATATTTTGGGTTTAAAATCAGCTGGAACCCGTTACATATTTACGCGACAATATTCCCTACGCATGCGCATAAGCCAGGGAATACTGTCGCTCTTTTCACTATATGTTTTATTGTAGAGCGACCGATTTCACTGAGCGACAGTTTTCACGGTTACAGCGGTACCCTATCAGGCACGTATTATCGTTTTTGAAAATGACGTTTTTGAAAATGGGGGAGGGGGCATTAAATTTCTATTTAATGCTATTTTGTTTGATAATTTTTACATCCTCCCAAAAAGTGTGTGGGTGGGGGGGGGGGGGGG
>WFKH01003881.1:48151543-48175210 GCA_016163765.1 Magallana hongkongensis
AGAATGGGTCTCGTTCAACAGCATGCTCTCTCATGCAAATCATCTGGTTGAACTAGATATTCACAATAATTCCACAGAAACGCACAGCTTATTTTTACTTTCATATCATATAACCGATCGCCTTCTGGCGGACGGTAAAACCAAATTAAGATACTAAAATGTATATTTGCAAGGTAGCGCTTCAGACTGTAACTGAATAATAATCTGAATAACACATTTGACCTTCCGTTGACATTCAAAATAAGAATGTTTCAAGAAAATGACAGTGACATTAAAGTTTGACAAGGAATTATACTCAAAATAAGATTTTTATGTTTTAGATAAATCATAATGACAGCTAAATCAAGTTCTGTTGAAAAAAATCTATGGCCACAGTGAACTTAGCTACATTTACTATATTTTCTAAGCCTTACATAACTGGAATTGAGACTGGTAGCTGTAGTCACAGGAGGGGGTGCTTGGGTAGATGTCTGATATTTATCTGGACATAACCTAAAAACAGAAAAGAAATGATAAAACCATTGTCCAGGTGCACATAATTCAAAAGCTAAATTATTTTTTTAAATTCTGAGATGGTGTATGAACATGGACATCTAAAACTCTGATAGGAATGTTACCCAGTGCAGTAAGTGTGTATTTTAGAGCTCTGCTTTTTCAAAGTGTACGTAGCTGCTAAAGTTGATGTAATTATTGTAATCTTAACAAAGTGCTATAAAGTTAGTCATAGTTTTGTAAACATTAAACTCTTTTTCATGTCATTTAACTTTAAAAAACTTGTGCTCACTCTTTGAATGTTCTCTGTGTGAATGCCTCCGTGGCCACTATAGGCCTGATGTAATGGACGTGTAGCACTATCTGCCCTTGTTTGACAGCACTCTGAATCTTCTCTACCTCAGCAACCATGTTGATTTTACTTAGGGTTGATTTCTTAACCTCAAAGGACAGCTTGTCCTGTAATGAAATGCAATGATTGTTTTTCATAACAGATTAAAGATATTTCTTCCAAATGCAAAATCAATAGGCAAAAGAAACAAGAGGCCCATGAGCCACACTGCTAACCTGAACAGCAATGTCAATCTGTTATCCATGAATTTACTGTGGAATCATTGTTTCAAACAAACACTTCTCATACATATAAATATTCACAAATACAATAATTCCAATAATATTTTCAAACAGTCTTCATATTTCTATGTTGTCATAATGAAATTTTAGGACTTTTGTACAATTTTACATACACTTTCTTCATCATTAATGAATTCTACATTTTATATATTACCATTATTTTTTAATGTACCTGTTTTATCCAGGTGAGATTGAGTGTACCTGTTTTATCCAGGTGAGATTGAATGTACCTGTTTTATCCAGGTGAGATTGAAGGACTGGGCCACTTCCCCCAGTAGTAGGCTGTTGACCTGTTGTTGAAGATCATCAGAGATGTCGCCCCTCGTGGTCAGGTGGAGATTCTGTAGGGCCTCCAGATCAATGCTGCGGAACTTGAGAACCATCTCCACACTGAAGAAAACAAATGATGTTCAAGTTGACATCAAAATACAGGCTGGGGTTCCATCAATGTTAGTGGGCTTCAATTTTCATGGATTGTAAAATTCATAATCTAATGATATCATATGTACTGTCAATAAAATCTGTTATCACATATCTTACTTCAATGAACATTTTGAATTCGTGAATCGACTAGACAACAAAATCAAGAAATAATGATGTTTAAAAAATATTCATGAAACCAAAGTACATGTACATGCGATATCTAGAAAGATTTATCATAAGTTCACCAATAAATACTTTTATTAATGCCTCTAAAAAGACATATTGTATACAGGGAAATATTAGCCCCCATTTCATTTTGCGCTGTTCGCCCTCGTTGTCAGCGAGTGAATTTAAGACTGGGCGAATTCCTTGATCTCAAATTATCATTCTTTAAACACAACTTTGTCTGGGCGAATTTAAGATGGGGCATAACCGTTTCCAGTGAAGAAGGGCGAAAATAACACCAGGTAAAAATAACCTTGTATACAGTATGTGACCTAGATGACCTTAACCTGCTACAAGGTCCTCTGGACATAAACATGCATGGCTCAACCAATTTTCCTGACAGCATCAATACAGAGCTTACTTTGTGGAATCCTCCCTATTTCGGGGTGAGAACTTGTTCCTCTCAGATGAAGGACCGAAACTGAAGCTCTGAGTGTAATCTGCTTTAGTTTTCAGTGCTTCCACATAAAGTTCCAAGTGTGGGTGTAAAGTTGTGGCATGGAGGACAACGTCTGCTCCATCCTAAACAGACAAAGAAACACCATGGAATCAACTAAATTTTATAAATTGTAAGCATTTTCAGGATTTAATTATGTAGACATGCATATAAGATGAAAATTAACAACCTTACCTTTTACATCTTAAGTGCAGACATTTCAAAAGACTTACTCCTATACAAGTCTTACCTCTGACAGGATCACATCCTGCAGGACTTCCTTTGCACCTCCTAACATGGCTTCCAGCTTGACCCTCAGATCCTGTTCTGTTTCTGTCTTTTCTGTAGGACTCAGTGACTGTGTACCATTACATGGGACAAACAGGGGGTACACATAGCTGGACAGTGAAAAGAGGAGGACAGATGTTATAAACAATCACCATAATAACCTTAATGATTTAATACAAAGCCATCAAGAACACAAAAGTAAATGTGACTTGGGGTCAAAGGTAAAAACAAAGCCAATATTTTTATTATATAAGCAGTGTTTCAAATTCAGAAGAAATTCAATGGTCTGTAGTAGGTGAGTAGTGTTTAATGTCAATTTTAAATAAATTGGTATATAAAAGTGAATAGTGTTCAACAATCAACCAAAACTAATGATCCTGTTAAGATGAGTAGTGTTCAAAGGTCAAACCAACAGCCCTATCCAAGTGAGTAGTGTTCAAAGGTCAAACCAACAGCCCTATCCAAGTGAGTAGTGTTCAAAGGCCAAACCAATAGCCCAATCCAAGTGAGTAGTGTTCAAAGGTTAAACCAATAGCCCTATCCAAGTGAGAAGTATTCAAAGGTCAAACCAACAGCCCTATCCAAGTGAGTAGTGTTCAATGGTCAAACCAATAGCCCAATCCAAGTGAGTAGTGTTCAATGGTCAAACCAATAGCCCTATCCAAGTGAGTAGTATTCAAAGGTCAAACCAATAGCCCTATCCAAGTGAGAAGTATTAAAAGGTCGAACCAATAGCCCAATCCAAGTGAGTAGTGTTCAAAGGTCAAACCAATAGCCCAATCCAAGTGAGAATTGTTCAAAGGTCAATGCAAAACCAAAAGTCCATTGTAGGAAAGAATTGTTCAAAGGTCAAACCAAAACAAATGGTCCAATCCAAGTGTGCAGTGTTCAAAGGTCAAATTAAAACCAATGGTTCTGGCCAAAGAATGGGGTTAAAGGTCAAACCAAAACTCCGTAACAGGTGAATTATGGTCAAAGATCATTACCCACAAATGAATCTGACCAGGAAAGGAAGTGTTCAATGGTTAAACTAAAACCTGAACTCTTAAAAATATCTTGGAATTTTCAGGCAGTGCCGTTAAAACTAATTATTAGGGAGAGTAGTTAAAACCAAGTATCCATTAAGAAGATGTGAACTGACCTGTTGGAGATGAGCTTTGTTTTCTGACAGTGGGCCACATTCCAGCTCCCATTGAAGAAACATCCCTGGCTCCTCCTACACAGGACATTCATGGAGCTAAAAACAGAACTCTGATTTAACATTTATTATCACTTGTTAAGACCTTCTACAAATCACTCTACCAAAGTTGATGACTTCAAGGTAAACAGCATGTACCTTATCCACTTTTTGCAAGAACTGTGGTTCTATATCAACAGGTCAGGCACAATCTCTTCAATAAGCAAGACAGCTTATTTTGGATTTTTTGAATAGCTTAATTAAGCTATTTTGACCATACTTAAGTATTTAAAGTAAGATTTAAAGTTGCGGATTGTCTGGTTACAGGCAATGAAAGCTGGATGGTGCCTGGCCTTGTAATAAAAGTATGCACTTTTTGACAATTTATAAATACAATCATAAGAAATAAGAAAAACACTAAAAAGGCTATCAAGGTGTACTTATGAAAAATTTCATCAGTAGCCACTTGCCTGTTATAACAGGAAATGGAACAGTTTCCATGGAGACTAGCCTGGTACACCATTTTTGTGGGCTGGTGTCGGCCATTGTCCAATGTGATGGAGAAGGCCTTTAGTTTGAGCACTTGTTTCCATTTCTCTATCTCAGAGCTAATGGAGGAGTTAGAATTGTCCCTTTTCACTTTGAAAATGATGTATTTCTACAAAATTTTAAACCATTCCATGTCAAAACAATTGTACAACATAATCATGTTTCAAGCAAATTTGATTATGATGATGATGATGATGATGATGATCATCATCATCATCATCTTTTAATTATTATACTATGATCATTACATGAAATGTGTAAGGTTCATATGAAAATCAATGATAATTTCAATACGAATATACTGTGAATATCATAATCATGATCATGAAGGCAATGACAGCAAAAATGTTGATCAAACTCTTAGTGTAGACAATGTCTCCTCCATTTTGTCACCTGATCGAACCAGACATTGTGTATGTCAGTGAGGGAGAACCCGTTTGACAGGAGACTTCTCAGTTGATGAAACAGCTGCTCCTTCAGCTTCCTTCTCTGTCGCAGTTCTAGCTTGGAGAAATCCACATTTGGAAATAGCATGGCTATTTCAACACTGTTGAGAGGAAAAACCATTATAAGCCAAAGGTCACCACTGATCACTTAATGCACTACTGATCGCTTGTTAAAAATATCCATCAATAAAATTTCTACTTACCGTATATCAGGTTTTTTCCGCGTCATGTTTTTTCCGCGAATAAGAATCTAGAACGGTATATATAATTTACGCGAATCAAATTTTCACTATTTCAAAGTCATAGTGAAAATATAATTCACGATTGTTTTAACCTGTGAAGTAAGAGTGAAAAAATATCTAAATTGTCACTCTTAATAATAAAAAATTCGGGCAATAAAACCATTTACACGATTTTCTTAATGTGAAATAATTACCGATAATTATTTTCAGAGACGCAAACAGTCATAGATCAATAGATCATGTACCGTTACATAAACCAGTAGCTCAGGTGTAATTAGACATGGGTTTACCCAAGGAAAGTGACCGTTTTAATTAGCTTGTCAATGGAGTATTAAATAAACAACGAGGCTTACATACATGTACCTGTTTTCTGGCGCTTGTCCTCCGATCCCGCAATTATCTACCTCTAACTAAACCAGCTGAACACAGTTCACCGTACCTGTTTACTTTATAAGGAAAGAGAAAATCTATTACAAGAACAAAACTTTGTATCAAATTTACGCTGATTTATTTTCCGCGATTCGGTAATCGTCACGAACAAAGCGGAAATTGGATACACGCGGAAAAAACCTGATATACGGTATCTTGGAATCAACTAAGATTGATCTTTTTTTTTCTCCATGTCATAAACAAACCTTAAAATTTAGTAGTAAATAGATAAGTACACGTAAGTGTAAATACATGTACATGCAATGTACCTGACCATTTTAGTGAATATTTACAATATACTTATAATAGAAGTAAAATTAAAGTCAATATATGTAATTCATATGAAATGCATATCTATAATTTCCTATATATTTATATATTTTAATATCTTAACCATTAATAAGAAAAAAAACATTTTAAGTCGAAGGGGAGGTAAATCAGTGACCTGTTAAAATCTTCCACATCTTGTCCTGTGACTTGAGTATTGTTGATTGTTAGTTGTAACTGTCCGCTACCTATCCATGATGAGATGTTGTATAAGAGGCTGGATAATGGAGCTCTCCTAGCTGTTCCTTGGACTTCAAATGTAAAGCTGCTCCTGAAATCCTATAGGAAAAGTTAATCATATAATTATAGACCCCAAAATTCAATTTATTTTTCTCTTCATAGCAAAATAATCTCTGGCTACTTTAATTCAATCAGGCTTGAAGACTTGCAGTTAGTTCTTGCCCCCATTTTTACAATTCCTATTGTCTATCAATGACAATTCAGATGGCTGTGCAATACTTTTTGTAACTCCCTTGTATGAAAAAGGATATCAAAAAATTTAAAATATCTCTATGGTCTCAAATTATCTCTACAGTCTTAAATTATTTTTTTGTCAAGATAAAGCTCATATTTTCTATACTTCTAATCTCCATTCTTCCAACGCCCCTTCCAACCACCTGAAAATGTGTTCTGAAGGTCTCAAGTTCCAAACACATTCACTTTTTTCATTCCACTAAAATTGATGGTAATATTTAAGGACATTCATTTCAAAGATTTATTCTTCAATGAACAATGAGCCTCTGACACACTTACTGTACCTGTCCATATCTGAAGCTGTGAGCCTGAGCCCCTGCTGGAAGCCCGTGTAGAAATCCTCCCACTGCAGTCCTGACCCCCTCCAGACTCTGGTTCCTCTCACCCTCAGTCAGTTCATCCAGTTTAACACAGGGAAACACCACGGTCACTTGTTTCCTGATCACAAAGACAACAATGAATACAACAGAAATCATCATACAATAAGTCACTGTTTAGCATTTGTTGATATCATGAATTAAACCTTATTTTGACATAAATTTCAAAAGATTCATATATAAAAATTGTTTATCCACTAAATCAGATTCCCACAAACTCGCATTTGCAAATTCATTGCAACTGCCCCTGCAGGGCGATTAATTGAGATGAATTCACATTAATCCAATGCATAAAATAAATAACAGGACCAGAAGACCAAAAGTCTGGCACATCTTCTAAATAAATCAAGATTTTTTTAAATTGAAGGAATTTTTTTTTCATATATTGTCAATCTTTTTGACATATAAAATACCTCTTTTATCATATACATTGAACATTTCAGAATATATAACTTTTATGATTAGATCTTTTGAAATTTTCTCTGATACATAATCTTTTACATCTTCTCTTGTCCTCAAACTTCAAGTTCTTTTTGCCTAATACAAATCAGATTTAAAACATAGACAGGGAGATATGAAATGAAGCACTAACTTTTCGGGCAGTGTCATGTCGTCTGAGCACTGCTGTAGCTGGTAGGACCAATAACAGCTGGGTATTGTGGAGCAAGCCGACTCCTGGGTCCTGTAACAAGGGAAATAACTCTTGACACTAAAGTTCTGATCTGATAAAAACAAAGAGAATTGTCTTTGCCAAGCAAAGAACTCACCGAATAAAGTCTGCTCTAAAAGAAGGGGCTAACTCTGCAGAGTCAAGCAAGCATTGAACTGAATTTCAAACCATACACATAAAAAACATTACAAATTACACAATTAAAAACATTGATTTTAATATAACGAGATATATTAATATGCATATTTTATTGCAAAACTTTCGACTGATTCAAAAGACCATATTCAATGGGATAACAGTGCTATTAAATTATTTCCAATTTATAGAGTTCTGACAAAACAGTATCAAACATTTAAAGGGGCTGGATGGTCAAATAAGATTAAATTTGAAAACTATAGTTTGAGATTTTTTCCTAGAAATTTACTAAATAATACTTTATGAATAATATAATCATTCCAATTTAAATTAAAGTGAGTTTTAGGGCAATTGTTGACCACAGCCTCCTTAATCTTGAGTAGAATGATTGAAGTTTCCCTACGCTTGGTGACACTGTCTAGGACACAGCTCTGAGAAGCTTCCAATGAAGAATGTATAGTTGGCTGTGTACTGTAGACCGAACAAACTGATGTCCAGTAGACCCTGGTTCACCCGGTCCCTCAGTGGTGTGTGTTCTCCAGGTAAATTCCGCAGGTCCTCAGGCTGCTTGGACACCATAAACTTTATTGTGTTCTGATAAATGTTATGTAAACAATTCATATTATTCTGTAAGATTATAAAGAAAATAGGTGTTGTACTGGTAATTCAATTTTACAAAATAATTACCGGTAGTATGCTAAAATTATTTCATTTCTTACTTTTAACATTTTCCTGAGTCAAATGAGCACTTCTTTTTTAATGTTTATGAGATGTACATGTACCTTGAAAAAGGCAATGTTAGAAATAGTCTTGGTAACTATTGGTGACATTGTTTCCTTGGCAATCCTGACAACTTCCTGCTCTATTTCCTTCCTGGCAGTAAATGGGTGTGTCTGAAGCAACCAATCAGTGTCCAGAGAGGGAAACTCAATGTCAACCTCCATGCTGAGGAAAATGTTATTGACATATCAGACATACAGTAATTGCTTCTAAGCTATTTTTATATGGTGGTACAAATGATGATAGATATAATTTTGAATTATGAAAGTTTTTTAAGATGACTAAAAAAACTGAAATTGATATTAAAAGGAAAATCTTTTTTGGCACAGGTGGATAAGAACATAATTTGTTGTCATAAATTGACTTGATTTTTCAAAGATGGGTTTTAATAAATAAGTGCAATCAAAGAGATTTGTACTTTGTGATCTGAGCGTATGTAGTTGGCCTGGTACTACTAGTAAAAGTCTGATTCCCAACCGTCAGAACAAAGTTACTGGTCCTGTTCAGCTGTTGCTCCAAGTCCCACCAGATGGCGCTCACTCGATTCTGGTGGAGAACTCCTTGTATAGTGAAGTTGAACACTCGCCCCACCAGTCTGGACATCTATAAAGTGGCAATATTTCAGGATTAATATCAGAATAATGAAATATCAGTTTAACCGCTATCAGATTAAGTGGAACCCTCTGTACATATATTTTAATCATTCTTTTTTCAGAGTTTTGCAGGCTTGCTGTTATAAAAATTTAAAAACTCACAACGAAAGAGTCTGCTTCTTATTTGAACCAAATTCATCTACGTACTAAATCAAAACCTCCCACCCAAAAAATTATACAGTATCAAATGAGTCAATAGCTTTCCTGTTTTAGACCTCATTCTAATAGTGAATTCATAAATCTGTAGGGACTACTCTTTAAACTCCCTGCCCTGCCCCATCTGAAACAGAGCCTCACCTGTGTTATGTTAAATGAGTGCAGGGCCCTGTCAGACAGGTGGGTCATATTTCTGACTGCCTCCTGAAAGTTCTGGAGGGCCCCCCGCTCCTCTGAATCGCTGAGCTTCTGGTACAGGCCCAAACAGGGGAAGTAGGCTCTGGCATGGATCCTGAAAATAGGGATAGAGAAAAGGAAAGTTCAGATTAAAATTTAATTATGTTTCTGAAGAAAACTTGGCTCACCGGTCATAATCTGAAAGGCCGCTGGTTCAAATCTTGCTGTGGGCCCTTCATATTTTGAGTTAAAGTTGTAGACAAGGCACTTTATTTACAATATCTTAGGCCACCCAGCTGCAATGGTCGACATCCAATAATGGGCATGACACCATATCATTTTTAAAAGCAATGCCATTAAAATGTGTTTTAATGAAATTTTGATTTATCATTCAAAGAAGATATTATAATTTGATACATTACAATATTTTGGTAATAAAAGTGATGTATACATGTATCTATTATAAAGTTTACATTTTGACTATTGAATGAGAAATTGATTTCAAAGATATAAATTATTATAATAATTTTAGTTGCAACTTAAACATACAGCTATGCTGTTCTTAGGGGCATACTTTGATTTTCAGTATCATACAGTACGTTCATCTTGAATTTTAGATCGAGATATATGTGGCTTTAATTTCAGCTCAAGCAAAAATTAATAATCTCCCCTGTTCAAAATTTGAATAGGTTAATTGGCTATAAGCTCTGATTTCTCTCACCTTTCGGGTAACACAGGTGTAGTGGTACATTCTTGGTATACCTTGTCCCAAACACATGCCTTGTTTGTATTGCAGTCTTTTGGGCTTACACTGAAAATTATGTATTCATACATCAGAGAATTTAAAGTAGCTAGCAAATACATGTATATAAAAGAAATAATGTAAGACGAACTATATGAAGTATTTTGGTGAAGTTGTGCATTAAAAAACCCTGAAAGAAAAAAACCATGTGTTAATTTACTTATTCCCTCAAGAAATTCTTTCAAATTGAAAATTATATTATCATTATACAATTAAGTTGTTTAAAAGTGTATAAATATAAAATATATTATAATAAATTAATTTATGATTTCATTGCATGAATTCAAATTTAATAATTTTTTCAAACAAATTTTCTATAAATAAATATGATCATAATGATTAAATTTTTTCCCTTATCTTTCTGAATTATATTTATCAAATTAAAATAAAATGAAAATATGTTCCATTTAACCCTTTATTGAGATATTGTATATCATTTCATCCTCATAAAAACCAGACACTTGTCTTCCCATTCATGTCAGGTCAGAAATTACAGGTATAGATAATTGAATTACATGTCTCAGGTACATAAAGGTGTCGTGCTGCCTACAGGTATATTTAGGTCAGTTAGTCATTCCCTTTTAATCAATGTTTACCTTTCAATCAACATGAACTATCATCTGATTGGCCATTTGGGAGTTGTTATGACCAATGAAATTTCCTCTTATGGAAGTAGTTAGGGACAGGTAAATCATCAAGCTCAGGTGTGTCAATACAGGAAGAGAGTTTCTATTTTTGGTGATTGAATAATTTTACTTGTGATCAATTCAGAGCAGGATTATTTTGATTAATTCATCAACAATGGATTAAAGAACAGCTGAGAGACATGAACAGCTTTTACAGTGGAATATACAGGTGTCATTAATTCAGAAAATTGCAAGTGCGACTTCCATCAAAACTACTGTCATGTGAGATACTGATTACGAGATAATACCCCCTTGCACAACTTGAGAGAGTGAGATAATTCAATCAACACGTGAACAATGCCATCTAAGAAGGACCGACAGCGAGTTCTGGCTGAGATCTGGGCCACACCAACCCCGGTAGACATTGACTTCTTTGACAAAGGGGATGAGATAGTTGTCACCACTGCCAAGAGAGAAAATGTGGTGGGGTGGTGGCTGGACATCTTCACCGCCCTGTACCCCAACCAGACCTACCGGGAAAAGAACGAGCTGGTCAAGATCAAGCCAGCCCCCGGGGTGACCATCAAACTGTCCCACAAGACCGGGCTGATGAAGATCAGCGGGAAGAACCACTGGGGGTGGATGGTGGCCAACTTCACGGACGTTCTGGAGACCGCCAATAACGAGAGCGAGGAACTGGATGATGGAGCCTCGCTGATGTCCGATAACTCAGTCACACGGTATCTACAGCTCGACAAGAATGTGGAAATGGTAGGTATTGGTCCACACTATAGCTTGTACTTCAGCTCTTGTGGTATGTAGATATCATTAGTCCTGACCATTAGAATATCTCTTTTTTAGCTTCTGATCTAGCTTCTGTGGTTTCATTAACATTGGTGGGCATCAATTTTCACAGATTAAGAAAAAGTCAGGTTTTGGGTATGTAAATTTGTGGGCACCCAGCAGTGACAAAACCTCAATAAAAAAAAAATGAAAAATCAAAACATATAGCTTTAAAGAGCATTGGTTATGAAATTAGTTGAAGCTATTTGCTACTTTTCCCTTTTTATGTCCACATTAAATCTAAATTTCCTGTATTACATCCTGTTTAAACCCAAAATTCAAAGAGAAAAGAAATTTTTTTTTAGACGCTCTATATTCCTGTATACAGTAAATATACAAAATATCTGTATTTGGAGAGACGTGACATCTCACATCTAGCTGTATCAACAGTTATTTCCACTGAACAGTTATTCCCCTTGTCACAGGCTCATATCTGCTGACTGACTCCTGAGAAAATCTCCACTTTAGTTTACAACAAAAACCAATTTACCAGATACCTGTCTGTAAATTAGTCAGCTGTTTGTAAAGGTTTTATAAACAAAGCAATTTCCATTTGTAAACAAATTGCTAGATATTCATGCTGGGTATTTAGAATACACAAACCACCTTATCATTCATGTAACCTCCCTAGTTCCTTTATAAAATAAACTTACAGCTTTTTGAAAAGAAAGACGAGAACTTTTACAGGCAATCATTTGTTTATGTGTTTCACTGAAGCATGGTCATTATTTTGCCCACGCAATGCCTAGGAGAGGAATGTGTCCCGTCCTAGACTATATATATGGGCGGACAGGTGAATAAATGAGCAATAAATATTGATGACCATTGAGCAGCAGAAGTAATTAATGTATACAGGTATATGGCTCCTCCACTGACATAGACCCTCTGCTGTTTAGTCAGATAAAGCCACAATACACATAGTTTGCCTGTACAACCCTTAAAATTGCTTCATAAAAAGTAAACTGACATTTAATTCTAACAGGATAATGAAACAAAACACTTTACTTATACACAGGTCCAACATCCCAACCCCAACCAAATTTTGATAATATTTGTTTTGAAATATACATTGCTTGCTGTTGGTTGGTTTTTGAATTTTCACTAATGCCTTTTTATTTTTGTTGTTGGTAGGTTCAGGATTTGCTGGACATGATTCCTGAGGGTGGAGGAATCATGCAGAACGACTTCATCATGAAGTTATGGAAGAGCTTGATAGACGACTGGTTCGGCTGCGGAGCTGTTGTGTACATTGTCACCCCACGCATCGACGAGGAGCGATTATTTCAGATCTTCCTTCTCATGATCCGCAACAAAGGAACCGCATTCGGCGTCACACTGGTCATTCCAGAGAAGGGTCCGGGCGGGGAGAAATTCAAAAAGACCCTGGAAACCACATCCCGCATGATGAAGAAAACACGAACCCCCCGCGCCAACAAACGACTAGTGTCCGATGTGAAGATGCAGTGGGCGCTGGAGAACTTGCGAGTGCACCACGAGAACTTCTCCACAAACTTTGTGGCGGCATATAAGGACGATGAGGCGGAAGTGCTAACCACCACCGCCCACTTCCACAAGTCTCACTTTCATTCAAACCAGAAAGACAATGTGTGCTACAACAAACTTCCAACAGAAGACCTCAAACGGAATTACCTGTTACCCCTGGGCCTCTCCCTCAACTACTAAAGTCCCCTCTATGTTCGTGTTACTATTGAAATGTATTTCCATGTTTATCTCATAGATTTTTTGGTGTGAAATTTGTGATGTCCCCCTTTATATTCACATCTTATGTGACTATTGTATGTACTATATACATCTATATGTAATAACTCATGGAATCATTGGTGTGAAATATGGAATGGGTTTGACATTTATCATTTATCCCTAATTTTAATCTCAGCAAATGTAAATCTGTGGAATTAAAACCACCCTAATAGGGGCAATCTTCAAAAACTAAACTTTCAGTCCTGTGGAACTAGCATATTTTAACTTGTCAACATAATCATATTATGCATTTACATTACCATATTGACAGCAATTCCAATACTGATACATGTAGTACTCTCCCTAATAAAACAGGAGACATAACCCTGCCATTAGCCAAGCTTTACATTAAACTAGTATAATTTATTTAATTTAATCTTCTGAGGCAAGCACAATTAATCTACATCTTATTAAAATGTACTTAGTACAAAAGTTTTCTTTACTTAAATCACACATATAAGCTATGTACACTATACAGAGTTTATTAGAATAGAGATTTCCACTGCATACGTAATGCATATTCATTTGTTACAATACACTCAATAAATACTTCCTCAGAACTCCACAATTAATAATTGACAGAGATTTTATAGACATCAACATTTTCTGAAATTCAAAATTGACAGTTCATTCATGAAACCAGTGATCGTATATTTGTCATTAATTATTTGAAAGGATGCACTTGTCTAGCTGATTTACATTCAAAGGGTAGTTTCCCTATTATATAATAAATTGTTTGCATTTGCAACATTACATTCCCCATCCACATTTCTTTACATAATTCAATCTTCTTCTTTGCTGCTTACAAGCATAATAGGACAGGTTGTCTTTACGGATGAAAATAGTCTTTAAAAAATTTACCTCTTCCCAGATTCAAAGTTCTTTTGTTAAATGCTAACACGCAACCAATCATATCTCATCAAGAATCACATTTTTTCTCATTGACAAGTATCTTTTTTATCTTTTCACACGAGTGAAATTTTTGCAGACTCCATTATTTAGCCGAGTCTGTGACATGTACATATATTGTGTATTGTAGTCGACCAGAGGGAGTGCCATTCCTTTTTATTTACACACATGTATGCTCATTTACCTTTGCATGTCTCTACGAACACTTGTTCAAAGAAACTTATATGTATTATAGATTTTTGTTCCTATGCGGTTATTGAAAAAACAATAAAATTTACTTTTATTTTTTGTGTGCATTCAAAAATGTTTTTGCATTGATATTAGACTCCATTATTGTGCTGGCCAGGGTTACTAAATAATTTAATTTTGTCACTTTTAAAACAAAATTACGAATAGGAAATATCCATTTGTAACTTGTTTACTTCAAAGACAATGCAATCAATTTCAATCTCTTTAACATTCCAAATTTCCCTCCACCCAAATGAAATTTACTTTCCTTCTAGGTTGCACACTTTTTGGTCACATGATTTAAGTTCTGAAGCACCTACTACTGTAAAACGAGAAAATATGGCGCACTACAAATTTTAGCGCCTTTGGCGCAACTGCCTCTGAGCGCTAAAATTTATAGTGCGCCAACGATTTTCCATAAGTATTAAATTCTTCAAGTTGCAAAACAATAACGTCAGTCCATTTTTAAAGCTATATAGAAGTGTTCATTTAAATATCAGATGCTGTCGGTTCTGTTTGTTTAAACAATTATACAGGTAAACAGTATGGGTTATCGGGTATAAGTGCCTAAACATGGATTCATTAATTCAATTTTAATTGCTTTTTAATATCTCTCATTAGCACCTTGAAAATTGGGCTTCTCCCCATGCCACTTCCATTTAGCGCCTTGAGGTGAAAACATGATTAAGCGTGGCGATCGTTAACGCTGACAATACATGATTGATTATAATTTCTTTGATCTCTGATTAGTGGATATAAAGATAACAAGACGATACCTATTTTTTGTGCTATTTTAATGTAAAATTACTGTGAAAAAGATTCGCTCATGGTGATTGAAACTCATGGTAAATGTAGCATTCGATTTCACTTTTAGTTTCGGGACTCTTCTAGTGTTATCCAAGTCAACACGTTAAATTCAAAGTCCGATAACTCAAATTTGTTTACCAACAAAAATTACACATCATCGCCAATAAATGAAGTTTTCATATCTATCTACTGACGATTTACACAAAAGTAAGTGTATTGTTCTCAACGACAGTTTACCATGCATGCGAGATAGAAATCAAAGTCGTTGTATTCACGTGCTTGAGTGAACACAGAACTAAATTTTGGGCGTGATTGTTTATCAAACAAGAACATTTTTTGTATTCTTTTTTGAAGAAAAGATGCGTGCGCTAAAATATAATTGCGCCAATGTACTGGCACTTGCGTTTGCGCTAAAATACGTATGCGCCAAATTTTCTCGTTTTACAGTACCTACCCCCCCTGGCTCTCTACTAAGTAAAATCTGTACACCCATTGGCACACTTCTTCAAGAATCCAGAGCTGAAAATATTGTAGTGTGATTCAAACTCTTTCAGTGATAAATAAAAAGAAATAAAACAATGAAAAACCAGGAAATGGGGGGAGGGGGGCAGAAGAGAGGCTGGGGGAGAGGGAGCTCAAGGGGTGTAGCTTATCCTTTAACTAAGCTAAATCATCTGTAGAGTCAGGTGAAAGTCACCTACCTTCCACTGCAGTCTGTGGGACAGAGGGAGCTGTAGTGATGAGATACTGTGACATTACTAATGGTCTCATTCCTGCCCAGTGCGTCTATATAGCTGCCGTTGAGAGCCATCAAGTTCTGCAACTGTACTATGAATTCTCCAGGTTTCAGGTCCTTTGGTTTTTCCAACCAGAAAGAAATCCTATCCTTGTGAAAGAATATATCAGTGAGATGAGAATAAATCTAATTCTGCACAGTCATAATTATTGAAATTTTAAAGAAATATGAACAAAAATATCTTGTTTATACAAAATTAAAAGTAAAGATTTGAGTTTTTCAAAACATATGTAAAGTTTGATATCAATTTGCTATGGGGAAATTCTAAACTTTCTGCTCTCTCTATTTTTGCACATGTGCAATGCCAATACATGCAATATACACCATAATGTAATTTTTATGCAGAGCCCCCCTGTACCTTTTGGGTGCATTTCACTACAATACACATACCTCTTCTGGCCAGATTCCTGATACAGTCCTAGCTATCCCTGCTGTTGTCACTCCCTCCACTAATTTGAGAACCTGTTTCTGGAGGTAGTTCCTCAGGGTCAGAGCTGTCTCCAGTCTGTGAGTCAAATTCACACCTCTCAATTCTAGCTCAACACGAGCACTGTAGGAAAAAATATAAGATTATATAATTGTATAATTGAAGGAATTGAAATAAATTTTTGAGAGCTCATTTTGCAAAAAAGGCCAAGATATAGAGTATAAGAAGAAGAATACAATTGGCAGTCTTTCATACACTAGATGTTTTTAAAATATTTACTAATGCACAAGTTCATGCATATGTTGATATCCTTGCAGACGATGGGTGAAAACATCTACTTAATCCAGAAGACAGTATATTATGTCATTTTTAAATTTCAGTGTTATAATATTTGCACACATAAATTAGAACATTTAAAATCCAGCCATCAACTGCCTTGATCCTCAGTACTGTAATCATAAATTAATGTTTCTGCAGGGTTGATCAATGGAGCCAATTTAACTCCAGTCTAATCTATATTTACAATGTATTCGTTTTATTCAAATAAACACACAGTGGTAGGATGTACCCAAGTGAATTAGTGAAAAGGGCAAAAATATGATCTCCACTAAAAAGTACATTTACAGTCTACATGCTTATGGTGACTTACTCGGTGGACTCTGTGAGGTTGGTGACGAGGGACAGGTTTGTGGGTCGCCCAGCCCCATCTGACACAGTGACCTGAATAGGGTCACTCAGCATGGTCAGCCAGCTCAAGGGGACCTCTGACTCATCACTAGTCCCCACCATCACACTCACCCCGGCCTAAAACACAAACATTTACATCAATATCTATATCATTCTCAGAATGTAAAATGCACATAAACTTTCTCACAGGAATTTAAAATGAATTTCATTCTGGCTAAATTTTTTCAAATAACTTCATTTCACATGAAATTCACATCACATTAATTCCATTTGAATTTTTTTTTTTCCTGTGAAAATCCCGTGAATGCTCTTTTGACATGAAAAAAAAATTCATGAGAAATTAAAATGAGAAGTCTATTTACCTTCCCATTCCTGCTAACTTGAGGCTGTACAACAGCTCTGCTGGACAATTTCAGTCTCTTCTTGGCTACCTGTAAAACTTTACTCTCCAATGCTGTCCGATTTAGCTGAAAAGTACTGTTCTCACAGGCAAGTCTGTACTGTACTTCCTGTCTACAAATGTGAAGGATGAAATTTTCAGAAATTATTATTAGATATCAACACCAACTTTGAAGGTAATGGCTGTCAATTACAACAGACTCATGTATCTACAAATCAAAATGAAAAATATTTTGACAAAGCCCTCTTTAGTCAAGATGTATCAAAATAGAGTTATCCATCATTGGAAGTGCATGCTAGAGCTGCTCCAAACATCAAATGTTTACAAAAGTCAACTTTTATCAATTCTGGCTTGCAAAAAATTTTATCATGGTTGGCTAAACCCCCTTGTTGGGGATATTTCTCACCTAAAACAAGTTCTTCTTTTTTTTTATTATTATTTAATTTTTTTTATTCATTTATTTTTTTTTTTTAGATAATAAATATATTATGTTGAAAACATGAAAATTAGTTGCCGCAAAAAAAGAGGATCAACTAACCTGTCACGAACACATCTCTCAGAGCACAGAGGGAGTTTCTTGTAATGGCCACCACTACACCAGTTACATCCCTTGGTAACCTTGCATTCGGAGGAACCAGAACTGAAAAATTAATAATTCTGCACAATATATCTTGCCTTAAGTCATGAATCTGAACCAGAAAAATCACACTGAAATTTTTTTGAGGGTAAGTGGGGGGGGGGGAGTTTAGGAATAACAAGCAAATACATACATGGCTGTACAGACCGGTTTACAGGGTTGGACGGTAGAAGACTTGTTGGTGGAGTCTGAGGATTGCATTTGCCAGTGTTTGTGTGGCCCTGAATGACAAACCTTGTTATATAAATCTATATACCATTGAGTTAATATGTGGCTGTTTGATAATTACAGAAAATCTTTCAAAATGAGCTGAGTTCATCCAGTACAAGTAATAGGAAATATTTAGTACATTGTATTATATGAGTAAAAAAATAAATAGAGTATATGTATGTTTTTATGTTAAAACTGTGCAATTACAACTTCCTTGTTAAACATTAAGAGCATGAATTAAATTGTCATGTGAGTACAGTGAGGTTCTGACCAGGACAGGGTCTGTAGCCGCTGGTCTTGTTGATCTGGTGGGTACACCGGTCCATGTAGGTACTGGAGCACTTACAAGGGCACTACAAACAACACAGCAACACAAAGAGTCCAATGAACCACACACAGTGAAAAAGACAACACTGTCAAAATTTGGGCTTATAATATGAATTCTATTGAGGGTCCTCAGCATGTAAAGCTCAGTTGCATTAGATTTTAACCATAAAATCTGATCAATCTGATACCTGTAACAAGTCATATTCATTTGGAATGTTCTTTAGCAATATTCAACAAATAGATTAAGATAGATACTGGTACAAATAACTACTACACCTTCAACATTACAACTTATGACACAATTCTTTGGGTCTATCTTCTGATTATGATCTTACCTGAAGAGTTTTGTCTCACCTAGCTGACAGGTACGACTTGCCTGAAAGGTGTGTCTTTACAAGTTGTCTCATTTAATTAGTAAAACTTACCTGACAATATTTTGGTTCCTGACAACTGGATCTTACCTGACAGGTGTGTCTTACCTGTTAAGTGGATCTTACCTGACAGGTGTGTCTTTGCTGGTGGTCACACACAGAACACATCTCCTTACATGAACAGAGTGTCTGCAAATTAACATGGTTATTTTAATCATTTTTATGAATGAAATTTACAAAGTCATTTACTTTTGACATTGACTTCAAGGTCAAAAAATTGTTTAGTAATTTTACTAGGTAAATTTATAAAATCAGAAGTCTGTGAAAGTTGTGGAGTGTAACTTGTACCTGCACACCTGTACTCACCTGAGAAGACTTACAGGTGGTCGATGGCTTGTAGATGATCACATATAGATTGGAGTTTGGGACAGAGACAAGTTTGAAGGACAGACAGGGATCAGACGATCCAGGATCCACCACTGATCCGGAGGTGTCCAGGGAATAACTCAGGTGGGCGTGTCCAGACAGAACATCAGTGCACCAGTCTATCTGAAAAATCATATATATATATAATATTTTCATATACTGTCAAAATGAATTCATAAAGTACCCAGTATTGTATTTTAAACAAATACATGATGGAACAAAGAATTAAGGTGAATACTGTGAAGAAGTAAAGAAGACAATATTTACCTGTAGAACTCCTTTCTGTAACAGCCAGTTAGCCACCCCAGGTAAAACCTCAGTCAGGTGGGCAGAGATCTGAACTGGTCCTGCATGATCTAGTTTCATTAATAAACTCCTGAAAAACAATTCTACAAATTTCAAAAGATTATTTTAAAAAAATCATGTTTATAAGTACATGTATCTTAGACAATGATGCATTAGGTCATTTACTGTTGCATTACTTAAATCAATTTTTTAGGTTACAAAATGAAATCTAAGTTATTCCCCCTTTTCAAATCATGTCTGCAAAATTATATTTTGAAATTGTTTGCCTGAAAAACTAAAGATTTTTTCTGCCTAAAGGTCTCATTTCTAAAAAGATGGTGACCAACCCTTTGTCATCCATGATGATCCAGGCTGTATCACTGAATTGGTCGACCTTGAGCGCTGTGTTGTACAGGTAGGTCATCAGGTGTTGTACCGTGATGTCTGCTGCAATCACGCCATGCACCAACTTACTGAAATAAGTCCATAAGACAGATATGAACTTTGGCTGGAATATACCAGAATAACATATGCTCTAATTTGTATTGTTAGAGTTTTGAGTGCACTATTTTTGCTGGGTTCTATGCACAAGTTGTCAACTTACCTGTGTAGTGTAGCTAAGGTAGCTTAGTGTAACTAAAAGGCTTATGGCTTACTCTATGGCTGCAGAGTTTGAATACTTTGGTTTTCTGCTTTGATTGATTTTCAAGAGTATCTGGTTTTGGTGGTAAGCTTAATTAAGGGTATAAACAAAGTGTTCTGGGTGACATGGGCTTGTAACTTGCTTGGGTTGCAGAATCTATTTCATATATAGCTAGATGGAATTGATTGTTTACGTTGAAGGAGTCGTAAGGTCTTGACTGAGTTTTTAAAATTGTGTTTACCTAGTTTGGTGGAATGCCTTTGCCAGGCTGACTATAGAGGTATTCTGGTTGGGGTGGGTGATGAACATGTATTTCTGGGACTGACCCACAGCCGCAGTGTACCAGCGGTCCTCTCTCGGATCGTACAAAATGTCTGGCACCAGTGTTCCAGGAAACACCTTAAACACTCCATTCTCTGTCCCTATGTATCTGTACAGAGATTCAATGACATATGGTATTTCCTGTCCTTCAGTTTCATAATTCCTTATTGGTCTATTAAGCAAAAACACAAAATACTTGCATCTCCCAAAACCCCCTCACTAAATAAATACATTTTTATGTGAGAGTGAGAAAGAAAGAAAAAGAAAGAGAAAAAAAAGAAAGAGAAAAAGAGATAGAGAGAAAGAGAGAGAGAAAGAGAGAGAGAGAGATGCACAGAATCAGAATTAACTCATTGCGTTTAATCAGTGATCTCATTAAGTGTGTAGAGATGTTACCTCCAGATGGCATCAGTGGGCACCTTCCAGTGTTCATCTATCTTGTTCATCAACAGTACATCCCCGGCCACAGACTCACTCACACCTGTCCACAGAGAAATATTCCATGAAATACCAAGAGCCATTAAAAGTGCATTTTGTCAAGTATGCAAGAAAAGTTTAAATATGTGATAAGTTAAACCTAAAACCATGTTACCCAGCCAAATGATATCTCAGTTAGTAAAACTTTGATAAACTGACAAGAAAATTTCCAATTTCTGACTCTGACTCTGAGAAAAAATACACCATACATTGTCATCCGTTGTTCTCAATTTTCCTATATCTAATGCTTTCTTTAAATTTTTCCAATGAGAACAGTTCTACTCAAATCTATACAAAACTTTCAAATGTGGTTTTTTTTTTACTTTAAACTTGTTACAATGACTGTATAGACCCTAACTATTCCATAAATTATAGCATTAAAAGAAACCAAACCTGCATGTTGGGAGAATCCAGTGGTGTTCTTGAAGCTGCTGTGAACCTCAGAGTAACTCTTGTTCTGCTCATACAGCAGACTCTTCTCCAGGTCCCAAAAAGACCCAGGGGCAAACTACAACATATATTCATTTATTTCATAACAAAGACTTAAATATAACCCAAAGCATTTTCTTTTCTGTATCTTCCATATGAATTTTTTGGGTGCGAAATTTCATGCAAAGACACTGCGCGGTAGTGTACCTTAATTAATATACGGTAACAATAACACAGTACATGACCTATGAATATGGCCGTCAATGTTAAGATTCCATGCATCGACAATGTGGTACCTTGATTGTGGCATTGGCAGGTATGACCAGGGCTTGGTCTCTGTAACACACACCGTCATGGCCGACCACAGAGGTGTTGATGAACCCCTGTCTGTGGTAGAGGAAGTCCGGGAAACTGTTCGAATCCGCACTCTGCAATTTTACAATGTATCGTTAACCCTAACTGATTTATTTATTACCTAATCTTCATGTACCTGCATTTTTCATTTAAACTGTCCTGTAAATATTTTTTTTTACAATTATTTTTTTTATTTCTGATTTTCAATACATTTATATTGCAATCCAGTTTAAAAATTAGTATAGAATGAAACCATAATTAGAACTTGAACGAAGCAATTAATTAGCTAGCTTTATAAGTTCATGTACTTGTAAACTTCTAAAGGTTACATCACTAGGTGATGAATTGTCTTAGATGGCCTCAAGCAAATAAAACTAATCACAGTCTAACACTTCAAAGAATAAACTAATTAGTTCTATAAATACAGCTTGATTTCCAGAGGGAAAAGTGTGTCTCTAATGAACCTTCAAAAAATTAGTACAATTAATTCAAATTTGAACCAGGAAGAAACAAACGAAGGAACATGATGAATAAAATGACTCCAGAGAAAAATCTTTTACTACAGAAAAGCATAAAAAAAAAATATAGAAAAAAATTCTGTAAAATCCAATATCACCTGGAGACGTTTCTGCTTAATGTCATCCTCGAATATCACCACGACAACGGTGAAGTTAGCGCTGAACCCAGAGAGAGGCTTATAATAACAGACGGCAGACTTCAGTGTCTGGTCGACGGATTTCTGACAATAGACATATCCTATTCAATCAGAGCTCAGTCTGTAAAATTCTAAGGATAATGTATCTAGTGATTCAGAGCATGTTGGTAAAGACAATACCACAATGTATTATTTTTTATCTGATACGATTCCTTTTATGCGTCAAAGGTCTTAGTTTGATGGTGGTGTATTAATCTGACTATAAGTAATTAGTTTTGACTCCCAACAAACTAAATTTGATAGGCTTATTGTTCATCTTCACAGGGATTTTATGATGAATTTTGTGATAACATTTTTCATCATGAATCATACATCATAAATTGGAGAGCACAATTACAAATTTCCAACTGACTCAAATGGTTTGTGATCCACTCTGAAGTCCTGGAATTTACTTTTTATAATCTGTAAGTTGATCAATATAATGCTACATGTATCTTCTAACATCACAATATTCATCAGAGTTAATAGATTGTTTTTCAACAACCCATTTACAACATCTGAATAATAATTTTTTATTGGAGTTATGTACCTTGGTGACCTCTTGACCCTCCCTCCCATTGGTGATGTTATAAATAGCATCAGGGGATAGCCCAGGCTCCAGCTGGTCCAGTGTGTAGACTTCAAGGTCAGTGTCCCCTAGGGCCAGCTCAGGGTGAAGGTACACCACACCTATAGTGGTACAAAAGATAGACACCAAACTAATTTAATCAAAGAAATAAGTAGAGACAGCAAGCTAATGTAATAAAATGGAATCAGTGAAATAAAACATAGGTAATCACAGATTACAAAGCTCACCGAGACGAGACATCACCTTTATGAGGCATCACCTTTATGAGACCACCTTTATCATATGATATGAAAATCATAGTTAATGATCTTGGATATTCATGGAAACTGTTTTGACACAATATCGTATATCATATGTTAAAAAAATTGTATGAAAATCATATGCTCATTTCATACGGTATTATAAGATACAATGTTTATCAATACAATAATATATAATACGATATTGCATCCTATGATACTTACAATATAGTATCATATAATACAATATAATACTGAAATAAATAATTATGCAATATAATATTGTAACA
>WFKH01003881.1:48175310-48188685 GCA_016163765.1 Magallana hongkongensis
TCCAAAAACTTTAACCAGCTCTAAAAACCTTAACCTCCTCCAGCATCCGAAACCTATGGCTCAGATTCAGCATTATAGCCTGTCATGTGCATCAGTATCATAAGACGCACCATCCATGCAAGTTTGGTGAAGTTAGGACCAGTAAAAACTAAGATATAATCATCAAAGGGCACCTGCTCCAAAAACTTTAACCAGCTCTAAAAACCTTAACCTCCTCCAGCATCTGAAACCTATGGCTCAGATTCAGAATTCAAGCCTGTCTGGTGCATCAGTATCATAAGATGTACCATCCATGCAAGTTTGGTGAACTTAGGACCAGTAGTAACTTAGAAATTGCTATCAAAGGGCACCTGCACCAAAAACTTTAACCTGCTCCAAAAACCTTAACCTCCTCCAGCATCTGAAACTCATGACCCAGATTCAGCATCCAAGTCTTTCAAGTCCATAAGTAAGTCCAGATGCATCATCCATGCAAGTTTGGTGAAGATAGGACTAGTAATAACTTAGATACAGGACCTGCAACAAAAACTTTAACCAGGTCCGGACGCCGACGCCGATGCCGACGGTATAGCATAAGCTCCCCCCGACGTCGTCTCGGTGAGCTAAAAAAGCAAACTCAGGGTGAAGGTACATGTACGCAACACCTAATCCTCAAACCAGACACTGACCAAATGGAATCATGTGTAATCCAGTGTAATAAATAGGATGAGATATATGAATGAAGGATGAGATATATATATGAATGAAGGATGATATATATAAATGAAGGATGGATGAGATATACAGTATGAATGAAGGATGAGATACTTAAGCTATAAAAAGCTTTCTTTTGTGATTCATGCAGGATATGAAGGTAGTGACACTGCAGAAAAAATACATAACCAGCGTAAACCTTATTCTTATGAAGGATGGATGAGATATATGAATGAATGAAGGATAAGATATATGAATGAAGGATGAGATATATTAATAAATAAAGGATGAGATATATGAATGAATGAAGGATGATATACTGGTATGAAAGAATGAAGAATGAGACATATTAATGAAGAATGAAATTTATGAATGAATGAAGGATGATATATGAAAGAATGAAGGATGAGATATATGAATGAATGAAGGATGAGATATATGAATGAATGAAGGATGAGATATATGAATGGATGAAGGATGATTTATGAATGAATAAAGGATGAAAAAACATGGCTCAATCATTGATGTATGACAACACTTAAGTCTATGTTTGCCCAAAGCAAAATGACATTAAAAAGGTTATCTCTACCTTTGAATTGTTTTTTACTTTGAATTTTTGAAATATCACATCATGGAAGTGTACTTTTTAACAAATCATTTGTTTCACATATTACCTGAATCCCCGACAAGGAAGGCGTAGCTGTCCATGCCCAGATGAAAGTGAGCCACCTCGTAGAAGGTGAGTTCCAGGTTGACGTCCAATGCAGTGACCCCTAGGAACTGTCCTCCATTGTCCAGCACTGGTAAACTGAGAGTCATCTTTAGACCTAGGAATACATGATAATCAAAGGATTGAAAGTACTGCCTGTCACAGATGTAGAGGTTTTTACTATTTAGGGTATAATTTGTACATCTGCAACAATCCTAAATGAAACTGATGCTTAAGCTATCAAACCCATCTTCAACTTATTCCATTATTTGACATTCAAAACTATTTATTTATTCGTACCTTCTTACCTTTTATTTAAATACCTTCTTCAATTTATGTATTTATACACTGACTCCTGAAGTCTAAAGCAAATATAATATCCACTCATTCTATGATCTAATTGCTTGGCCTATTTTGTGATGGTAGACTGTTTGACTTTTTTTATTCAGATCAACAACTTCTTTCTATGGGGGCATAAATTGTGCTTTGAATATACAGGATACAATCAGATTATTCCTTGTACCCATGTTGGGCTCCCTTTGGGGGACACTGAATGTAACGTTGGCTCCACTGACCACCTGGAAGTGGGAGTAGTATTCGCCCATGATCTGGGAGAGCCGCTGACCGTCCACGTTGCCAATGAATGAGATGTTTCCCACGGGTCCCACTGGCTTGTTATTGTCCTGTAGGCTTGACAATATCTGATGGAGAGAAAATATAATATCACTTATCAGGTTTATTACTGACTGTCTACGGAAACATGTCAGGTTCAATGGCTAAAGTTCTATGGACTTTTATAACCCAACATATTTTCGTAGACAGTCAGAACCAAACTTAATAAGTGTTTTGTTTTCTTTGCCATGTTGTCATCTATAATTTACTACTTGCCAACTACATAAATAGCAATCATGTGACACATTTTATCCAATGACATTGCATCATTTTAGTCTTACTTCTTCTCTCTATTTTCACTTCAGCAACATAATTTAATTGCAAACCACAATTTGTTGGTACACACTTTTTTAAAGATATTTTTTTTTCATAATTTTGTTTTGACATGAAACACTTACTGACTAAAAACAATGGGAAGATGAAATCAATCATTATATCTTTATTTGCATAAGCCTATTTTGCTATTTAAAAGTTGTTTACAGTATAAAATGACCTAAAAATTTCAGCAGGTTTCCTTTTCTTCAATACATATAAATAATAATTGTAAAAGAGCATAGAAAAGGATCATTATAAAAAAAAATGGACACATAGTACACATAGTTTTCTCTTCTTTCTTGGGGAAATAAAGACTATGAAAAAAAAAATACCGGCCACTGTGGTACGAAGCTGTTGTTCAGCACCAAGTTGTTTTGGTCCGCTAGCTGTACCAAGAAAGATCTAGGGGTGTTGGTGTGCTCGAATTCATTCCCCAGGGCATACATGAACACATGAACAGAGTGACCCTACAATGTTCCACAAATCTAATTAATGTATCAAACAGCCAGGAAAAATCAAAATTGTGAAAGTTAAATGAGTAATAAATGACGCAAATGAATAAAGGTATTGATATTTCAGACTCTGTAAAATGTCTCTTCTAAAGATTTTGAGGGTTGATCCAAAAGTAAATAATGTCCAAGATATGGCAAAAACTTGTTCCTTCAAACATTAACCTTTTTGATTTATATCTAAAATTTAAATCCCCCCAAAAAATTATTACTTCTAAAGATACATGTAGATCAAATTAGACATGTCATACCATGAGGTTTTGCCCTGAAGCTAGCTCCTCCAGAATGTCACTAGTCGAGTCCTCAGGCATTCCGTCTGTCAGAAATAGGATCATGTCTAATGAATCCTCAAACCTCTTCTGTTTAAACAAAAAGATTTTCTGTACAAATGCGCTGTGTCTCTTTTAATTAAGATGGTGTGATTTTTTCATCAAACTTTCCATTAAGAAGCTGAGAAAAAAAGTTTTTATCTAAAAATAATTCCTTCCTAAGGGAACTCTTTGCTAATTTCCAAGTTGACTAACCGATGAAGTATTGAACATCTTTAAAGCTTCTCCTCCAACTTTTACAATCACTCATGATAGCACTTGCAGCCAAAATTTATGTTTTTATCAAAAATCTCTCTCTCTCTCTCTCTCTCTCTCTCTCTCTCTCTCTCTCAGTCTGTCTCTCTGTCTGTATGTGTGTGTTCTGCAAACCACCTTATCAAACTATCATTTTCTGTATAAACAACTCAATGTCCTCTCAAGGTCTATATCTTTGACAAAAACAAAAAACAAAACCAATTCCATTCCAATAATGCGATTGTTTCTGCCATTCTCCTGGCATAGCTCATGGATGAAATGTGACATTGTATCCATCAAAGAAATAAACCACTTACAGGATCTATTTGTTTGGAACGGCTCAGAAGCTGGAAGGCCTTCAGGAAAGCGTTGCCATAGTATGTTCCGCCTACAAAGCAGTAAAATTCAGAAGTGCTCGTGTACAAAAAGTCAACTGCTTTGAAAACCATTTCATAATCTTCAACATCTACATGTATCACTAAAAATCAATGTTAGTGCTTGGAAAGATAGTAACATTGATGTAAAGACAAAAATTCAATAAAACCGACATAAAAGGATTATTACGAACTTAAAAGCTTAGTATGCTCATTTTTTTTTTATTTTGCTGGGAATTCCAACAAGGAAGAATGGAAATGCATCATTTTTTTTTAATACTAATTTGCTATCTAACTTTTTGAGTGTATTTATTGTAGATGACTTGTCAGAGTTTTTTTTAAAAATCTACAATAGCTGCATTTTATGTCCAGTGGCCTATTATAGACAAGCCATTCTGTCTGCCAGCTCTAACTCTTAGTGTTGATCTTATAAGCATGCATGTACTGCAAGCTGTCCTATCAAGATCTTCAAATTGTGATTCATTTCTATTGTCTGTATTTGTTCAAAACCAGTTTACCATTCTTAATTGGAAAATATATAGCATATATTATGATTTTTTTTTTGGGTGGGGGGGGGGGGGGAGGGGGGGGGGGCTATGTATACACCAATCAATAAAGAAGTTAGGGGAGGGGGAAGGTAAAGGGGGTGAAGGGGAAGGAAAAGAGGTATTTTATATCTTGCCCATCTACATCATCTATCAACAAATTTAATCAAGTTTTAACAGAAGTAACATCAATTTTAAAAACGCCATTTACTACTTCCATTGCTAAATTTAATCACCTGCAGGGATGGAGCTGGTAATGAGGTCTTCGATGGAGCCCATGTTGTCTCGGGTGGCTGGTACCATCATGTGGATACCCTGACTGTTCGATGTAGGTGAACATGTGGACGACACTGCAGAGATATTGAAAATAACCACGCCCACCTAGAGAGAGGTCAAAGGTCAAATTAAAAGCAGCATCTGCGAATTTACCTGCAACAATTTTAATATTTTTAAGGCATAAATGATTTTGAATACACTGTAGCTAAATCAAGTTATTTTATACAGTTTTGTACAGCTAAAAAGCTAAATACAAGCCAAAAAGCTAAATCAAGAGATATTTTTAAAAGCCCAACATGTTGAATTTTTTAAAACTTCTACCATTACGTACATGGTCGGTGGTGCCAAGTGTCCTCAGAACTGTCATGGCTGCCTCCTGGGCAACCATACTCCTGGTGGGTGCCGCCACGGAACTGTTGATGCCATTGACTGAACTGGACATGGAGCCACTGGTGTCAAGCACAATAACCACATTCTTCTTCTTGGGCACCACTGTGTGAACAAACCACTGTCTGCATGAGTAGAAAAGTTACTTTTACTTACTATATGTTTACCTAAGAATTAGAATACACTATACAAGTATGTCCAGGGGTTTTCCTACTGTTTTTAAACTGGGTCCAGGGTCCGTAGAATTGGGAAAATTGATGCGTAAACTGTTGAAATTGGGAAAATAATAAACTTTCTAAAAGTACTATTAGTTTCATTATTATGCTGCAAAATATAAACAAAAGTGAAGAAAAAAGCTGTTTTGTTGTATTTTAATTATCCGCAAGGTTAAACATTGATTCTAATGACTTTATTACAATGATATTTTTCCTTTTTTTTTGTCTTCAAAAAAAGTCAACAGCTCTTTCCAACATCTACGGACACCTGATTGGGGAAAAAGGTCTTGAATTGGGAAAATATTGATGATTTTTTTATTGGGAATGGGTCCGGTAAACGGACCCAAAAATAAGCCAGGAAAACCCATGATGTCATATTCAATTCTCTTGCTGATCTAAAGTGGCATCCCTATAATTCGACTTTACGACAGACACATGAAATTAACATGATAGTGTATGCATAGCCTATAATAGTAAACATCACGATCCAATCCCCCAAACTCCGTGCTTGGACCAACATTAAACTACATGTATGTTTAGATGCTAATTCTTATTTCTAAATATCAGTTTTTTCTAAATTGATATTTCTAAATATCAGTTTAAAATCGTCTCCCCTATTCTGAACTTACTTCACTGTCAACTGAACAAACTATAGCTGCAATAATGTAGCCCTCTCCGATTTTTTATATCTGATGTTACCTCTCCCAAAAAAAAAAAAAAAAAAAATCGGGAGAGGGCTACATTATTGCAGCTAAACAAACTACAACGAGTGAACTTTTTGCTACTTTAACGTTTCCCGCCATGCGGATACTTTAATTATATTATACCGAGCCCGACTGAAATTAGTTACGCCGTACCTAGTGTATATTTACCATTACTGATTAATATAAAAGTCATTACACTTTCGAAAAATTGTTTTGAATCTCTCATCGTAATCAATTTTAAAGAAATATGACTTATATTCAAATAACATATTTTATTTTATTTACTGGATTTTTCAGTAGTGTTTCAAGTCTATTTCATATATAATGTTTTCAAACATTTTGCAATCAAGAATAAAAAATGGTAAGGGTTTGATAATTAGCAACTTTCAACTGACCTGCCAGTACAGAAAACTTACTGAAATCTTGGATCGTTCCATGCTTTTCCATCACAAGCTGATTTCTTCGCAGGATACTGGAAATAATTCCCTGAGGCATCTCCGAAATACTGCCAAAGCAGGAACATGGATTTCTCCGAATTATCCCGAAAAACATTCGTGTAGGTTTTGTCCAAGCTTTTACTTGATACGGATCCAGATCTCAAGAAACAGAGAGACTTGGCCACCATGCGATTGAATTGCAAGTCTAATTCCAGATCCGAAGTCTGGACATTGCAACAGAGATCGGGATCGTGAAAAACCTTAAATTCGTTGTTACTGTGCGCTTTCTCGATGACATCTCTATTGTCCTTTAGGACGTCCACTATTTTTGTAAGTCTCTCTTCCAGAATCTGGACGGTCTCGTCCACGTGATTCCACGCCGTGAAGTTCAGAAAACTCACAATCGTGTCGTTTGAATAAATCTGCTCAATGTCCGAAAATCCCAAGATGGCATCGCCGAATAGCTTCACCCTCCTCTCCAGAGTTTCAGCCACCTTAGTAGCATCGTCAGAAATCACATATATAAACACAATATTCAAAAGTAGTACTCTAAATAACAGATGCATTATAGAAGTGACTAGACAATTTGAGATTCGATGTAAAGAAGGAAATACTAAAAAAAAAAGTTAGATACACAACTTCACATTAAAATCCTCTGAAAAGATTACGGGAGTCACGATTTTATTTGGACAAAGTTTGGAAATTTTGAATCTGACTTTTCAAAAGAGGTGACCAAAAGGTTATATATATCTTTTCCAATTTTTATCAAATCATCAAATTTAAAAAATCACACTCTTACTCATAAATTCTTACTCAGAAAGATGCATCGTACATTTATTGATATTGAAACTGAATAACCCTGATTTAAGAAAAAAATTTTAATATTTGCTGGATGTTGTTCAAAGAATCCCCCTCTTTAGAGCCCCCAGTCTAGAATCTGTAAACAATGGTCCAAACTTGGGGTGTTTGAGATCTGGCTGTTTGACGTGTGACGGAGTGCTATCTATGATTGTGTTGTTTGGTATTTCTACAAAAGTCATGAGAAAAAGCTTCATAAAGTGGTTACCTATTTTCCTGTTTGAGATGCTTGCAACGCAATGTAAATCAATCCCCCCTTTTCAATAAAAATCCCCTCCCTCCCCTGAAAAAAAAATTAAAAAATTTTTTAAAAAAATTTCGGTGCGAATTTTATTCCACATAATAATATTCCTCTTAATTCCTCAAAACATGCATCAGATACTGTAGAAATCATGATCCCCGGGGATTGTGTGGATTCACAATAGGAGGTTTGATTTTTACATAGGAAACTCAGACATGCAAGATAGAGAACGCTCTTTATTTACGGTCATCAATCTATGTATACTGCAAAACGGGAGATGTTATTGAACCAGATCCTAAATAAATTGCTAGAGATTTTTTTCTTCTCCTAGACAAGTATTGATTTCCAGGCAGTTATGCAATTTGTTTTCATTGTTTGAATGATTAAAACATACAGTAATTGAATTGAATTTGAAATTGTTGTGTTCTTTGTTCTAGATAACGATATAATGTTCGTATAATATACTTAGTATTGCAGTTAGCCGGGTGTCAATTTTGTTTTTCTTTTGGAATTTATTGACCACTTATCAATTTATCTTACTCTTTCTGGAGAGGACGAAATAAAGTAAACATGTGAACCATGAACTTTGGAGACAATGCCAGGCTTGATTTGGAATTGACTGTTATTGACCAGTTGACCTGTCCTATTTTTTTTCCTTTATCATGTCCGGGAACATTCCAACTGGAAACGGGATCAAGGGTCCTGTATCTATGGGAAACATTATCAGCATAAAACCCCACATACTTAATTCATTACAAGATATTAACGAATGCTGCTTTTAATTTGTTTTTAAGGGCTCATTCCGAGAAAAAAAGGACCCTTAGTAGCAGAATTCTTACAAGATGGATTGATTCTAGCATTTTCACGACCCATGGCCAGCACATTAATTGCGCTATTTGTCATTATCTCAAAACGCACATATTCGAAACTCGTAAAAATTCTTTCGTAGCTAACCATTAAATTGATACAAAACAGGTTAATTTTTTTATTTTTTTTTTTAAATCCAGACAAAAATTGTGCAAAAATCGATAGAAAGCCATCATAGAGAGGCAAACACATCCGATGGAAAAGTCATATGTCCTTCACATCATGAGTATTTCCAATAAATGGGCTTTGCGCAGCCGCGCAGCCACCAAAATCGATTATCTGAAATGATAATACAATGATACTACCCAGCTTTCTGAGCGCTGTTGACAGTCATTTCCATCTAGTGAGTTTGGCTTGAATGGCGTGATTACAGAGGGATCAAGAATCGTCCGCCATGGAACGTTGTGGTTCAGTTTTTCTGATACTTTCTGTGATGTGCGTTTCCTCTTGGTCACTCCAGACATCGGAGGTATGTATCTATTTTCTCTGTCATTTGTATATGGTCAGTTAAGGTGTTTTATTTTGTATCTATTTCAGCAGGACATGTGAAGGAGAAGGTAGGGGTTAACTGTTTGCTATCATTAAGAAGGCTGAATGGCCATTACCATTTTTAGACTATTTTAACCTCCTGGAAAATAAGAGTTCTGTATAAAATTATAAGAACTTCAACTTTTTAAAGTTTATTCATTTGTGTTCTTTAGTTTTCTTTCTTATAAATGGTTTATGGCTATTAAGTAAATCATATTTAAAATTTTTAGATTGATCTGTTGACCATCCAATCCCCTTAATCCGTTTTACCATTTAAGGTGCTCTCATAATACTGTTAAATTAATTTGATTTTAATATATAAATCTTCTCTAAAATCATATGCTGTCTTTTTAGATTTTTGTCGTATTTTTGGCATTATATAGCAACATTATTTCTAACGTGAAAAGGATAAATTCGTATGTTAATTCATATATGCTATGAACAATTCTTGTGTCGAAAGGTTTTTATTAAAATACTCTCCATACACACAGACACACACACTCACATTGTGTTGTTTTTTGCGGATTCGAACAAAACACTAAATCAAGCGTCAGCAAAACACAAACCAATCCAAGTTAATAAACCTCGTACTTAATATTGATTTTCTCTATCATTCAATCAGTCAACTGTAGTCGATATACATTGTAACTTGAACCATGCTATTTTAACAGAACATGTTTTGATGAAGATTTTGATTATTCGTATGTGTATGTACATAAATTCGATTTCTGTTCTGTTTTTGTACTCCTGAAGATATCATTTGAAGACGAGACGGAAAAGGAATTGCAACAGTTTTCAATCAGACGTAACAATAAATGTGAATCAATTACTTAGTATTGGGCATTTGTCATGCTTATTATATAAGTCGAAGGCTATTAATCTACTTGAATTGTTGCAATCGAATCGAATAAACCTTTATTATTCTACATGAATTGTTGCAATCTAATCGAATACACCCTAAATTTTACAGCCTCAAAGCATGCTTAGCAGGGCTCAGTGACGTAATGTAACGTCATTTTAACTCTTAGCTTTAGGGTGGTCAAGTCAAGGCGTTGACAGTATATAGGGATATTATTAAATAGGAAAACGGTTACACACAAAAACTGGTCAATAAATTATATAGATTTGCTACAGAAACCTTAATCATACACATCTGTTAGTATTTACATTATATCGACTTTAATTTGTGAGGATGGTATGACAATATGTACCCGTGTAATAATATTACCAACCATTATAGTAACATATGGTTTTTTGTTTACATAATTTTAAATTTTTACGTATAAATTTTGTCCATTGATTAAATATGTCAACGGTTTAATTATTAAATGAAGAGCAGACTTGAAGAATACTTAACTACAATTTACAGACGATAGAAAATCTGATTACGCAAAGTAGAAATTGATATACAATGTGTACGGAAAAGAGATTTGGCTTAGTTTTATGTTTGGTAGAGATAACTTTTTCTCTTTAAGGAAGATTGGCGCATACCCTCCATAGAAACTGAACAAGAAACAACAATATGTGTTTTTAAAAATCTTTTTTTTTTTTCATTCACTGATAATGGTGTAGGAAATTCAGGTATTAGTAATTCACATTGAGGGACATCAAAAGTTATTATAATTTCCTATAATTAACAGACGTACATGTGTGTATATAGGAAAGGAGATGAAATTGCAATGGCAAGATATGGTTTTGATTGTTTGATATATATACTTGTTTCATGGGCATCAAACGGGGAAATGAATTCGCTTGAAACCCAATATTGCTAATGTTTTACAAAAAAGTAATAATAATTGTTATCGGCATGTTATACCAGAGGAGGTTGACTTCGGTTTTCTTGTACAGTGTAATTTAAACGAGTATACATACAAATGATTAATCACAGTACTGAAAGTATCTGCATGTGCGAAATAGTGAATGATATTTTATGCCCAGATGTTTGTCGGCTGTCATCCGCCTGTTGCAATCAATCACAGATTAATTGAAATTCCTGCAGCTTTTTGTGATGTTATTAAATGTTCATCAAAAGGCGTTGCTACAAATTAATCATGCTTGCGTCATTGAGTAAATGAATAACACGCCTAATTTATGTGCATGGACGTAGCAATCTTCAAAACAAAGTTGTCCATCGCAGCAAATTTAAACACATTTCTGGGGGGGGGGGGGGGGGGGATTTTTTCATAAAATGAAAAATGAAAAGTTTCTGACTGTACTGTAATTTTATCTTAATGCGGCATCATATGTCGCCAATGGCATGACAAGACAGGGCAAAATGTTCATATACATTTTTGTAATAAACAATATATGTTTTAAGTTTGCACAGAAATATATTCTCCATTCCTTTTTGTTTTACTGTAAAGCTGTGCGAATGTATGCATCATTGACTAAAATGACAGTAATTTTAGCTAATTTACTCAATTCAGCCCTATTTTCCATTTTACTCTATCTGGTCCATACTGGCTTGGGTGATTTAGACAAATGTTGGCATTGAAATGGATTCAGTGTCGGGAGACTTTTATGTACAGTGAATTAACACAGATGAAATCAAGCTCTCGTGACCAATCTGTTGTTAATACACAACCTATCCAAGGACTTTTGGTCAAATCAGACAAATCAGATGAATGAAATGAAACAGAAAAACATAACTGTTTATCCAGTTGTTTATGTATTGTTTTTATTAATCATAAAATAAATCTCTCTCTCTCTCTCTCTCTCTCTCTCTCTCTCTCTCAAATTTTGTATTCAGAACGTTTGATTAATTGTGGTGTGCGCGTTATTGATTTCTCTACAAAATTTTTATCTCAAAACGAGATATCTTATTTCAAAACGAGCCATTTCCCCCAGTGGGTATTTTTTATATTTCTATAATTCATAAGAAATATGAATTTAAAACCATTAACTTGTCTCTTACTATATTTTGGTTTGTTCTGGTGTCAAGTTATCCTGATACTTCTTCACTTTTTTTCATCTAAACATTAATGGAGCCAGCACTGTGGGAAAAACACTGTTAACTTCAGACAGGATGTTTTAAATGTTGAATTAAACGAAATTATAAACAGGCAAGAAAATTTTACTTAAACAATAAAATGCTTTCTTTTTTTCTTTTTTGGCAATGTCGCTACCCCTTCATACCCGCATGAATCACCAAAGAAAGCATTTTATTGTTAAATGAATTGCCCTCGGGGTTCGTGAATTTTTCTTCACGAAAAAGAGAGGGGTCGGTTGTAGTGCAAAATGATATCATTGCTAGCTCTCCTAATTCTACGACGCATATAATATCCAGAATCAATTTCAGAGAAAACGTGCCAATCAAAATCAATAGCAATGCATTTCGTCTGACAGTGTTTATCAATGAAGTTGGTTTGTTGTCCGAACAAACTCCGATCCGTGTATTGATATTTGTGATGAATATTTGATGCGGTGTTTAAATTTAAACATGTGTATCAGGTGATAAATCCATGGATCCGTACTTGTTTGGCTTAAGGTACTTACAATCGTGGATACTGGAATCACTCTGATACCAAGAGAATTGAAGTCGGGGCAATACTTAAGATCAATTCTATCTAAGAATCAAAATTCGGTGGCAACGCATAGTCATGGATTTTCTTCATACTTTACAGTTTGATAGACTTTGATGACACCATTTATTTGTTGCTATGTGGTCCCGTTGCCATGGTAACAGAGGGTAAAGATGTCAAAATGGCATTTAAATGCTTATTTGAGAACATATTGTGAGTAATGGCAACAATTTGGGGTTTCCAGGGTAGAATGTTTTATGACAAAATTGTCATTTTTCAAGAGAAAGAAAAACATTTATGGGAAACGCATATTTTCAAAATGTTTCTATGGTAACTAAACAGAATTTTCAAAATATGTTTTCTTCCTTTAATTTGAAATTTTACACACAATTATGATTGTGTATTAAGAATTTGAAAATGAAAAGTGAGAATCGTTGCTATGGTAACAAGCTGAAAAATAAGGAAATTTTAATATTTCGAGAAATTTTTGAACGGGTATTATTCAAATATAAAATATTAATATTTGATATCAATTGTTGAGAAACAATCAAGCATGTTCTCAACTGTACATATAGGGCAATTTGAAAAAAAAATTTCAAAAAATAAATGCCGTTGCTATAGACTTTTCAAATAGTAAGAATTTTTGTGTGATTTTCTATGGTACTTTAATTTCCATAGCAACAACGCATCTGTGTTGCATAACAAAGCTTTCTGTGGTATATTATGAATATTTAGGTAGATTTTAACATGTAACAACGAAAAAAATGCTAAAAATCTCTAAATCGGGAATAACAGCCTATCAAAATCACCTTCATTTTTTAGTTTTTTCGTATTTCTTGGCCTTGTTACCATAGCAACAGGTGTCATTTTTTTTTATAAATTAAATGTGCATTGCATGGACAATGATAGGGATATTAAAATTAAATAGTTACCAAATTTGGCTTATAAAAAAAGTAAAAAA
>WFKH01003881.1:48193715-48208651 GCA_016163765.1 Magallana hongkongensis
ACACGTTTTTTATGAAATGCATTAATTTAATAATTGGCCAAGTTTAATTAAGCAGAGGGATTTTAGTTTGATTACCAGTCCTACATTGTATATTTTGTGGTGATTTTCTTTTCCATCTATTGATAAACCATGACATTTTTCCTCTGCCATGTTTAATAGGGAGGCGTGTACCTGGTCCAGATACTGGACAACTATGTGGGGGGATGGACGCTCCTTATTATAGGATTCGCCGAGTGCATGTGTATAACATACGTATATGGTAAGTATATATCATACGATAAGGATATGTTAATAAATATGATCTGTTTGTAAATAAATGTAAATATACATGATCCTATTAATGCATCTTTTTAGGTGTAAATAGATTTATCAGAGATATAGAGATTATGTTAGGAAAGAAGATGATTATATGGTGGAAAATTTGCTGGATGGTAATTAGCCCTATAGCAATATTGGTAAGTACAGTAAGATCCATAGTACTAGTATTTTGTGGGTGATAACCTAATGTTCAACGCTAGGGATAATTTTAATTAAACAATAAATACTTTCTTTGGTGATTCATGCGGGATATGAAGGTGGCGACATTGCAGAAAAAATACATAACACGCGTTAGCGAAAGCATTTTATTGTTTATATTTACATCTTTCATTTTACAGATTAATAAATTGATTGTAAAAAGTGGGTAAAATTCACTAATTATAATTTACTGTTAATGTACATCAGTACGTTAGCTAAAAGAAACAGCTAAATCGTCTCCTATGGGAATTTGAGTCTGACATCATCATGATTATTTCGTGCAGTCCGTGATTTTTCTTAGGTCGCTGTAGGTTTCGACCAATCGATAAACGGGGCGTGTAGATTTCAGTCTGGCTGTTTCTATAGAGCTATGAATTAACTATACGTTTTCGTAAGAAATAGAGGGAATCATACTCGGTAGATGTAAATATAATCTTATGAACATAATATATATGTAGTATAATGTATTGATTGTAGTTGATATTTATTGCGACTTTTGTGGAGTACGAGGCCTCTACATACGGGGACTACACGTTTCCGGCGTGGGCGGACGCCCTGGGTTGGATCATGGCGGTCGGCATCATTCTGGCCATCCCTATCACCATGCTGTACCACGTCAACAAAGAAGACGAAGTCACCTCTTTCTTCGGCGTAAGTCTCACACTTTACACGATTGCTGCTGTGGGTTTTTTTTCTTCGAAAAAAAAGCTATGAAGCAACAGGGGAGGATGCAAGGGAGTTTCTTTTTCTTATATTCATATGTGAAAAATTGAACGTGTTTGTACAGACCAATTGGCTCTCCACTTTATGTTGACATCCAATTCCGAAAATTGGTGCTACCTGTCAGGAAAGATACATGAAACAAACAGAAATTAACTAAAGGTACCTTGTTTTTTTCAATAACAGAAAATCAAGCTTCAGTGCATTCCGTCCCGGGAGTGGGGCCCCGCCCTGGTCCGTCACAGAGAGCTGGTGGACTACGTGGACGGATTCGTGCATGATCCTTGGGCCGAAAAGGGCGCGTTTGTTAACTACGCCTACAAGTCGGATAGCGAGTTGCGGGTAAGTCGTACATTTGTTAATTCTGACTTTATCGAAACCTTTGATAAATTAATTTTTTTTGTATTAATCGCAGTTTTTGGGTTTTTTTTTTTTTATTGAACGTGAAAACTGGTAAATCAAATTTACGATGGTATTTCAATAATCATTTTTTGAATTCTCAGACCGGAAGTCTTGGGTCTCTGGAGGCCAGTCGGCTCTCTGCCAGAATGAAGAAATCCTTCGCATCGTCCAATGGTTCTACGAGAACCGGAATATCATATGAAACTCACGTGTGATACAAACAATGAAATATACATGAAGGCGATGTTACAAATTTACTAGAGGGCGAAGACTCTAGCAGTCGACAACACAAATGTACTTGCAGACGAGAATTATCATTTTGTTTTCATCGTCTGTGATATGTTAACAAATTGTTTTATTGTGAATCCTTCATCGTTGTCTAATATCTATTAGACGGTATTTATACTGGACGAATACTCTTTGGACTGTCTGGTTCAGCATGGAGTGGGAATCTCTCAATGTATGTGGAAGCTAAGGACCAAACATACAAATATACCGGTAGTATGCATTCAATCAGTGTGACATTTCAGTATTTTATTTTCATTGAAATTTTTTATTATAGTATGCAGTATGACAAAGAATACTGAAATTCTACATATATGTTTATAAATGGTAATTTGATAATGTCTATTGAACTCGACAAGTCAACTGGTTTAAAGAATGCATGAATACAACAAATGAATTTTTTTTTCATGAATACGCCAACTGATTTTTTCCGCCACTATGCACACACTACTTTTGGACTTTATTGTCCAGTGCTTACTTGGATTTCATATTTCTGTTTTTCTTATCCAAAACATTTTAATTTTCTTTATGTACGAAAGTATTTGTTTTATGCATAACATTTTAAAGTTTACACATGCTTTTAGCTGTATTTTGGAAATATTTTTTATTACTATTCTAGAGATCTTTACCTGGACTTACATTGTAATTATACATGCTTGTGATAATCATTCTACAAGACACAATAAAAATATGATGTAAAAACAATACTTAATGTTCATTTGATACTGCTATGACGTGTTTTAACATAGTTCAAGATACATAGATACACATACATTTTTTACCAATGAACATTCCATATTTTACATTTAGCATAGGTTTTTAAAATATCGTGCAATATTTATCATTAAATTTCAAACAAAGATAATACAATTAATGGAGAGTGACAGCACATTGCAACTGAAGACTAGAGTAGATGGAAATTTTTATTAGTATTTCTTATAAAGATTACATAGTTTTGTTAGAGGAGATTGCTTGTTTGAATCCATTATAATATCTATATCAGAGTGTAATGATATCTTGAAGTTGAAAAAGTAAGCTTTTTTCTAACATCATTCTGAATCAGATACTTGCAATGAAAAAACAGTTGAATTCATCACCAATTTCACCAAAATCGGTTTCAATTACAAAGTCTCAAATGGTTTATTTCTTCAACGCCCACATTCAATAGGTAAGTAATGATCACAGGTCCACAATTTACAAAAATGATTCCATCTTTCCTACGAAGGATGTGTGTAGATACTGTCCGAGTATTTGTTCTTGTACATGTATACGCTATGTACATTCTATCGTTTGTAGTTTTTGATGAGAGTTTGTAGGTCAATTTTGATTGATGAATTAGAATCGTGCTAATAAATACCTAATTATACCGGCGGTACCATGTTAAACATACATGTATGTACCAACATGACCACGGTAATAATAAATGCACATACACCTATATAATTCTTAATAAGATATGCACACGGACCTTACCTGTCTATAATGTGTCGGTTTGCTTTGTAGTTCTAGAGCCATGTTTGTACAGCAGATTTCATTATTGTTAATACACATTAAAATTTTACAAAGAATTATTCGACTGCAATGCATATACACTGCAGAAATCCTCGTTTAAGATTTTGTTTTACAAGTATAGGTCAAGTTTTACATGTTTACTCAAACGGTACAATCTCAAGACCAGTCCAAACTTTCTAATAACACTGCAGGAGTTTTAATTTACTATGAGAAATGGAAACTTCAAGATAGAATTGCATGACTATCTGTAAAGTTCTTTGATAATTCGATTATATAGGGAAACTTTGTTTGTTAATGGATTATTGATTTATCAAAGGTGACTTAGTGGAAGAAATTTAATAGATTATGCACGGTCCTTGTTTCACTTTATAAACCGTTTACGTCTCATGTGAACAAGTCGATCGCTCTGAGTACACGTTTAGTCATTTATAATTAAGCTAAGTCACTGAATAAAACCCGTCCAAAAGAAAACATTTTAAGAAAGTCGGATTTGGACCGTCTGCTCTTTACCGGAAATCGATGATCACGTGACGACAACAAACTGGCATGGTGCATCTGTCATCATGGCTAGGCCTTTGTTGTGAGGGATGGACCTGTTATAAAGGAGTGGAAAAATGAAGGATGATGAGTGATTCTCCTCGAAATGACAGAAATAAAGGTACGTGTATCTTAAAACATGTCGTCTGCACCTAAATATTTACGTCTGTGTTCTGCAGACTGTTGCTTTCATTGATGACTTTGTGGGATCCGATGTGTGTATATCATCAGGTGTAGCTCCGCAGGTGAGACGTTTTATCCACTTGTTTATAAGATGGCTTGGGGTATAGTGTATAATAATTAGAAAGGTGATGTTTAACAAACAGGTGGTGAGCTTGAACTTCCCAATATATCTGCAGATGAATAAGACACCTGCTGTCCGCATTATCCATCCCATAATGGCATCTGCTGAAATTCAAAATATCATGGAATTAAACTGAACTTTGTACCTGTTCAATTTGTTTCTTACCAACTACACTGATATACACCTTATTTTATCGTTTAACTCTTGTATCGGGTGTAAACTCATTTTTTGTACCCCTGTCAATCCGAGTTTTTATGTTGACAAAGGAAAAAAGGGTGAAAGTATTTGAAAGGCCGGACACAAATACGCTAATACTGGCTCCGTACTGAGGCGAGAAGAGAGCCAATACAAGTGGAATTTTAAAAAGATTCGGGGACGATGAGGAAATTCGCATGCACAATACCTCCCTTGCATTCGGAATACATACACTTGTGATCTTATAGGACAGGAATTTGAAGTGTTTAAAGAGACGGTCGGGAGATTTAAGACGACGGCGACCCGATAAGACAGCGAGATGACTCAATTAATGAGCCCTTAATCTGTCAATAATAACAATTTATCATAGAGTCCCTAGTCTTTGCCGGCCATGTTTTCTATTACCTTTGGCAAACACCGAGGTGTTCGGTAAACAAGTCCAGCCGATGATAATAAGATGATCCGAGTTTGAGACAACTGGATGTGCCATTATAAAGGTCGTGACAACTTTGACAACTCTAATGGTCAGGAAAACAACTGTTATTGATTTGGAGTTATGTAAAAATACGTTAACAAGGAACAAGGATGTAATATATATTATATTTTTTTCACACGGAATTCTGAGATATAAATATGGACCACGTAAGTAAAAAGGTTAGTTTATCATATATATCATTCATAGTTAAATATTTTAAAATCAATCTTTTATATTGAAGATAAAATAAATTCGATAATGATATTGAAGATGTACATTGTATTCTCTTCTGTCTGAATGATTGTCCACTTCTCTATAGAGAATATCTAAGAAGCAGAAAAAGGAAGATTCGGTTTATGCACGATTTTACTTAAGATTATTTGCATTGGTTGGGCGATATCAATGAAACTCAACGTTTTGGAATGCATATCTAGCTGTGAATGTTTTCTTCTTTGTAATTTTAAATATAGCACATGACGCACTTCTTCAATAGTTATACCGTTGTTTTGTGTACAAAATCAATAGCTGCCTTGTGTTACCACATTGCTTAAAATTAGGAGTAAACGAACTAGTTAAAATTAATTGCATTTTTCCGTGCATTGTTGGTTTTTCGATTTAATTTAAAAAAACCACCCATTATGAAACTCGTATGCTTCAGCTGAACCTGTTTTACGGGGTCTTTAATCAAACTAAAGGTATCACACAGACTTTTACAGAGCGTAAAAACCATAGCATTGTCACCCACACACTCACACGGAAGTAAATAAGCAACAACTGTTATCTAACACGACAAAATAGCACACCTTTGAAAAGAAACCCTGTTTATAATTTTCATGAGACGTCAGTATTATTTATAAAATAAATCCATGAAAAAGAGGGAAAAATCAATTTCCACCGAAAATTTGACAGATAATGAAGGAAATCGATCAATAACAAAAAACGGCGTGCTCCATTTTAACATGGGGACTCGACCCGCGCTTGATGAAAGCTTTATTTCATTGACGGAAATAATGCCCATATTCTGCTGTATGTTCACAGAGCCTGTTGTCCTCTTATGATGAGCTAATTAAATCGTTAACGAACTACCTGAGTAATATAGTTACCATGGTGATGGACACAACGAGGAAGTTGATAGAAAGAGACAGACAAGAGACAGAGCTTGTACCCGTTATGGAAACTAATGGATACTGCCTCATTGCCAGATTGCCAGATTTCGTCAGCACATTTGAATGATTTGCAGTTAATATTAAAATTATTAAAAACACATATGCACTAGTGTTTGCATTGTAGCATATGATATTCTGTAGTACAATACTAGCGCTACTTTCGTTGTAAGGAACTCAAGTAATGACTTGTTCTCTAAAGGAGCATAATTAAGGAATAAGGAATCATTCTTTGAGTATTATGAGGTGGTAATTTTGGTCGGGGCGTGATCAAATCCAATAAAGCCCGAAGGGCTTTATGATAGATTTGATCACGCCCCGACCGAAATTATCACCTCATAATATTCAAAGAATGATTCCTTATTACTTATATTTATATAATTTTCAGCAATTGTGCGATTAAATTTTTGAATGTAAATAAGCAAACCCCGCTTGCGTCCCAAATTATACGTCATTTGAATTTATTGGACTGTACAGTACAAAACCAATACGTAGTGTTATCACAGACAAAGACACTGAAAAATGTAAATATGATGATATATACGTTTCGTACATGTATATTATCCTCTACTTTTTTTTTACAAGAAATAAAAGTGCGCTTAGTTCATATCCATTGGATACAAAAGGAGTGGACCTTTATTAATTCTCATACAAAAGCAACATGGAAAGGCGAAATACAAAGAACTGCAAGATAATTTGATGCCCAGAATCTGGGCTAAGTTTTATTAATTGTCTAAAGTATAAGTAAAGTTCATCGTAATCGTAAAAAACGACGAATGTCTGTCTTTTCAAATTTCCTAACTAAAAAAAGATGTTACGTCAAAAAAAAAATCGTCGTAACTTAAAGACAGACTTAAGGCTACCATAAGTCAAAGATTAAAGAGAAATTTCTACGTCGTGATCAAAATTTTATGGTCAAGAGCCAAGTGCTAGACACAATAACCAACGTAAAGCTGATTGAGCGATATTTGATCCTCAACATCATATTGTTTCACACATAGCAATAATGTTACACAGAACTAATATTTTCATACACAAGTTTTAACACAAAGCTATATCCCTGTTTTAATCTGACCGTTACACCAGCAGGGTACAAGGAACAGGGGTCAGAACGTGAGCCTATCCACATCCACCATTCCGTCCTACGGTGAATTCGAGCCCGGCCCCCGACAGGCGAGTTCTCCACTGACCCCAGACTCGCCAAAACAGTTCCTGAACCACGTGGACCGAGGGGTGTACGTAATTAAAGACCTCTCCGAGGATCCTGGGGTAGGGCACCAAACTCAAATTACTCTTAAATTGTCAAAGTTATTCTGTTTTATAACTGTGATAGTTGTTTAAGATGCAAAAATGAAATTAAGTAAATATTACTAAACAGATGGAAGTGCAGTACACTGTACATGCATATTCTATTTTTAAAAAAAGAAACATGTATGTTTTACAATTTGATAAAATGAAGTAAAAAAGAGTTTATTTGGGTGGGTTTTTTAAATTCAGCCTTTTGTTGACCGACTGCCATATAGAACGCCAACCCGACCTAAAGAAATCAGACTTTCTCCCTGTGATAACAATATACTTACGACTTCTCCTCACAATGGACCACTCACCACCCCCGTGCAGGAGCAGGGACCGCCAGAATCTCCCCACGTGTTTCTCAGTCCCGTAGATAAAGGGATCTACGTCATCAACTCAACCTTTGACTCATCTCAGGTTAGCAAAAATAGGATTATTTCAATTGTAGAGCAAGTAAACGGCCGGTTTTTGTTTTTAAATATAAGTACTTTATATACAATGAATGAAAGTGCTATCTTTAGGAAAAAAACCCAGACAAAATCTCAAGTTGCAAATAAAGAAAAAAAATGTCATGCTTTTTGTAGACGTCCTTATCCAACAACAATAACAATGATAATAGTGACAAAAAGAAAAATCATGCAGAAAAAGACAAAAACTCCAAAAAGTACGTCACAAATCAAAACGAGGCTTCCAGCGCGGAGAGGAAGCCCCCGGACAGACGACAGATTTACGGCGTGGACGAGAACAAGGAGCGCGGGAACTGGACCGGTCGGTTGGACTTCCTGTTGTCCATGCTGGGATACTGTGTGGGGCTGGGAAACATCTGGAGGTTCCCTTACCTGTGTTACAGAAACGGGGGAGGGGCGTTCCTGTTGCCATTTATAATCATGATGTTCCTTATTGGGATTCCGCTCTTCTATCTGGAGGCAGCTTTAGGACAGTTCTGTAGTCGCGGTCCTACCACTTGCTGGGAGTTCGCTCCCTTATTTAAAGGTAAAACTAGCCTTTTCATTTAAAAAACCAAGGATTGACTCATTACAAACTGTACAAAAAAACCCCGGAAAATCATTTAATAGGAAACGATCCTATTCTGTTGTAGGTTTGGGAATTGCAATGATAATCATGTCCGGACTTACCAGTATTTATTATAACGTGTTGATCACGTGGTCGGTGCTGTATTTCTTCTCTTCCTTTACGAGTGATCTCCCCTGGAGTAACTGTGATAACAAATGGAACACAAAAGGTAAGATTTTTTTTTTTAATTTCCCTACGAGTAAAGTGAAAACAACCAATGCCAATTATCAAATGACTTTGACCTGTGTTTGTATCATATGAACATAAAGTTTTATCGTTTGTCAACACCTATTGCCTATATCATTTATCGCATCAAATGATATTTATTCGTAAGGTCTTATCTGAAGCATTTAAAATCCTTCCTTATATCTTATAAACTACAGTCAGCAATGCCAAGTTCAAGTATCTCCCGCTGGAGAAAAGTAGAAAACCATTTTTAATGCCTCGCAGGCAACCAATTACTAGTACATGTTTATAATAGTGTTTTGAATATACATTTGGTACTGAGGGTGATTTTTCAAATTCATATAACACTGTGTGAAACATATATTTAATATTTTAAAGAAGTTTTTTTTAGAAGATATACTTTCAATTAAACGGAAAAGTGTTTAATCTCTTGCATGTTGTGTGTAAACTAAGCTTTCTGTTCAAAATCTCGAACGTTTGCAAATTCATATTTCGCTAAAATAAATAAAGCGAAGAATATGAAACAGTATATTGGTATTTTCTTTTCTATTTAGATTGTACTTTAAAGTTACCAAAAGTTTCTTGTTTTGGAACTGAACAAAAATTTGCAAATGGGACTTGTTACTCAAACCACGTGTTCAAAGGAATCTGGAATGAAGCCATTTTTAAAAACGTGACCGGAAGGAGACGAGTATCGCCGACGGAGGAGTATTGGAAGTACGGATCTCAAAACTCAAAATATCAATAAAATGATTAATATCTTCATTAAGATAAAAACTGGTTTATTTCATGACAAAATGTCAGTAATTCTAGTTTTTACATCCATAATGATTATATTTACAATTACATGTAACTTTTTGTATCATTCTTGATCAGGCTGGGTGATTTCCTTGCCACTCAAAGGCCAAGAAATGCTTTCTAGAATATGTTTTAAAGATCCAAATAAATTTAAAAAAAAAACAACGTTACAAAGATACATTAAACTTTTTCCCGCGCAGTAACAAGTTCCTGAGCATCAGTAGCGGTATTGACGATCTGGGAGAGCCGAAGTACGAGCTAGCCCTGGGGCTGCTGTTTGCCTGGATATTGTGCTTCCTGTGTCTCCTGAAGGGCATCAAAACCACGGGCAAGGTAAGGGGATCCTGATTTTCAATCTAAAGGATGGATTAACGAAAATTCCATGGCTTCATCTTGATATCGAGATGAACAAAGCAATTTGGGTAATTATGTAGATTTTTGGGCACTAAATCATCATTGAGTCTTGCAGTTCATATCGATATAGAAAGGTGACCAGAACTCGGATAAATTAGATAAGTGGATATCACTGTATTTAGCAGATATTATATTGTTTCATTTAAAGAAGTTTCGGGAATGGAACACTTTTAGATTGATTTGAAATATCTTATTACTATCAATATCTGGCATGAACTGCATTCGAATTTATTTATATAGAAATATCGTCTTAAAACTGAGGGTCCCATTACTTCTTTTTTTAATATACACGTCGTTTTGTTGTTTGTTTCAGGTTGTGTACGTGACGGCCATCTTCCCTTACATAGTGCTGTTTATTTTATTTTTCCGGGGGATCACCCTGGAGGGGGCGGGGCAGGGGATCTATTATTATATTGTGCCAAATTTCGAACGCCTTCTTGACGCAAAGGTACTCGCGTGTATTTTTTATGGTTGAAAAATTAAATATACTTGTAATGAATATATAATTAAAAGTATATTTTTTTCTTTGAAACCAATGATCGATGTTATCTAATGGAGCATTTCGTATTTTTTTATGGTTGAAAAACTAAGTATACGGTAATACCTGACAAAGTGAAATGAATATATAAAGTATATAACTGAAGTTTAATTTTTTCATTGAAATCTATGATCGCTGTTATCTAATGGAGCATTTCATTAAAGGTAACTTTAGATAACCTGTCCATATATGAATTTACGAACAATTAATCAGTTATGCTGTAATTACCACTTCGAATTGATTTTGCATTTTAAATTAAATAAAAACATTGATTAGATGTAAAACGTAATATTTCACCATCTTCCCACCCAACCTATTGATTAATACTCATCACCATTACTCCTCTGACCCACAGGTTTGGCGTGACGCAGCCGTTCAGATATTTTACTCCATGGGACCCGGGTGGGGCGGGCTTATAGCCCTGGCTAGCTACAATCGATTCCACAACAACGTGCTCAGGTGAGCGTCACATCCCACTTGACGACACATTCAGTCAGTTTTGTAGCAATGAAATATTTAGTATGTGTGTTGGTACACATGACATTGTGTTAAATGTTTAAACACGTTCAATATATGTCTGCTGAAATATTAATGTGGCACTTTAATTTGTGTCATGAAACACAGAGATGGTACTACATGTACATACATGTGTAACATATATCGCAGCCCTGTCATTACATCGTACTTCTAATCATACGTACAAGTAAAACTAAAATATCGGAAATTCATAATTTATGTCAAATGTTATTTTTACTTCTTCAACATCTACCTTATTCGGCATAAAATATTCAGGGGCTGCATTATTGATATAAAACGCTAAAACTGCAAACACAATTAAACACCATTTTACATGAAATATTCGGGGTTTCCAGATACAAATAAACAACATTGAAATGAAAGCGTATCGCTTTGACATGAAATATTCAGAAGCTATTGAGAGCGTTTCTATAAATCAATCAAAGTATACCTGACTTTATTTATATATTTACCATCAGAATGATTTAGTAAACAACATGCTGTGTAGTACACATCTGTTGCCCTATTGATGTGACTGTTTTATGATAAGGCAAAACCTGTATGGATTGACAGTATTACATCTTTACTATGACCTGAAGACATGCAGATCGGTTTTGTGTAATGATTATTGATACAGACCCATGCTAGGATTATTGACCGACATGTTGAATCTGAAATACACATACAACACAGTGTAGATATCAACTTAGCAATCTACATGTTTATTTATAATTTTACGTTTATTTTTGATTTCGTTTTTTTGCTTTTGTTTTTAAGCTTTAGACATACACTAAACTATTCACGCATTTCATTTGTATTAGTACATGTACGTTATATGTTCATATAAATGTTTTTCAAGTATAAGTAAGAAATATTAAGCCAAAGAATCAAGTTAAATTGGATTAACAGTCTCTTTGTATACTCGGACGTGTGGATTGGTTTCATTCTGCTAAATATATATATTAGTTGCCTTTATATAAATACTAGTAAATTGGTATACATATATACGATGACGCCCCGGTTGTTAACGGAGACCTTTGTTTATCTGGGTCAGGGATTCCCTGGTGGTGTCGTTGGGGGACTGCGTGACCAGTATCTTTGGGGGCTTCGTCATCTTTTCCTTCCTGGGTCACATGGCCAGCCAGATGAATGTTGAGGTCAAGGACGTGGTAACCAATGGTAACAACAGTATTAGTACATTTCTACTTCAACAATAAACAATGTTTATCAGGGAATCAGTCGTTATGAAGTACAACTGCTCTGCTAGCATACATTTGTATATCGTAATGCGGTTTAGCAATTGCAGCTCATAACCCCGTATCCACGGAATAACGTTATCCCCTGCTATAATGCTTGCATTTAAACTTTTGAACTTTCCATGTCTAGCGTTTGTCATCCAATAATTGTAAAATACCTTTCTATCATGTAATTGTAATTGGTCACCATGACAATATAAGTGTCATTATACAACTGGATTCGAGATAGTATTCGTATCCTTTATATTTGAACAAGTCTATCTGACACACATGCTATGGTTTAGCTGCAGGTCTATAGGTCCCGGTCTGAAAAAATTCGGATAGACGACCCAGGAGCTACAGACCTGCAGCTATATCTATGGTTATGCTTTGAATGGTTATGATATGAATTTACTATTTTGAATTGATGACAAATCCGTATACTGTACATGTGATAAGACTATTGTCACACATCAAATAATGCTATCTATTACTGTATGAACAGGGGCGGGTCTGGCGTTCGTGGTTTACCCCGAGGCCATCCAGAGTCTTCCCCTGCCCACCCTGTGGTCAATCCTCTTCTTTCTGATGCTCATCACCCTCGGCATAGATAGTCAGGTACGTCAACGAACACTGTCCAAACGGGGAGTTTAATGAATAATAACATACTCGATACGATAATATAAACTAAGTGAAATGTTGTGCGCGTATGCACGCTTATGTAACATTTCTTGTAGAAACATGTAAATATGATGGAAATAAACAACACTCCGTCTAGTGTAGTTTCTGATCTTGATTCGTATTCCAATACGCGAGGGATCATCCTTAACAATTACTGTACTAAATATTTTAAATATTCATTTAAATTAGTTGCTTGTAATAAGATTAAGCTTTAAGTACATTTGAAATATCAAACGTTTTCTGTGCCTCCGTGTGCCACATGAATTTGAACGCATCTGAAAAATCTCTGTTTTCAGTTCGCCATGCTGGAGAGTGTTCTGACTGGTATCGTGGACTATTACCCCGGGCTCCGTTCCAAGAAGACCCTGGTCATGCTGGCGATCTCCATAGTGTTCTACATCCTGGGTCTTCCAATGACCACGCCGGTAAACCAAATATATCTACTTACTCAAGAATCCAAGAAATACGGAACACCCTGACAGAATTTACTTTTTTTAAAAAAATATACCTGTAATTGTGTAACGTTCACTTGAACCTGGGGGATATATAAAATCAATCTGATCTGCATGCATGATTATACAGTTTTAGTTTGATAATTTATTTGTGATCAATTTATCTGTTCATTCAAATTATTATATTTACATTTTTCAGTGTCTTTGTCTGTGATAACACTATGAATCGATTTTGTACTGTACATTCCAATAAATTCAATGACCTATTGTTGGGGCACAAGCAGGGTTTGCATAATTAAAAGAAATGTAAATCACATAAATATGTCAGCATTCTAATATTTAATCGTACAATTGCTGAAAATTATATAAATATAAGTAATAAGGAATCATTCCTTGAATATTATGGGGCGATAATTACGTTACGGTCGGGCGTGATCAAATCTATCATAAAGCCCTTCGGGCTTTATTGGATTTGACCACGCCCCGACCAAAATTATCACCTCATAACACACAAAGAATGATTCCTTATTCCTTATGTAATTACAAGAGGGTTTGGGGGAAAATGTCTCGATTTCGATTTTAACGCATTTTACAAAACTAAGAAAAAGTTCTGTAAGTGTTTCCCCAAAAGTGTCAATGAGTTGTGTCTTTCTTCTGTACATGTAGCTATAGATTTATACCGAGTGTCAGCCTGGGTTTTCATGTAAAGCTACATATTTTCACCTAAAAGTAAAGGCTGCAATCACTTACACATTATGAAACTATGTTTGGTTTTTTTTCACAGGGCGGCATGTACATCCTGCAGCTGATGGACCACTACGTGGCCTCCTGGTCCCTCCTCATTGTGGGCCTCACGGAGGTCCTCGTCATCAGCTACGTCTACGGTCAGTATAGTCCATCCAGATTATAGAGAACCTGTCTAACTCGAACCTTCAGTTCACTTATAAAACGGCATTTACTATAAACATATTACATTCGATTGCGTATTCCTTTTCGTAATCTTTTTGGCGGAAGACACTTTTGCGAAATGTCAGTTATACATAGCCATTTATAAAAAGATAAAATCAGAAATTAGAAAAATCAAAATAACTTGCTAAAAAATGAATTTCCACTATGCTGTACATGGTAAATATTATACGTTGATATGTAGAGATTGTGCATGCATTAAATTTATATATACATAATCATTCTGTTTATTTTTTAAGGAATTAACCGGTATTTGAAGGATCTTGAAATCATGCTAGGTAGACCGCCATTTTTGTGCTGGAAGATTTGTTGGATGTTCGTTAGTCCCATCATTATATGCGTAAGTACTGGTATTATGTAAAATTGAATTGTAAGTAAATACCGGTATATAAAAGACAATCTTTTTTAAAAAATTTTTGTTCCTATTCAAAGAACACTGTTATTGACCTGCTATCTCCCTGTTCCAGATAATACTGTTGTTTGCGTGGATCGACTACTCCCCCATCCAGTACGGCAGCTACTCCTACCCTGAGTGGGCGGAGGCCCTGGGCTGGCTCATGTCCTTCTTCTCCATCATCTTCATCCCCATCGTCATGCTGTACAAAATCAACAAGGAGGACGAGGGGAAGAACGCCTGGGAGGTAGGGCTACAGATATGTTGAATGTATACTAGT
>WFKH01003881.1:48208751-48222360 GCA_016163765.1 Magallana hongkongensis
TGATTCCAATCAGTTTTCTGTGATTTCAACGAATGAAACGTTTTTTTTTTATTTCACGCTAAAAAAAATTCCTTGTTGCATGTAAATACAATTTTTAATCTTCAAAGTTAATATACGAAATTTAAAATTCTTTGCCTTAATATTTCCTTTGGGTAAAATTAAAAATTCGGGATTTCGACCGCAAAACCAACAGCTCATTGTTATATTTTGGTGAACTGAATCTTTTTTCTATTGTTTTCAGAAAGTGAAACTATTGTGTACCCCGTCCCGTGAGTGGGGCCCCGCCCTGGTCCGTCACAGAGAGCTGGTTGACTACGTGGACGGATTTGTGGTGGATCCCTGGGTGGAGAGGGGGAGCCACCAGTATGTCAACTATGGTTATGACGCATCAATGGTATGCTTATTGCATTATTTAACATTGGATGGTTTAATTTTAACGTTGGCGCGTCATTTGCGGGAGCAGACAAATTAAATAGCACGCGTTAGCAACCACATGTTGGATTCACCACATGAATAAGTGTATGGGGGAGATTTTCTTCCTGTATACCAAGAATTTAAACGATATGATCAAGTTTTCTGTTTATTTCTTTTAAAATTTTTAAAACTCTTGACATAAGCGGATGGAATAATAATTCACTCAATCATTTAATGAGCATTTTTATATTTTTCTATCTGCAGGGAAGCCATACGACGGCAGATGTATCTCGCCATTCTTCTTGGGCTTCCGGTTATACCCAGAATTCCCACGTATCATATGAATCCGCTGTTTGACTTATTATATTTTAGCTGTTTTAAACATGAAAAAAGTCCCGGAATAATCAAATTACTGTGCAATACCTTATATTCATCATGTAATCAAAAACCATTTTATATCATTTTTATACTCACGTAAATCCTTTCTTAATCGATATACTCATTTGTAACAAGTGTCTGTATAATGTAATACATGTAACAAGTATTGTTCGTAATGTTTTAAAGGCTTTTTAGTTTATCAATGTTTTGACATTTTTTACACATGGATATTAAAATGTACATTTTTTTTTTCTCTTTGGAGTTCTCTTTCTTGTCTTTTTATTAAAAAAAAACAGAGGGGGGGGGGGGGGGGGGGGGGGGGGGTACGGTCTTAATCCCTTTATTGATGGGGGAATGAGTTGGATTGCGCTTAAATTTCAATGGTGAATGTTTAGGAAATAGTGTAGAACAAAATATTTTCAATTTTAATTACTAATACATACTGGAAAATTTCAAAACGGGGAAAAAACATTTTAGGCCAAGTCTTGTAAACCAAAAATGTTTTATTCATTTTTACTTATATTCACAGGAAGGAGAGGGTTACAAAGTAGAACGAAATTCGATGTTTGTGGGTATAAAAAATCGATTATGCGTCAAACAGTATAATTAAAAAAGATCCGAACTACCGACACTATATGCACTCTCATTTAAAAATTATCACGTTCCAGGATAATTTCACGAATTATTGTCTCCATATTAATCATCAGAATTCTTATTCGTTAACACTGACACTTTCCCAACCTGTAGTAATTGCCATATTATGATTTTCAAAAGAAGATAGCACTTCATTACTGATGTTCTGTGATTAACTTTGACCCCCCCCCCCCCCCCCCCCACCTGGATCCTCTCCGACAACTGAAGTCATAGTTTTAAAAACTGTTTAACAAAAAATATACCATATTTAAACTTTTACGTTATATCTTGAGAAGATTTTAAAACACCCTATCCTATTTTTCCTTCCTATCTTCCCGTGAAAGTGTGCCTGGTCCCTCATTTCTACATTTATAAGTTTTTTACCAAATGATGCTTTATGCTTAAGTTGAACTTGGCTCAGTGCTTCATGAGAAAAGGTCGAAAAAGTAACAGACAAACGGACAACGGATATCATGAGATAAGGAAAGTTCACTTGCACCTTCAGCTCAGGTGAGCTATAAACCAACAAAACATATGTGTAACATTTGTTTCTTTTTTATCGTTAAACAAACAACAAACGTTTCATTCGGTGATGAAAATAAATAACAAACAAGACAAACTTCGTAATTATTGAACACGCAATTAGTGGTTGCAAGGCAAATGGGACTTTAGTCTAACTTATCACTCAGGAGTCTGACACCACTGCATACACATGGACAACTTCTGTTCCGTCCGTCCTTTCTTCCTGGTAAATGATGCGATCTGTGCCATACATGGCTGCCAAGTTGGCTGCTGTTGTCTCAGAAATGCCGCCATCTTGATCAAATGCAATTTCGGACACGGTGGTTTCCACGCCCTCGTTCTCAACTTCCGGTTGGAAATCTTGCGTGGAGATGACTTCCTCCGTGATTTGCTGCAAGATGTCGTCTGGAGTTTCGTTGGGCAGGTTATCTGTCGTCTGCGTTCCAGGAGGCAGTGTGAAATACGTTTTCCCGCCATCCGTGGTTGCTATTACAACTTGGTCGGCGGTGTTCGCATCAATTGCTTGGGACGCATCAATGAGACGGAATTCAGTGGCGTTTTCAATCTGTGAGGGGAATTCGGCAAGAATTGGTCCCTCGGGTTGTGTGGCGGGAACTTCGAACATTGGCGAAACAATGTGTAGAATAGATCCGTCTTTTTCTTGAATTGTCGTCATCTTTTTCGGAGTTAGCTGAGGATTACCAGTTTTCTTCATAGGGGAGGCTACAGGCGTGTGTACGGTGCTTTGATTCTGTGCGTTTTGGTTAATGTTCATAAGTCCATTTATATTCTGAATTATGATATGTTTGCCGTCGATTTCCGCGTGGATTTCGTCTTCGGTGATGTGTTTAGTGTTGAGGTACTTGGAGGGGCTGTCGACCGAGACTTCCTCTGTAGGTACTGCCTGTAGCTGCACGAAATACCCGTCCTCCACCTCAATCAGCCCGTGCTCCTTCACCAAGTGGTCCGCAAACTGCTCTTGGTTTTCGTACGTTCCCAGACAGAGTTCGCACACGTTTTCGTTTTCGCTTTTGTGGTCTTCAATGGTGTGTTTCTCCAGGGACTCGGCGTCGGGGAAACTCATCATACAGATGTCACAGGTGTTCAGAACTCCGTCATCGTCATCGTCGTCCCTGTCCGCCTCCGGGATGATTTCGGCCCTAGCCCCCGGGTTATCCACCACCACTACTTTCACAACTTGTTCCAATTTCTCCGTGGGGTGTTCGATGGTCACGTGATCTTTCAGTTCTTGCTCAGTGGGGAATTCCCTCTCGCATTTAAAGCAAGTAAATGCGATATATTTCTGCTCGTGCGATCTCATATGTTCCTTGCACATTCGTTTGCTAATAAAACACTTTCCGCAAGTCTCGCATTTGAAAGGCTTCTCTCCCGTGTGCTTGCGCATGTGCACGATCATTGCGATTTTCTGGGAGAAGCATGCCTTGCAAATGCTGCACTGGAATGGCTTTTTGCCCGTATGACATCGCATATGCTGGTTTAAGCTGCCCAACTGATAATAAGATTTGTCACACATGGTGCATTTGAACGACTTCTTATTCAAATGGGTCAGCATGTGACGTTTTAGATCCTCGTTCTGGTAATAGCGCTTCTTACAGATTCCACACACGTAGTTACGGACTTGTGAGTGAAGGAACATGTGGCGACGAAGATGCGTGGCCTGGACGAACCCCTTCCCACAGATCTTACACACAAACGGTCTCTCCCCGCTGTGGATTCTCTCGTGATTAAGTTTTCCCGCCTTTTCGGTGAATCTCTTGTCACAAATGTCACAGGCGAACGGCTTTTCTCCCGTGTGTCCCAACATGTGTCTGCTGAGGTGACCCAAGCTGAGGAAGCCTTTGTCACACTCCTCGCAGCGGTACGTCTTCCTCTTCATCTCTTTCACGTTATGGAAGGCGATCATGTGTTTCTTTAGCGTCTCTGGATCTTTGTACTTCTTTTCACAGAACTGGCAGTCATGGTTCCTTTCCTCCACGTGCACGTACATGTGGCGCTTCAGGTGGCCCTGTTGGAAGAACCTCTTGTGGCAGACCTCGCATTCAAACTTCCGGTCCTCCACATCTGGGTGCTGCTTCATGTGATTTTGATAGGCAGTGATTCCCGTTAAGACCTCGTTGCAGTACTGACACTGGTAAACTTTGGGCGCGTTTGGATCGATGCCAATAGCCAGGTCCTCTTCGTGCCTCTGTTCATGCTTCTTCAAATACTTCAGAAGATGGAAGCTCTTGCCACACAGGGTACATAGAAACCCGTTTTCGTTGTGAAACATCTGTTCATGGTCTCGTAAATGAAACTTGAACAGGAAAGTTTTATCGCACTGGCTACATTTATGCTTCCTTTCTGCATGGTTGGTGTACCAATGGACCTTCATCTTTCTCTTCAGTGGAAAAGTCAACTCACAATTTGGACACCTGAAGGGGTTCATTGCAGAGTGGCATTCCTCTAAATGTGCCACCTTCTTTGTTAAATTCAACGACACAACATCACAGAAATCACAATGTAAAGGTGTCTTCTTTATCCCTGATGAGTGAGTCCTATCTCCAAACATGGTAACATCAAAGTGGTCTGGTTTATTTTCATTTTCTGGAGGTCCTACTTTCCCTTTCCCTATTCTCTTATAACCATGACATTTTATCTGATGTATGTGCATATCATACTTCCTTAGGAAATTCTTTGAACATACCTCACAGATGAAGCTCTTCTCACCAATATGAATTTCATAATGTCTCTTCAAAATGGCCAGTGTTTTGAATTTCATTCCACATGTGGGACATTCAGTTCCCTTCAGGGCTTTGATTGGATTATACTCCTCTTCATCATCAGAATCAGGAACTCCTTTCTTCTTCTTCCGTTTCACTTTCTTCAGCTTTGTGCCTGGTGGCACATCTTCTGGGCGTACGATGTTTCCGGCGGCTATCTTCACGTAGCCGTGGATGGTGACCATGTGGTACTCCATGTCCCATGCCCGTTTAAACTTCTTATGACATCCTTCCACTTTACACTCTATATCCTTTTTGGCTTCATGGTGCTCCACATGCTTTTTGAACATCAGTTCATTTTTCATGGTTTTCTCACACAGGTTGCATCTGATCCTACCATCCTCCAAATCCTCTCGGTAGTCATCTTCATTGTAATCTTCAGTGACCTCCTTTTTGACCTCCACTGATTCGGCTATTTCTTTTAGTGTCTGAACAGCCTGTTCCACACTATCCGTATCCAATTCATCTGGTAGATCAGACTCATCAACCTGTGTCCCACTGTCAAAAGTAATACCCTGTATGTCTGCTATGAAGTCATTTCCAGAAACAACCGAAAGAGTTATTTCTCCATCTTTATTCACTTCTGAAGTCACCCCAACAATACCATCTCCACTTGCAATACCACTTCCCACCTCCAAAGTGGTATCTCCACCACTACCACTATGTTCCTCCACCAAGTGGTTACTGAATTCTATTTTCTCTTGGAAAACCAGTTTACAGGTCTCACACTCGAACTCCTTTGCCTTACAATGAACAAGGTAATGGCTCTTCAGAACTTCTACAGTTTTGAACCTTTTCATACATACAGGACACAATGGATTTTTCTCTGTCTCAGGAGTAATGACTAGGGGTGCCTCCATCTTTCTTCTCTTGGTATCCGGTTTGCTATCCCCGGTTGTGCTGGGGGATTCCTGGTTCTGGGATTCGTAGAATTCCTCCTCGTAAGGTTCTCCTCCAAAACACTGGTACCAGTCCATGAACACAGACTTCTGCTGGAACTTGGCATTCGGAATTTCCTGATCTGAAAAAAAAATACAGAAAATATAGCTTATAAAATAAAACCTGGTAAAAATTTGAATTATTGATCCAAAAACTACACTTTCATTAAGAAATGTATAATTCATATAATGAATATGAATATTTTGCAAACAAATGAAAATATTGTAATTTTTCCTTCATATTTTGCCTTTGAATATGTAGAGGGCAGGTCTGCTCAAGTATGATTTTTACGTACGTTTTTGTTTATAAAATTATACACATCATAGTTAACGATATCCGATCCTCAGCAATGTTCGATAACTCTAAATTATCCGGATTTCTTTTATCCGTACCATAAATTTGACTTTTATACAGACAATTTTAATTAGTATTCTAGTGTAAGTATTACCACCAGTCACATAACTAAATGCTTGGAGTAGTGGATCCACGGAGAACTACTAATGGATTACGTGTTGGTAAAGAGTTCGAGCCACTGGTGCACCGGCACTTTTTTTTCAAACTCATTTATTCTATTATATCCATCGTAGGTAAATTTGCAATAACTTTGTAAACTGCATGGATACCTGGATCTAAAAATTTCATTTTATTTCATTTCATTTATTAAGTTTTAAAGAAACATAACACTTTAATGATGAAAAAAAATACTTTGAGGCTGAGGATCGGAGAACCTTAAAAATGGTACTTGAGCAAGCATGCATTGATATTTCCCAGTCGAAAAACCGCATATTTTGCTCCAAAGTAAACAATAATTTATCAAAATAATACAATCTTCATGATGTCATTTCTACATTATAATGTCACTGGGGTGAAAACCTTTTACATACTTATTTTCAATATGATTTCAACTATCTTGAACCTTATTTTTTAAGCTCTCTACAAAACTTAAATTTTGGGGGCAAGAAATGCATAATACTGCATGTAGTCCATTACAGTAAAAATAATAAATACTTCCCCTCTCCTTAAAAATCATTCTAAAATAAAACTGTTTTTTCTAATTTAACAACGTGATATATTTACCTGAGCAATAGGCCACAAACAGGTTCTTAAGCTCATTTCTATCGCCCAGGAACTGGAGTCCCTTTTCTGATCCGGAAAATCCATAGTCCTCAAGTCCCATCACGGAAGAGAGGATCAAGCTCTCCATTCCCGCTGTGGATAGCTCCTTTACCTGAAGCAAAGCAGGTAGATTCTTGTTTATTCATATCTATACTGGATATGAGTGAATCTTATTTGAATGTTTGTATTTGAGGTATATGTACTTAATAAATGTACTTATTTTCTTTATTCTTAATTTTTTTTCTAAATATCAATAATCTGTATTTCATAAGAATGACAAAGTAAGAGATTTTGAAATACATGTATATGTGATAAAAACTTGATATACTAATAAAAAACACAGTTCCCTTCAAATAATCTTGCATACATACCAGGCTTTGTAGCTGTTTTTCTACAATTTTCCAGATAAATCTCGAGTGCTCTCCCTTCTGAGATTCTCTTAACATTTCCCCTGTAAGTTCATCAAACAAGTGCCTGTTACAATATTACTATGCACTCCATCATATATGCATTTCTTTTATAGGTAGATGGTTTATTTCAAATTAAAAGATATGTTGTGACTATCTTTCTTGGGAAAGTCAGATGTGTCAACATCTTCTTTGTAATTTATTTGATAAATAATTTTTTATAACACCCCCCCCCCAAAAAAAAAGAAAATGCAATGAAAATATAATTCAGAATTGTTATTAAATGAATCGAAATGTCCTTACCTCTATTGTTTAAGACCTGCTGCAGGAACTCCTCTGTGAAGCCTACTCTCTCCTCAATGAACTTGATTCCTTTCTCTGAGCCGTTGTACTGGAAGGTGAACCCCCTCAGCCAGTTTGTCATCAGTAGGACCTCTATACCCGCCTCCTTCAGTATGTTCACCTGTAACACAGAAACAGAAATATGTGACAAATCATCTCTCTCTCTCTCTCTCTCTCTCTCTCTCTCTCTCTCTCTGACAAAGTTGTTATAAATATGTATGTTCATGTTTGGTGTGTTTTTCATTGTCAAAATTTTGATAACTGTTTCTCTATTTCGTAACTTCTAAAGAAATATAACTATATACAAAACTGAAGTTGATCCCAGTGCAGAGATATTTAAAAATTAAAAAAAAACTTTTAAATAGAATGATCAAATTGCAAGTATTGCATCAAATGAAAAGAATTATACTCAAGGCCTGAATTACCAAGGTAAGAAATTGAGGTTGAACCAACTCCCAGACCCGACTTTTTTCATGATTATTGCTGTCTTCCTGCTCCGTTTCATATTCATCTGAGTCTACTTTCACTTTTCTTTTTCTCCCTCTCTTCTTCTGAAGTCTTTGGGGAGTCTCTGTTTTGGATGTGTTGTTTGTGGAGGATCCAAGATTTTTATCGCTACTTGCTTGCTTTCTATTGGGGGATCCAATGTTTGAGACACTCTCTGACAGTGGGAATTTTCTAGGCCTGCCTCTTTTTCTTTTCACATCTCCATCTGTCAAGTTGTCTTGGAAATAAAAGTATTAAAATCAATTAATTGAACTGCCAAAAAATTGCAATAATTTTTTTTTTAGCAAATTTTCAGTTTCATTAACGCAATTCAAATAAATCATTTACCACTGTCTGTTTTGACTGGTGATGATTTTGGGGAGTGTTCAGTTTCTCCAACCCCTTCCTCAGTTGAACTTTCACCCTCTGAATCTGCATCTCCTGACCTGTTGACCTTCCCTTTGATGTAAGATGAATATTTCTGGTTTGGTTTGGGAGTTCTTGAACTCCTTCTGCTGTTTGTGGTTGCCATGGAAATCTGAAAAAATACCCATATTTAACATATCATTTTTAGGACAAGAAGGGATAGTATTTTTATTTCAGCTGCCATTAATTGGGATTAAAGCCATATATACTGTAACATTTTGATGATATTCAACATGTTGATCAACTTTTACTAGATAAACTAATCGATATCATTTTTAAAAAAAATATTTCTTTCTAAACTCCACTTAAGGAATAGGAGTTCATTTATAATTGTACCAATTTCAATTAGATAATTTACTTAATAGAATTTACTTTAATTTACTTAGAATGCTTTAAGATTCTTTTTTCATTTATTAATTTCATCTAAACACCCACTATGGGTGCATGAATTAAAAAAAACTAACTTATCAACCATTTTCAGGTACAGCAATTTGTTGAATACATTGATATGTCTGCACAGGGTATATATAATTATATTAAATATATGTACAGCTGTACAATCACCGGTACCCATCTGGAAGATGACTGGTACCATACAATCTAAAACATATATAACAACTTGGTTAAAGATCCACATCAACCAAGTTTGTTTACATGTTCAACTCGATTCAATATTCAATAAAATTTGATGTGTCCATATATGCACATGTCCCTACTCAACTGCTATAAATGCAATGCTATTTTGTAGAGTTGGTTTTATTTAAACCAGCATACACGAGACATAGAACTATATGACAATCTAGTAATACACATCCACAATTAAGTTCATAAGTATGTGTAGTTGCTGACGACACTAATGGAATGCGATTTTTTTTCCATCAATGTTTTTTCTCGTTTTGAAACCGAGTCTCCCAAATTCAAATTTGTCCGATAGGTACTTCTAACATATGTATTACATAAATACGGTAGATTACAATAATTAATTACATTAGCAATGTCGTCTTAGCAATAAAGAATCGACAAACTTTAAGATTTATTTGAAAGAAGTGGACATTACGCTTGGTCAAATCTGAGGAAAAAATGGCGGACTCGGATCAAGATGGAAAACATGAATCGATACGCATTTCAAATAAACGTTTTTTACTTCCTTTAAGAAATGAAAACTTTGTAGCAGTCTGTAATATTTCTTGTACTTACAATTGAGCGAACACTTTTACTTAAATTACAACACACCGTGTCCTCAGTTTGTATTCATTTTCTTTTTAAATGCCGCGACCCGGATGGCAGATTTTAGCTTTTCCGGTTTTTCTAAAATACGAAATAACAAATCCGTTTTAATCCGGAATGCACGAACTGACCAAATATTTTCTTGATTTACGCATTTGGCAAAATATATTAAAATTTTAATATTATAACTATTATTTTAATCCGGAATGCACGAACTGATCAAATTTTTTAATTTATGCAATTTTCTTATGTACATTTTACTACTTACAGTTTTAAACCTCAGTTATATTAATATTTAGGGGCTCTGGTTGAAGTAAAAAAAAAAATACATTGTACGTTATTCTGTACAAAGATCAATCATAAAAAATATATATATACTGCAGTATACATTTAAAATAACCACATGAATGGAATATTTTTTCAGCATTTAAATGGTATTTTTTTTTAAGAATACATCTGAAATTATCTGGCTATAGTCGAGCTCTCTTAACAGGAGCTAGGGCAGTTCCGAGTCTCAAGTCGAAAACGTTAATCAGTTTGGAAGTCGGAACAGAAAAACAATGACTGAAAGCTTTCTCTCCATATGACTTATACCTCTTTTAAGTAATGACGAAGTACTTCAGTGACTTGAAATTGGTTCGGGTTTTCCAAGGGGGAGGGGGGGGGGGGCTACCTTTATGTCTTATATACATGTACGTAATTTGTCAGTTTATTAATGTTATGGCTTTATAATTCGGGGTGGGGTGGGGGTCCGGAACTCAATAACACATGTTTCTTTCATATACTGCATGTGTCATGTGTAAATCATGTTAAAATTTGCAGTTAGGATCAAACATTGAATTCTTATTGACAAATGTATTGATCCTTCTGATTTTACTATACTAAAAAAAATATTGCTAAGTGGAATTAAAATGTTAACATCTACACTATTGTCGGGTTTTAAAAAATTAAAACACTGGCAATTCATTCTGCAACAACCACCCTAGTTAATACACTGGTTCTAAAGTCCATGGACTCGTAAGTTCACAAATCGTGTAGTAATTCATTCTTATCCCCCCCCCCCCCCCCAAACAATTGATATTAGCCGTTAGATATCAGAATTGTAAATACATGTACATTGTAATGCAAATATCAAGGCGTATTTTAATGTGATTTAATTCAAATCGAAACATACACGACAAACGAACCCAACAAGTATTTAAGGAAACTGCATGGTTAGCATAAAATTGTGCTGTATTTGCATAACAGATTTAGAATCGGTATATTAAGAATAAGACAAAGACGGATTGAGATAGATCATTTCAACATCAGCATAGAGATCAAGCACGATATATGGTCGATAAGTTTTTTTTATACAACAGAGACTTTTCTGTGGCTCTTCCTTTTCCAACCAAATGTTGTTTTCTATGAATTAGAACCATTTTAACAAGAGCTTGGACTTTGGGTAGTTGTGTTAAACAGAAATGTGACGTAGGGTTGTCTATTTCATTGATGGCCACTCAGCCATGGCTCTCTGTGATCAACAAGATTTGTCTGGCTTTTGAGCTAAGACTACGCAATCGGTGCATATTTCGCTTGAAACCGCGTCATTTTTAACTTGTTTAGACGCAAGAATAGATAGCTACGTCCTACTGAAAGTCCAAGGTCTTGTTAAAATGGTTCTATCTTTAGCTATGCGCCAATCCAACAGATTTCATTTGTGAATTCTTATTCCAATTTAAAAAGGAATATTTTTTGTAACTATTGAACGAATACATATAAATAGAAAATAAATGTTTATACAATAAGATTCAGGTTAAAAGCTTGACCATGTTGTATGACTAGGTCAAGGAATGTCACATGTTTTAAGATCCAGATCATTTTTCCAGGAGATAGTGTTGTTATTAGGAAAATAAAAAAAGGGTTTTGTTAAGTTTCATTTGATTTTTTTAAAATGAAAAAAAAATATTAATAAATTTCATTTTGGTGGAAGTATACCTAATACATGTATATGGGTATACCACACCACAGGTAATACACCTATACCCATTAAATTTTGAAAAAAAAAAGATACATTCGAAAACCTTAATCCAAATCAATTAGAATAGTTAATTTTCCATGTTTTCGGAATTATCCTTTCTGTGAAGCGATTCTTCATTTTGTATCTATATATGTAGATGTATTACATGCATAATAATAAATTCACAGGCGAGTCTCTAGGAAGCGTATTGAAAAACAAATGGCCAAAAACAAATTAGGTTTTATTACTGGAAATTCAACCCATAAGCTGTTTTTTGAACTTGTTTTGTTTTGATCAACATTTTTGAAAACTAATTATTCATAAATAATCATCTTAATTACTAGTTATAAAGGGGATGTCCCAGACTTGTTCCTACATCACAAAACCTAAGATTTAACCGGATTGGTTAATCATCAAAAGAGGTTATCTCGTCACGTGTCGATTTCATCTGCGGTTTACTTAGCATGTTGATTGTTCCTTATTTCTGTCAACGAGTTTGATGTATATATGTGTCAATTTGTCATTGACGCAAGCGCCTAAAATTAATCTTCAAACTCCGATATAAATGCTTCTAAAAGTTTTCACCTGGAAACTTCACAAGTAATCAAGGTTTCTCATAGGTAAGCATTGCATCGAACTGAGAAAAAAATGTGAAAAAAACCCCCCAGTGGTTACATCATTTGATAAGAAACTTTAGGATACAAAAGATATAAATGCCCTTATTTTATTTTTTCTTCATCAATTTGTTTTAGATTTCTTTTCGTGGAATTATAAACATGAAGTTTGGAATCTGTGTTATATTGGTCGTCTTGTGGACATATACTCTGGCATGTAAGTATTCCATTCTTTTTATCCGATCGATTCACAATTCGGTATATTTCTGGATTCTTGTTCATTTAATTACTATCAAATTCATTAGGCGCAAATCTGTATCAAACATGTATATACAGGACTGTTTAAGAAGTTTAAAATTTCATGTAAACAATTACTTTTATTTACCGTCATAATTACGTGTTATATTGTATGGTTCTAAAATTGATTTAGACCAGAAGTAGATTTAAATTACTATATTCAATTCTTAAGTTTATGAAACATTTTAAATCGGGGAAAATAGACAAAATTGTCCAATGCGTAATCCGTAATAGTTTTATTTTATGGTATATAGAAACTAACTTTGAAAAATTGATAATGCTTCATAGTTCATGGAATGTATATGATAAAACATATAAATACAATTACGCATTACATAATTACATTTCAGATGACCGGGACTGCCCCGTGCAATCGAAGGTGAAATGTAACTACAAGTATGACGTCCCTTGCTCAACGACTTCGGACTGTGAACGCAGAGGGCGTCGGAATCAGATATGTTGTCCCGACGAAGGGGGCCACCCCGTGTGTACCCCCCGACGCCCGGGTAGGTGCCCCTACGTCAAAACCCGCCACTGTCGGGCCAGTAACATAGTGAAGACAGCCTGTTCAAATGACAAGGACTGTCCCCTTCCCGCCAAATGTTGCCTGAACTCACAGTGTAGAAATTACTGCGAGTTTAACCCAGTTTTAGGACGCGGGTACAGTGGTTAAAAATTACGATATTGTCTGTGCTTTTTTAAAGTTCGTTTTATGGAGTTGTTGTTGCTGTTGTTCATTTTTTTCTATTTTTTTAATGGTTATTGAATTTACATATATAGTTGGTTTGAAAAACTTTTCGAGTTATTAGTGACTTTGTTCCCTTTTAAACCACGCTTTAACTTTGAGTTATTGTATATTGTCACGTACTTCAAGGTCGTATAAATATTCAAATCAATCATTGTCTGTGGGGGCAAATGTGATAGTTGTGGTTTTAATTCGAATTTAAATAAAATGTTGTCATGTAATAGTCTTATTGTTCTCTTTATATACTTTGATTTTAAATTTATACATCAGATGCAGGGACGTAG
>WFKH01003881.1:48227218-48255323 GCA_016163765.1 Magallana hongkongensis
ACACGTTTTTTATGAAATGCATTAATTTAATAATTGGCCAAGTTTAATTAAGCAGAGGGATTTTAGTTTGATTACCAGTCCTATATTGTATATTTTGTGGTGATTTTCTTTTCCATCTATTGATAAACCATGACATTTTTCCTCTGCCATGTTTAATAGGGAGGCGTGTACCTGGTCCAGATACTGGACAACTATGTGGGGGGATGGACGCTCCTTATTATAGGATTCGCCGAGTGCATGTGTATAACGTACGTATATGGTAAGTATATATCATACGATAAGGATATGTTAATAAATATGATCTGTTTGTAAATAAATGTAAATATACATGATCCTATTAATGCATCTTTTTAGGTGTAAATAGATTTATCAGAGATATAGAGATCATGTTAGGAAAGAAGATGATTATATGGTGGAAAATTTGCTGGATGGTAATTAGCCCTATAGCAATATTGGTAAGTACAGTAAGATCCATAGTACTAGTATTTTGTGGGTGATAACCTAATGTTCAACGCTAGGGATAATTTTAATTAAACAATAAAATACTTTCTTTGGTGATTCATGCGGGATATGAAGGTGGCGACATTGCAGAAAAAATACATAACACGCGTTAGCGAAAGCATTTTATTGTTTATATTTACATCTTTCATTTTACAGATTAATAAATTGATTGTAAAAAGTGGGTAAAATTCACTAATTATAATTTACTGTTAATGTACATCAGTACGTTAGCTAAAAGAAACAGCTAAATCGTCTCCTATGGGAATTTGAGTCTGACATCATCATGATTATTTCGTGCAGTCCGTGATTTTTCTTAGGTCGCTGTAGGTTTCGACCAATCGATAAACGGGGCGTGTAGTTTTCAGTCCTGTCAGTTTCAGCCACGGTCGCTGTAGATTTCGACCAATCGATAAACGGGGCGTGTAGATTTCAGTCTGGCTGTTTCTATAGAGCTATGAATTAACTATAAGTTTCCGTAAGAAATAGAGGGAATCATACTCGGTAGATGTAAATATAATCTTATGAATATAATATATATGTAGTATAATGTATTGATTGTAGTTGATATTTATTGCGACTTTTGTGGAGTACGAGGCCTCTACATACGGGGACTACACCTTTCCGGCGTGGGCGGACGCCCTGGGTTGGATCATGGCCGTCGGCATCATTCTGGCCATCCCTATCACCATGCTGTACCACGTCAACAAAGAAGACGAAGTCACCTCTTTCTTCGGCGTAAGTCTTACCCTTTACACAATTGTTGCTGTGGTTTTTTTCTTTAAAAAAAAAGCTATGAAGCAACAGGGGAGGATGCAAGGGGGTTTCTTTTTCTTATATTCATATGTGAAAAATTGAACGTGTTTGTACAGACCAATTGGCTCTCCACTTTATGTTGACACCCAATTCTGAAAAATGGTGCTACCTGTCAGGAAAGATACATGAAACAAACAGAAATTAACTAAAGGTACCTTATTTTTTTCAATAACAGAAAATCAAGCTTCAGTGCATTCCGTCCCGGGAGTGGGGCCCCGCCCTGGTCCGTCACAGAGAGCTGGTGGACTACGTGGACGGATTCGTGCAGGATCCATGGGCCGAAAAGGGCGCGTTTGTTAACTACGCCTACAAGTCGGATAGCGAGTTGCGGGTAAGTCGTACATTTGTTAATTCTGACTTTATCGAAACCTTTGATAAATTAATTTTTTTTGTATTAATCGCAGTTTTTGGGGTTTTTTTTTTATTGAACGTGAAAACTGGTAAATCAAATTTACGATGGTATTTCAATAATCATTTTTTGAATTCTCAGACCGGAAGTCTTGGGTCTCTGGAGGCCAGTCGGCTCTCTGCCAGAATGAAGAAATCCTTCGCATCGTCCAATGGTTCAACGAGAACCGGAATATCATATGAAACTCACGTGTGATACAAACAATGAAATATACATGAAGGCGATGTTACAAATTTACTAGAGGACGAAGACTCTAGCAGTCGACAACACAAATGTACTTGCAGACGAGAATTATCATTTTGTTTTCATCGTCTTTGATATGTTAACAAATTGTTTTATTGTGAATCCTTCATCGTTGTCTAATATCTATTAGACGGTATTTATACTGGACGAATACTCTTTAGACTGTATGGTTCAGCACGGAGTGATAATCTCTCAATGTATGTGGAAGTTAAGGACCAAACATACGAATATACCGGTAGTATGCATTCAATTAGTGTGAATTTCAGTATTTTATTTTCATTGAAATTTTTTATTATAGTATGCAATATGACAAAGAATACTGAAATTCTACATGTATATTTATAAATGGGAATTTGATAATGTCTATGAACTCGACAAGTCAACTGGCTTAAAGGATGCATGAATACAACAAATTAATTTTTTTTTTCATGAATACGCCAACTGATTGTTTCCGCCACTATGCACACACTACTTTTGGACTTTATTGTCCAGTGCTTACTTGGATTTCATATTTCTGTTTTTCTTATCCAAAACATTTTAATTTTTTTTATGTACGAAAGTATTTGTTTTATGCATAACATTTTAAAGTTTACACATGCTTTTAGCTGTATTTTGGAAATGTTTTTCATTACTATTCTAGAGATCTTTACCTGGACTTACATTGTAATTATACATGCTTGTGATAATCATTCTACAAGACACAATAAAAATATGATGTAAAAACAATACTTAATGTTCATTTGATACTACTATGACGTGTTTTAACATAGTTCAAGATACATAGATACACATACATTTTTTACCAATGAACATTCCATATTTTACATTTAGCATAGGTTTTTAAAATATCGTGCAATATTTATCATTAAATTTCAAACAAAGATAATACAATTAATGGAGAGTGACAGCACATTGCAACTGAAGACTAGAGTAGATGGAAATTTTTATTAGTATTTCTTATAAAGATTACATAGTTTTGTTAGAGGAGATTGCTTGTTTGAATCCATTATAATATCTATATCAGAGTGTAATGATATCTTGAAGTTGAAAAAGTAAGCTTTTTTCTAACATCATTCTGAATCAGATACTTGCAATGAAAAAACAGTTGAATTCATCACCAATTTCACCAAAATCGGTTTCAATTACAAAGTCTCAAATGGTTTATTTCTTCAACGCCCACATTCAATAGGTAAGTAATGATCACAGGTCCACAATTTACAAAAATGATTCCATCTTTCCTACGAAGGATGTGTGTAGATACTGTCCGAGTATTTGTTCTTGTACATGTATACGCTATGTACATTCTATCGTTTGTAGTTTTTGATGAGAGTTTGTAGGTCAATTTTGATTGATGAATTAGAATCGTGCTAATAAATACCTAATTATACCGGCGGTACCATGTTAAACATACATGTATGTACCAACATGACCACGGTAATAATAAATGCACATACACCTATATAATTCTTAATAAGATATGCACACGGACCTTACCTGTCTATAATGTGTCGGTTTGCTTTGTAGTTCTAGAGCCATGTTTGTACAGCAGATTTCATTATTGTTAATACACATTAAAATTTTACAAAGAATTATTCGACTGCAATGCATATACACTGCAGAAATCCTCGTTTAAGATTTTGTTTTACAAGTATAGGTCAAGTTTTACATGTTTACTCAAACGGTACAATCTCAAGACCAGTCCAAACTTTCTAATAACACTGCAGGAGTTTTAATTTACTGTGAGAAATGGAAACTTCAAGACAGAATTGCATGACTATCTGTAAAGTTCTTTGATAATTCGATTGTATAGGGAACCTTTGTTTGTTAATGGATTATTGATTTATCAAAGGTGACTTAGTGGAAGAAATTTAATAGATTATGCACGGTCCTTGTTTCACTTTATAAACCGTTTACGTCTCATGTGAACAAGTCGATCGCTCTGAGTACAAGTTTAGTCATTTATAATTAAGCTAAGTCACTGAATAAAACCCGTCCAAAAGAAAACAGTTTAAAGAAAGTCGGATTTGGACCGTCTGCTCTTTACCGGAAATCGATGATCACGTGACGACAACAAACTGGCATGGTGCATCTGTCAGCATGGCTAGGCCTTTGTTGTGAGGGATGGACCTGTTATAAAGGTGTGGAAAAATGAAGGATAATGAGTGATTCTCCTCGAAATGACAGAAATAAAGGTACGTGTATCTTAAAACATGTCGTCTGCACCTAAATATTTACGTCTGTGTTCTACAGACTGTTGCTTTCATTGATGACTTTGTGGGATGTGTGTATATCATCAGGTGTAGCTCCACAGGTGAGACGTTTTATCCACTTGTTTATAAGATGGCTTGGGGTATAGTGTATAATAATTAGAAAGGTGATGTTTAACAAACAGGTGGTGAGCTCGAACTTCCCTATACATATATCTGCAAATAAATAAGACATCTGCTGTCCGCATTATCCAACCCATCTGCTGAGTCAAAGTATCATGGAATTGAATTGAACTTTGTACCTGTTCAAGTTGTTTCTTACCAAATACACTGATATACACCTTATTTTATCGTTTAACTCTTGTATCGGGTGTAAACTCATTTTTTACCCCTGTCAATCCGAGTTTTTATGTTGACAAAGGAAAAAAGGGTGAAAGTATTTGAAAGACCGGACACAAATATACGATAATACTGACTCCGTACTGAGGCGTTAAGAAAGCCAATAAAAGTGGAATTTTAAAAAGATTCGGGGACGATTAGGAAATTCGCATGCACAATACCTCCCTTGCATTCGGAATACATACACTTGTGATCTTATAGGACAGGAATTTGAAGTGTTTAAAGAGACGGTCGGGAGATTTAAGACGACGGCGACCCGATAAGACAGCGAGATGACTCAATTAATGAGCCCTTAATCTGTCAATAATAACAATTTATCATAGAGTCCCTAGTCTTTGCCGGCCATGTTTTCTATTACCTTTGGCAAACACCGAGGTGTTCGGTAAACAAGTCCAGCCGATGATAATAAGATGATCCGAGTTTGAGACAACTGGATGTGCCATTATAAAGGTCGTGACAACTTTGACAACTCTAATGGTCAGGAAAACAACTGTTATTGATTTGGAGTTATGTAAAAATACGTTAACAAGGAACAAGGATGTAATATATATTATATTTTTTTCACACGGAATTCTGAGATATAAATATGGACCACGTAAGTAAAAAGGTTAGTTTATCATATATATCATTCATAGTTAAATATTTTAAAATCAATCTTTTATATTGAAGATAAAATAAATTCGATAATGCTATTGAAGATGTACAATGTATTCTCTTCTGTCTGAATGATTGTCCACTTCTCAATAGAGAATATCTAAGAAGCAGAAAAAGGAAGATTCGGTTTATGCACGATTTTACTTAAGATTATTTGCATTGATTGGGCGATATCAATGAAACTCAACGTTTTGGAATGCATATCTAGCTGTGAATGTTTTCTTCTTTGTAATTTTAAATATAGCACATGACGCACTTCTTCAATAGTTATACCGTTGTTTTGTGTACAAAATCAATAGCTGCCTTGTGTTACCACATTGCTTAAAATTAGGAGTAAACGAACTAGTTAAAATTAATTGCATTTTTCCGTGCATTGTTGGTTTTTCGATTTAATTTAAAAAACCACCCATTATGAAACTCGTATGCTTCAGCTGAACCTGTTTTACGGGGTCTTTAATCAAACTAAAGGTATTACACAGACTTTTACAGAGCGTAAAAACCATAGCATTGTCACCCACACACTCACACGGAAGTAAATAAGCAACAACTGTTATCTAACACGACAAAATAACACACCTTTGAAAAGAAACCCTGTTTATAATTTTCATGAGACGTCAGTATTATTTATAAAATAAATCCATGAAAAAGAGGGAAAAATCAATTTCCACCGAAATTTGACAGATAATGAAGGAAATCGATCAATAACAAAAAACGGCGTGCTCCACACAACATGGGGACTCGACCCGCGCTTGATGAAAGCTTTATTTCATTGACGGAAATAATGCCCATATTCTGCTGTATGTTCACAGAGCCTGTTGTCCTCTTATGATGAGCTAATTAAATCGTTAACGAACTACCTGAGTAATATAGTTACCATGGTGATGGACACAACGAGGAAGTTGATAGAAAGAGACAGACAAGAGACAGAGCTTGTACCCGTTATGGAAACTAATGGATACTGCCTCATTGCCAGATTGCCAGATTTCGTCAGCACATTTGAATGATTTGCAGTTAATATTAAAATTATTAAAAACACATATGCACTAGTGTTTGCATTGTAGCATATGATATTCTGTAGTACAATACTAGCGCTACTTTCGTTGTAAGGAACTCAAGTAATGACTTGTTCTCTAAAGGAGCATAATTAAGGAATAAGGAATCATTCTTTGAGTATTATGAGGTGGTAATTTTGGTCGGGGCGTGATCAAATCCAATAAAGCCCGAAGGGCTTTATGATAGATTTGATCACGCCCCGACCGAAATTATCACCTCATAATATTCAAAGAATGATTCCTTATTACTTATATTTATATAATTTTCAGCAATTGTGCGATTAAATTTTTGAATGTAAATAAGCAAACCCCGCTTGCGTCCCAAATTATACGTCATTTGAATTTATTGGACTGTACAGTACAAAACCAATACGTAGTGTTATCACAGACAAAGACACTGAAAAATGTAAATATGATGATATATACGTTTCGTACATGTATATTATCCTCTACTTTTTTTTTACAAGAAATAAAAGTGCGCTTAGTTCATATCCATTGGATACAAAAGGAGTGGACCTTTATTAATTCTCATACAAAAGCAACATGGAAAGGCGAAATACAAAGAACTGCAAGATAATTTGATGCCCAGAATCTGGGCTAAGTTTTATTAATTGTCTAAAGTATAAGTAAAGTTCATCGTAATCGTAAAAAACGACGAATGTCTGTCTTTTCAAATTTCCTAACTAAAAAAAGATGTTACGTCAAAAAAAAAATCGTCGTAACTTAAAGACAGACTTAAGGCTACCATAAGTCAAAGATTAAAGAGAAATTTCTACGTCGTGATCAAAATTTTATGGTCAAGAGCCAAGTGCTAGACACAATAACCAACGTAAAGCTGATTGAGCGATATTTGATCCTCAACAATATATTGTTGCACACATATAAGCAATAATGTTACACAGAACTAATATTTTCATACACAAGTTTTAACACTAAGCTATATCCCTGTTTTAATCTGACCGTTACACCAGCAGGGTACAAGGAACAGGGGTCAGAACGTGAGCCTATCCACATCCACCATTCCGTCCTACGGTGAATTCGAGCCCGGCCCCCGACAGGCGAGTTCTCCACTGACCCCAGACTCGCCCAAACAGTTCCTGAACCACGTGGACCGAGGGGTGTACGTCATTAAAGACCTCTCCGAGGATCCTGGGGTAGGGCACCAAACTCAAATTACTCTTAAATTGTCAAAGTTATTCTGTTTTATAACTGTGATAGTTGTTTAAGGTGCAAAAATGAAATTAAGTGAATATTACTAAACAGATGGAAGTGCAGTACACTGTACATGCATATTCTATTTAAAAAAAAAAAAGAAACATGTATGTTTTACAATTTGATAAAATGAAGTTAAAAAGAGTTTATTTGGGTGGGTTTTTAAAATTCAGCCTTTTGTTGACCGACTGCCATATAGAACGCCAACTCGACCTAATGAAATCAGACTTTCTCCCGGTGATAACAATATACTTACGACTTCTCCTGACAATGGACCACTCACCACCCCCGTGCAGGAGCAGGGACAGCCAGAATCTCCCCACGTGTTTCTCAGTCCCGTAGATAAAGGGATCTACGTCATCAACTCAACCTTTGACTCATCTCAGGTTAGCAAAAATAGGATTATTTCAATTGTAGAGCAAGTAAACGGCCAGGGTTTTTTTTAAATATAAGTAATTTATATACAATGAATGAAAGTGCTATCTTTAGGGAAAAAAACACACAAAATCTCGAGTTGCAAATAAAGAAAAAAAATGTCATGCTTTTTGTAGACGTCCTTATCCAACAACAATAACAATGATAATAGTGACAAAAAGAAAAATCATGCAGATAAAGACAAAAACTCCAAAATGTACGTCACAAATCAAAACGAGGCTCCCAGCGCGGAGAGGAAGCCCCCGGACAGACGACAGATTTACGGCGTGGACGAGAACAAGGAGCGCGGGAACTGGACCGGTCGGTTGGACTTCCTGTTGTCCATGCTGGGATACTGTGTGGGGCTGGGAAACATCTGGAGGTTCCCTTACCTGTGTTACAGAAACGGGGGAGGGGCGTTCCTGTTGCCATTTATAATCATGATGTTCCTTATTGGGATTCCGCTCTTCTATTTGGAGGCAGCTTTAGGACAGTTCTGTAGTCGCGGTCCTACCACTTGCTGGGAGTTCGCTCCCTTATTTAAAGGTAAAACTAGCCTTTTCATTTAAAACAAAACCAAGGATTGACTCATTACAAACTGTACAAAAAGACCCCAGAAAATCATTTAATAGGAAACGATCCTATTCTGTTGTAGGTTTGGGAATTGCAATGATAATCATGTCCGGACTTACCAGTATTTATTATAACGTGTTGATCACGTGGTCGGTGCTGTATTTCTTCTCTTCCTTTACGAGTGATCTCCCCTGGAGTAACTGTGATAACAAATGGAACACAAAAGGTAAGATTTTTTTAAAAATTTCCCTAGGAGAAAAGTGAAGACAACCAATGCCAACATATCAAATGACTTTGACCTGTGTTTGTATCATATGAACATAAAGTTCTATCGTTTGTCAACACCTATTGGCTATATCATTTATCGCATCAAATGATATTTTTTCGTTAGGTCTTATCTGAAGCATTTAAAATCCTTCCTTATATCTTATAAACTACAGTCAGCAATGCCAAGTTCAAGCATCTCCCGCTGGAGAAAAGAGGAAAACCATTTTTAATGCATCGCAGGCAACCAATTACTAGTACATGTTTATAATAGTGTTTTGAATATACATTTGGTAATGAGGGTGATTTTTCAAATTCATATAACACAGTGTGAAACCTATATTTAATATTTTAAAGAAGTTTTTTTTAGAAGATATACTTTCAATTAAACGGAAAATTGTTTAATCTCCTGCATGTCGTTTGTAAACTAAGCTTTCTGTTCAAAATCTCGAACGTTTTGCAAATTCATATTTCGCGAAAATAAATAAAGCGAAGAATATGAAACTGTATATTGGTGTTCTCTTTTCTATTTAGATTGTACTTTAAAGTTACCAAAAGTTACTTGTTTTGGAACTGAACAAAAATTTGCAAATGGGACTTGTTACTCAAACCACGTGTTCAAAGGAATCTGGAATGAAGCCATTTTTAAAAACGTGACCGGAAGGAGACGAGTATCGCCGACGGAGGAGTATTGGAAGTACGGATCTCAAAACTCAAAATATCAATAAAATTATTAATATCCTCATTAAGATAAAAACTGGTTTATTTTATGACAAAATGTCAGTAATTCTAGTTTTTACATTCATAATGATTATATTTACAATTACATGTATTTTTTGTATCATTCTTGATCAGGCTGGGTGATTTCCTTGCCACTCAAAGGCCAAGAAATGCTTTCTAGAATATGTTTTAAAGATCCAAATAAATTTTTAAAAAAACAACGTTACAAAGATACATTAAACTTTTTCCCGCGCAGTAACAAGTTCCTGAGCATCAGTAGCGGTATTGACGATCTGGGAGAGCCGAAGTACGAGTTAGCGCTGGGGCTGCTTTTTGCCTGGATATTATGCTTCCTGTGTCTCCTGAAGGGCATCAAAACCACGGGCAAGGTAAAGGGATCCTGATTTTCAATCTAAAGGATAGATTAACGAAAATTCCATGGCTTCATCTTGATATCGAGATGAACAAAGCAATTTGGGTAATTATGTAGATTTTTGGGCACTAAATCATCATTGAGTCTTGCAGTTCATATCGATATAGAAAGGTGACCAGAACTCGGATAAATTAGATAAGTGGATATCACTGTATTTAGCAGCTATTATATTGTTTCATTTAAAGAAGTTTCGGGAATGGAACACTTTTAGATTGATTTTGAAATATCTTATTTAACTGAATTTAATCAAATGTTCAAAAACGTTCGACCTTTACTATCAATGTCTGGCCATGAACTGCATTCGAATTTATTTATATAGAAATATCGTCTTAAAACTGAGGGTCCCATTACTTCTTTTTTTAATATACACGTCGTTTTGTTGTTTGTTTCAGGTTGTGTACGTGACGGCCATCTTCCCTTACATAGTGCTGTTTATTTTATTTTTCCGGGGGATCACCCTGGAGGGGGCGGGGCAGGGGATCTATTATTATATTGTGCCAAATTTCGAACGCCTTCTTGACGCAAAGGTACTCACGTGTATTTTTTATGGTTGAAAAATTAAATATACTTGTAATGAATATATAATTAAAAGTATATTTTTTTCTTTGAAACCAATGATCGATGTTATCTAATGGAGCATTTCGTATTTTTTTATGGTTGAAAAACTAAGTATACGGTAATACCTGACAAAGTGAAATGAATATATAAAGTATATAACTGAAGTTTAATTTTTTCATTGAAATCTATGATCGCTGTTATCTAATGGAGAATTTCATTAAAGGCAACTTTAGATAACCTGTCCATATATGAATTTACGAACAATTAATCAGTTATGCTGTAATTACCACTTCGAATTGATTTTGCATTTTAAATTTTAAAATGACCGTGCAAAATCAAACATTGATTAGATGTAAAACGTAATATTTCACCATCTTCCCACCCAACCTATTGATTAATACTCATCACCATTACTCCTCTGACCCACAGGTTTGGCGTGACGCAGCCGTTCAGATATTTTACTCCATGGGACCCGGGTGGGGCGGGCTTATAGCCCTGGCTAGCTACAATCGATTCCACAACAACGTGCTCAGGTGAGCGTCACATCCCACTTGACGACACATTCAGTCAGTTTTGTAGCAATGAAATATTTAGTATGTGTGTTGGTACACATGACATTGTGTTAAATGTTTAAACACGTTCAATATATGTCTGCTGAAATATTAATGTGGCACTTTAATTTGTGTCATGAAACACAGAGATGGTACTACATGTACATACATGTGTAACATATATCGCAGCCCTGTCATTACATCGTACTTCTAATCATACGTACAAGTAAAACTAAAATATCGGAAATTCATAATTTATGTCAAATGCTATTTTTACTTCTTCAACATCTACCTTATTCGGCATAAAATATTCAGGGGCTGCATTATTGATATAAAACGCTAAAACTGCAAACACAATTAAACACCATTTTACATGAAATATTCGGGGTTTCCAGATACAAATAAACAACATTGAAATGAAAGCGTATCGCTTTGACATGAAATATTCAGAAGCTATTGAGAGCGTTTCTATAAATCAATCAAAGTATACCTGACTTTATATATATATTAACCATCAGAATGATTTAGTAAACAACATGCTGTGTAGTACACATCTGTTGCCCTATTGATGTGACTGTTTTATGATAAGGCAAAACCTGTATGGATTGACAGTATTACATCTTTACTATGACCTGAAGACATGCAGATCGGTTTTGTGTAATGATTATTGATACAGACCCATGCTAGGATTATTGACCGACATGTTGAATCTGAAATACACATACAACACAGTGTAGATATCAACTTAGCAATCTACATGTTTATTTATAATTTTACGTTTATTTTGATTTCGTTTTTTGTTTTTGTTTTAAGCTTTAGACATACACTAAACTGTTCACGCATTTAATTTTTATTAGTACATGTACGTTATATGTTCATATAAATGTTTATTCAAGTATAAGTGAGAAATATTAAGGCAGAGAATCAAGTTAAATTGGATTAACAGTCTCTTTGTATACTCGGACATGTAGACTGGTTTCATTCTGCTAAATATATATATTAGTTGCCTTTGTATAAATACTAGTAAATTGGTATACATATATACGATGACGCCCCGGTTGTTAACGGAGACCTTTGTTTATCTGGGTCAGGGATTCCCTGGTGGTGTCGTTGGGGGACTGCGTGACCAGTATCTTTGGGGGCTTCGTCATCTTTTCCTTCCTGGGTCACATGGCCAGCCAGATGAATGTTGAGGTCAAGGACGTGGTAACCAATGGTAACAACAGTATTAGTACATTTCTACTTCAACAATAAACAATGTTTATCAGGGAATCAGTCGTTATGAAGTACAACTGCTCTGCTAGCATACATTTGTATATCGTAATGCGGTTTATAGCAATTGCAGCTCATAACCCCGTATCCACGGAATAACGTTATCCCCTGCTATAATGCTTGCATTTAAACTTTTGAACTTTTCATGTCTAGCGTTTGTCATCCAATAATTGTAAAATACCTTTCTATCATGTAATTGTAATTGGTCACCATGACAATATAAGTGTCATAATACAACTGGATTCGAGATAGTATTCGTATCCTTTATATTTGAACAAGTCTATCTGACACACATGCTATGGTTTAGCTGCAGGTCTGTAGGTCCCGGTCTGAAAAAATTCGGATGGACGACCCAGGAGCTACAGACCTGCAGCTATAGCTATGGTTATGCTTTGAATGGTTATGATATGAATTTACTATTTTGAATTGATGACAAATCCGTATACTGTACATGTGATAAGACTATTTTCACACATCAAATAATGCTATCTATTACTGTATGAACAGGGGCGGGTCTGGCGTTCGTGGTTTACCCCGAGGCCATCCAGAGTCTTCCCCTGCCCACCCTGTGGTCAGTCCTCTTCTTTCTGATGCTCATCACCCTCGGCATAGATAGTCAGGTACGTCAACGAACACTGTCCAAACGGGGAATTTAATGAATAATAACATACTCGATACGATAATATAAACTAAGTGAAATGTTGTGCGCGTATGCATGCTTTTAATGTAACATTTCTTGTAGAAACATGTAAATATGATGGAAATAAACCACACTCCGTCTAGTGTAGTTTCTGATCTTGATTCGTATTCCAATACGCGAGGGATCATCCTTAACAATTACTGTACTAAATATTTTAAATATTCATTTAAATTAATTGCTTGTAATAAGATTAAGCTTTAAGTACATTTGAAATATCAAACGTTTTCTGTGCCTCCGTGTGCCACATGAATTTGAACGCATCTGAAAAATCTCTGTTTTCAGTTCGCCATGCTGGAGAGTGTTCTGACTGGTATTGTGGACTATTTCCCCGGGCTCCGTTCCAAGAAGACCCTGGTCATGCTGGCGATCTCCATAGTGTTCTACATCCTGGGTCTTCCAATGACCACGCCGGTAAACCAAATATATCTACTTACTCAAGAATCCAAGAAATACGGAACACCCTGACAGAATTTACTTTTTTTTTAAAAATATACCTGTAATTGTGTAACGTTCACTTGAACCTGGGGGATATATAAAATCAATCTGATCTGCATGCATGATTATACAGTTTTAGTTTGATAATTTATTTGTTTATCAATTTATCTGTTCATCCAAATTATTATATTTACATTTTTCAGTGTCTTTGTCTGTGATAACACTATGAATCGATTTTGTACTGTACATTCAATAAATTCAAATGGCCTATTGTTGGGGCGCAAGCAGGGTTTGCATAATTAGAAGAAATGAAAATCACATAAATATGTCAGCATTCTAATATTTAATCGTACAATTGCTGAAACTTATATAAATATAAGTAATAAGGAATTATTCTTTGAGTATTATGGGGTGATAATTACGGTCGGGCGTGATCAAATCTATCATAAAGCCCTTCGGGCTTTATTGGATTTGACCACGCCCCGACCAAAATTATCACCTCATAATACTCAAAGAATGATTCCTTATTCCTTATGTAATTACAAGAAGGTTTTTGGAAAACTGCCTCGATTTCGATTTTAACGCATTTTACAAAACTAAGAAAAAGTTCTGTAAGTGTTTCCCCAGAGGTGTCATGAGTTGTGTCTCTCTTCTGTACATGTAGCTGTAGATTTATACTGATTGTCAGCCCAGATTTTCATGTAGAGCTACATAGGTCACCTTAAAGTAAAGGCTGCAATCGCTCACACATTATGAAACTATGTTTGGTTTTTTTCACAGGGTGGCATGTACATCCTACAGCTGATGGACCACTACGTGGCCTCCTGGTCCCTCCTCATTGTGGGCCTGACGGAGGTCCTCGTCATCAGCTACGTCTACGGTCAGTATAGTCCATCCAGATTATAGAGAACCTGTCTAAATTGATCCTGCTATTCAGTTATAAAACGGCATTTATTATAAACGTATTACCATCGATTGCGTATTCCTTTTAGTAATCTTTTTGGCGGAAGACACTGAGAACTGCTAAATGTCAGTTATGAATAGATAAAATCAGAAAATAGAAAAATCAAATTAACTTGTTAGAAAATGAATTTTCACTATGCTGTACACGCTAAATATTAAACGCTGATGTAATTTATATGCATAATCATTCTGTTTATTTTTCAAGGAATCAACCGGTATTTGAAGGATCTTGAAATCATGCTAGGTAGACCGCCATTTTTGTGCTGGAAGATTTGTTGGATGTTCGTTAGTCCCATCATTATATGCGTAAGTACTGGTATTATGTAAAATTGAATTGTAAGTAAATACCGGTATATAAAAGACAATCTTTTTTAAAAAATTTTTGTTCCTATTCAAAGAACACTGTTATTGACCTGCTATCTCCCTGTTCCAGATAATACTGTTGTTTGCGTGGATCGACTACTCCCCCATCCAGTACGGCAGCTACTCCTACCCTGAGTGGGCGGAGGCCCTGGGCTGGCTCATGTCCTTCTTCTCCATCATCTTCATCCCCATCGTCATGCTGTACAAAATCAACAAGGAGGACGAGGGGAAGAACGCCTGGGAGGTAAGGCTACAGACATGTTGAATGTATACTAGTAGTTGTAGAAGTATTAACTGTCTTATCATATTTATCGTGATTCCAATCAGTTTTCTGTGATTTACAACGAATAAAACGTTTTGATTTCACGCTAAAAAATTCCTTGTTGCATATGTAAATACAATTTTTAAGCTGCAAAGTTAATATATGAAATTTAAAATTTTTTGCCTTAATATTTCCTTTGGGTAAAATTAAAAATTCGGGATTTCGACCGCAAAACAAACAGCTCTTTGTTATATTTTGGTGAACTGAATCTTTTTTCTATTGTTTTCAGAAAGTGAAACTATTGTGTACCCCGTCCCGTGAGTGGGGCCCCGCCCTGGTCCGTCACAGAGAGCTGGTGGACTACGTGGACGGATTTGTGGTGGATCCCTGGGTGGAGAGGGGGAGCCACCAGTATGTCAACTATGGTTATGACGCATCAATGGTAATTATGCTTATTGCATCATTTAACATTGGATGGTTTAATTTTAACGTTGGCGCGTCATTTACGGGAGCAGACAAATTAAACAGCACGCGTTAGCAACCACATGTTGGATTCACCACATGAATAAGTGTATGGGGAGATTTTCTTCCTGTATACCAAGAATTTAAACGATATGATCAAGTTTTCGGTTTATTTCTTTTGAATTTTTTAAAACTCTTGACATAAGCGGATGGAATAATAATTCACTCTATCATTTAATGAGCATTTTTATATTTTTCTATCTGCAGGGAAGCCATACGACGACAGATGTATCTCGCCATTCTTCTTGGGCTTCCGGTTATACCCAGAATTCCCACGTATCATATGAATCCGCTGTTTGACCTATTATACTTTAGCTGTTTTAAACATGAAAAAAGTCCCGGAATAATCAAATTACTGTGCAATACCTTATATTCATCATGTAATCAAAAACCATTTTATATCATTTTTATACTCACGTAAATCCTTTCTTAATCGATATACTCATTTTGTAACAAGTGTCTGTATAATGTAATACATGTAACAAGTATTGTTCGTAATGTTTTAAATGCTTTTAGTTTATCAATGTTTTGACATTTTTTACACATGGATATTAAAATGTACATATTTCTTTTTCTCTTTGGAGTTCTCTTTCTTGTCTTATTATAAAAAAAAACGGGGGGGGGGGGGGGGGGGTACGGTCTTAATCCCTTTATATTGATGGGGGAATGAGTTGGATTGCGCTAAAATTTCAATGGTGAATGTTTAGGAAATAGTGTAGAACAAAATATTTTCAATTTTAATTACCAATACATACTGGAAATTTTCAAAACGGGGAAAAAACATTTTGGGCCAAGTCTTGTAAACCAAAAATGTTTTATTCATTTTTACTTATATTCACAGGAAGGAGAGGGTTACAAACTAGAACGAAATTCGATGTTTCTGGGTATAAAAAATCATCGATTATGCGTCAAACAGTATAAATAAAAAAGATCCGAACTACCGACACTATATGCACTCTCATTTAAAAATTATCACGTTCCAGGATAATTTCACGAATTATTGTCTCCATATTAATCATCAGAATTCTTATTCGTTAACACTGACACTTTCCCAACCTGTAGTAATTGCCATATTATGATTTTCAAAAGAAGATAGCACTTCATTACTGATGTTCTGTGATTAACTTTGACCACCCCCCCCCCCCCCCCCACCTGGATCCTCTCCGACAACTGAAGTCATAGTTTTAAAAACTGTTTAACAAAAAATATACCATATTTAAACTTTTACGTTATATCTTGAGAAGATTTTAAAACACCCTATCCTATTTTTCCTTCCTATCTTCCCGTGAAAGTATGTCTGGTCCCTCATTTCTACATTTATAAGTTTTTCACCAAATGATGCTTTATGCTTAAGTTGAACTTGGCTCAGTGCTTCATGAGAAAAGGTCGAAAATGTAACAGACAACGGATATCATGAGATTAGGAAAGTTCACTTGCACCTTCAGTTCAGGTGAGCTATAAACCAACAAAACATATGTGTAACATTTGTTTCTTTTATATCGTTAAACAAACAACAATCGTTTCATTCGGTGATGAAAATAAATAACAAACAAGACAAACTTCGTAATTATTGAACACACAATTAGTGGTTGCAAGGCAAATGGGACTAACTTATCACTCAGGAGTCTGACACCACTGCATACACATGGACAACTTCTGTTCCGTCCGTCCTTTCTTCCTGGTAAATGATGCGATCTGTGCCATACATGGCTGCCAAGTTGGCTGCTGTTGTCTCAGAAATGCCGCCATCTTGATCAAATGCAATTTCGGACACGGTGGTTTCCACGCCCTCGTTCTCAACTTCCGGTTGGAAATCTTGCGTGGAGATGACTTCCTCCGTGATTTGCTGCAAGATGTCGTCTGGAGTTTCGTTGGGTAGGTTATCTGTCGTCTGCGTTCCAGGAGGCAGTGTGAAATACGTTTTCCCGCCATCCGTGGTTGCTATTACAACTTGGTCGGCGGTGTTCGCATCAATTGCTTGGGACGCATCAATGAGGCGGAATTCAGTGGCGTTTTCAATCTGTGAGGGGAATTCGGCAAGAATTGGTCCCTCGGGTTGTGTGGCGGGAACTTCGAACATTGGCGAAACAATGTGTAGAATAGATCCGTCTTTTTCTTGAATTGTCGTCATCTTTTTCGGAGTTAGCTGAGTATTACCAGTTTTCTTCATAGGGGAGGCTACAGGCGTGTGTACGGTGCTTTGATTCTGTGCGTTTTGGTTAATGTTCATAAGTCCATTTATATTCTGAATTATGATATGTTTGCCGTCGATTTCCGCGTGGATTTCGTCTTCGGTGATGTGTTTAGTGTTGAGGTACTTGGAGGGGCTGTCGACGGAGACTTCCTCTGTAGGTACTGCCTGTAGCTGCACGAAATACCCGTCCTCCACCTCAATCAGCCCGTGCTCCTTCACCAAGTGGTCCGCAAACTGCTCCTGGTTTTCGTACGTTCCGAGACAGAGTTCGCACACGTTTTCGTTTTCGCTTTTGTGGTCTTCAATGGTGTGTTTCTCCAGGGACTCGGCGTCGGGGAAACTCATCATACAGATGTCACAGGTGTTCAGAACCCCGTCATCGTCATCGTCGTCCCTGTCCGCCTCCGGGATGATTTCGGCCCTAGCCCCCGGGTTATCCACCACCACTACTTTCACAACTTGTTCCAATTTCTCCGTGGGGTGTTCGATGGTCACGTGATCTTTCAGTTCTTGCTCATTGGGGAATTCCCTCTCGCATTTAAAGCAAGTAAATGCGATATATTTCTGCTCGTGCGATCTCATATGTTCCTTGCACATTCGTTTGCTAATAAAACACTTTCCGCAAGTCTCGCATTTGAAAGGCTTCTCTCCCGTGTGCTTGCGCATGTGCACGATCATTGCAATTTTCTGGGAGAAGCATGCCTTGCAAATGCTGCACTGGAATGGCTTTTTGCCCGTATGACATCGCATATGCTGATTTAAGCTGCCCAACTGATAATAAGATTTGTCACACATGGTGCATTTGAACGACTTCTTATTCAAATGGGTCAGCATGTGACGTTTTAGATCCTCGTTCTGGTAATAGCGCTTCTTACAGATTCCACACACGTAGTTACGGACTTGTGAGTGAAGGAACATGTGGCGACGAAGATGCGTGGCCTGGACGAACCCCTTCCCACAGATCTTACACACAAACGGTCTCTCCCCGCTGTGGATTCTCTCGTGATTAAGTTTTCCCGCCTTTTCGGTGAATCTCTTGTCACAAATGTCACAGGCGAACGGTTTTTCTCCCGTGTGTCCCAACATGTGTCTGCTGAGGTGACCCAAGCTGAGGAAGCCTTTGTCACACTCCTCGCAGCGGTACGTCTTCCTCTTCATCTCCTTCACGTTATGGAAGGCGATCATGTGTTTCTTTAGCGTCTCTGGATCTTTGTACTTCTTTTCACAGAAATGGCAGTCATGGTTCCTTTCCTCCACGTGCACGTACATGTGGCGCTTCAAGTGGCCCTGTTGGAAGAACCTCTTATGGCAGACCTCGCATTCAAACTTCCGGTCCTCCACATCTGGGTGCTGCTTCATGTGATTTTGATAGGCAGTGATTCCCGTTAAGACCTCGTTACAGTACTGACACTGGTAAACTTTTGGCGCGTTTGGATCGATGCCAATAGCCAGGTCCTCTTCGTGCCTCTGTTCATGCTTCTTCAAATACTTCAGAAGATGGAAGCTCTTGCCACACAGGGTACATAGAAACCCGTTTTCGTTGTGAAACATCTGTTCATGGTCTCGTAAATGAAACTTGAACAGGAAAGTTTTATCGCACTGGCTACATTTATGCTTCCTTTCTGCATGGTTGGTGTACCAATGGACCTTCATCTTTCTCTTCAGTGGAAAAGTCAACTCACAATTTGGACACCTGAAGGGGTTCATTGCAGAGTGGCATTCCTCTAAATGTGCCACCTTCTTTGTTAAATTCAACGACACAACATCACAGAAATCACAATGTAAAGGTGTCTTCTTTATCCCTGATGAGTGAGTCCTATCTCCAAACATGGTAACATCAAAGTGGTCTGGTTTATTTTCATTTTCTGGAGGTCCTACTTTCCCTTTCCCTATTCTCTTATAACCATGACATTTTATCTGATGTATGTGCATATCATACTTCCTTAGGAAATTCTTTGAACATACCTCACAGATGAAGCTCTTCTCACCAATATGAATTTCATAATGTCTCTTCAGAATGGCCAGTGTTTTGAATTTCATTCCACATGTGGGACATTCAGTTCCCTTCAGGGCTTTGATTGGATTATACTCCTCTTCATCATCAGAATCAGGAACTCCTTTCTTCTTCTTCCGTTTCACTTTCTTCAGCTTTGTGCCTGGTGGCACATCTTCTGGGCGTACGATGTTTCCGGCGGCTATCTTCACGTAGCCGTGGATGGTGACCATGTGGTACTCCATGTCCCATGCCCGTTTAAACTTCTTATGACATCCTTCCACTTTACACTCTATATCCTTTTTGGCTTCATGGTGCTCCACATGCTTTTTGAACATCAGTTCATTTTTCATGGTTTTCTCGCACAGGTTGCATCTGATCCTACCATCCTCCAAATCCTCTCGGTAGTCATCTTCATTGTAATCTTCAGTGACCTCCTTTTTGACCTCCACTGATTCGGCTATTTCTTTTAGTGTCTGAACAGCCTGTTCCACACTATCCGTATCCAATTCATCTGGTAGATCAGACTCATCAACCTGTGTCCCACTGTCAAAAGTAATACCCTGTATGTCTGCTATGAAGTCATTTCCAGAAACAACCGAAAGAGTTATTTCTCCATCTTTATTCACTTCTGAAGTCACCCCAACAATACCATCTCCACTTGCAATACCACTTCCCACCTCCAAAGTGGTATCTCCACCACTACCACTATGTTCCTCCACCAAGTGGTTACTGAATTCTATTTTCTCTTGGAAAACCAGTTTACAGGTCTCACACTCGAACTCCTTTGCCTTACAATGAACAAGGTAATGGCTCTTCAGAACTTCTACAGTTTTGAACCTTTTCATACATACAGGACACAATGGATTTTTCTCTGTCTCAGGAGTAATGACTAGGGGTGCCTCCATCTTTCTTCTCTTGGTATCCGGTTTGCTATCCCCGGTTGTGCTGGGGGATTCCTGGTTCTGGGATTCGTAGAATTCCTCCTCGTAAGGTTCTCCTCCAAAACACTGGTACCAGTCCATGAACACAGACTTCTGCTGGAACTTGGCATTCGGAATTTCCTGATCTGAAAAAAAAATACAGAAAATATAGCTTATAAAATAAAACCTGGTAAAAATTTGAATTATTGATCCAAAAACTACACTTTCATTAAGAAATGTATAATTCATATAATGAATATGAATATTTTGCAAACAAATGAAAATATTGTAATTTTTCCTTCATATTTTGCCTTTGAATATGTAGAGGGCAGGTCTGCTCAAGTATGATTTTTACGTACGTTTTTGTTTATAAAATTATACACATCATAGTTAACGATATCCGATCCTCAGCAATGTTCGATAACTCTAAATTATCCGGATTTCTTTTATCCGTACCATAAATTTGACTTTTATACAGACAATTTTAATTAGTATTCTAGTGTAAGTATTACCACCAGTCACATAACTAAATGCTTGGAGTAGTGGATCCACGGAGAACTACTAATGGATTACGTGTTGGTAAAGAGTTCGAGCCACCGGTGCACCGGCACTTTTTTTTCAAACTCATTTATTCTATTATATCCATCGTAGGTAAATTTGCAATAACTTTGTAAACTGCATGGATACCTGGATCTAAAAATTTCATTTTATTTCATTTCATTTATTAAGTTTTAAAGAAACATAACACTTTAATGATGAAAAAAAATACTTTGAGGCTGAGGATCGGAGAACCTTAAAAATGGTACTTGAGCAAGCATGCATTGATATTTCCCAGTCGAAAAACCGCATATTTTGCTCCAAAGTAAACAATAATTTATCAAAATAATACAATCTTCATGATGTCATTTCTACATTATAATGTCACTGGGGTGAAAACCTTTTACATACTTATTTTCAATATGATTTCAACTATCTTGAACCTTATTTTTTAAGCTCTCTACAAAACTTAAATTTTGGGGGCAAGAAATGCATAATACTGCATGTAGTCCTTTACAGTAAAAATAATAAATACTTCCCCTCTCCTTAAAAATCATTCTAAAATAAAACTGTTTTTTCTAATTTAACAACGTGATATATTTACCTGAGCAATAGGCCACAAACAGGTTCTTAAGCTCATTTCTATCGCCCAGGAACTGGAGTCCCTTTTCTGATCCGGAAAATCCATAGTCCTCAAGTCCCATCACGGAAGAGAGGATCAAGCTCTCCATTCCCGCTGTGGATAGCTCCTTTACCTGAAGCAAAGCAGGTAGATTCTTGTTTATTCATATCTATACTGGATATGAGTGAATCTTATTTGAATGTTTGTATTTGAGGTATATGTACTTAATAAATGTACTTATTTTCTTTATTCTTAATTTTTTTCTAAATATCAATAATCTGTATTTCATAAGAATGACAAAGTAAGAGATTTTGAAATACATGTATATGTGATAAAAACTTGATATACTAATAAAAAACACAGTTCCCTTCAAATAATCTTGCATACATACCAGGCTTTGTAGCTGTTTTTCTACAATTTTCCAGATAAATCTCGAGTGCTCTCCCTTCTGAGATTCTCTTAACATTTCCCCTGTAAGTTCATCAAACAAGTGCCTGTTACAATATTACTATGCACTCCATCATATATGCATTTCTTTTATAGGTAGATGGTTTATTTCAAATTAAAAGATATGTTGTGACTATCTTTCTTGGGAAAGTCAGATGTGTCAACATCTTCTTTGTAATTTATTTGATAAATAATTTTTTATAACACCCCCCCCCCAAAAAAAAAGAAAATGCAATGAAAATATAATTCAGAATTGTTATTAAATGAATCGAAATGTCCTTACCTCTATTGTTTAAGACCTGCTGCAGGAACTCCTCTGTGAAGCCTACTCTCTCCTCAATGAACTTGATTCCTTTCTCTGAGCCATTGTACTGGAAGGTGAACCCCCTCAGCCAGTTTGTCATCAGTAGGACCTCTATACCCGCCTCCTTCAGTATGTTCACCTGTAACACAGAAACAGAAATATGTGACAAATCATCTCTCTCTCTCTCTCTCTCTCTCTCTCTCTCTCTCTCTCTGACAAAGTTGTTATAAATATGTATGTTCATGTTTGGTGTGTTTTTCATTGTCAAAATTTTGATAACTGTTTCTCTATTTCGTAACTTCTAAAGAAATATAACTATATACAAAACTGAAGTTGATCCCAGTGCAGAGATATTTAAAAATTAAAAAAAAACTTTTAAATAGAATGATCAAATTGCAAGTATTGCATCAAATGAAAAGAATTATACTCAACGCCTGAATTACCAAGGTAAGAAATTGAGGTTGAACCAACTCCCAGACCCGACTTTTTTCATGATTATTGCTGTCTTCCTGCTCCGTTTCATATTCATCTGAGTCTACTTTCACTTTTCTTTTTCTCCCTCTCTTCTTCTGAAGTCTTTGGGGAGTCTCTGTTTTGGATGTGTTGTTTGTGGAGGATCCAAGATTTTTATCGCTACTTGCTTGCTTTCTATTGGGGGATCCAATGTTTGAGACACTCTCTGACAGTGGGAATTTTCTAGGCCTGCCTCTTTTTCTTTTCACATCTCCATCTGTCAAGTTGTCTTGGAAATAAAAGTATTAAAATCAATTAATTGAACTGCCAAAAAATTGCAATAATTTTTTTTTTTAGCAAATTTTCAGTTTCATTAACGCAATTCAAATAAATCATTTACCACTGTCTGTTTTGACTGGTGATGATTTTGGGGAGTGTTCAGTTTCTCCAACCCCTTCCTCAGTTGAACTTTCACCCTCTGAATCTGCATCTCCTGACCTGTTGACCTTCCCTCTGATGTAAGATGAATATTTCTGGTTTGGTTTGGGAGTTCTTGAACTCCTTCTGCTGTTTGTGGTTGCCATGGAAATCTGAAAAAATACCCATATTTAACATATCATTTTTAGGACAAGAAGGGATAGTATTTTTATTTCAGCTGCCATTAATTGGGATTAAAGCCATATATACTGTAACATTTTGATGATATTCAACATGTTGATCAACTTTTACTAGATAAACTAATCGATATCATTTTTAAAAAAAATATTTCTTTCTAAACTCCACTTAAGGAATAGGAGTTCATTTATAATTGTACCAATTTCAATTAGATAATTTACTTAATAGAATTTACTTTAATTTACTTAGAATGCTTTAAGATTCTTTTTTCATTTATTAATTTCATCTAAACACCCACTATGGGTGCATGAATTAAAAAAAACTAACTTATCAACCATTTTCAGGTACAGCAATTTGTTGAATACATTGATATGTCTGCACAGGGTATATATAATTATATTAAATATATGTACAGCTGTACAATCACCGGTACCCATCTGGAAGATGACTGGTACCATACAATCTAAAACATATATAACAACTTGGTTAAAGATCCACATCAACCAAGTTTGTTTACATGTTCAACTCGATTCAATATTCAATAAAATTTGATGTGTCCATATATGCACATGTCCCTACTCAACTGCTATAAATGCAATGCTATTTTGTAGAGTTGGTTTTATTTAAACCAGCATACACGAGACATAGAACTCTATGACAATCTAGTAATACACATCCACAATTAAGTTCATAAGTATGTGTAGTTGCTGACGACACTAATGGAATGCGATTTTTTTTCCATCAATGTTTTTTCTCGTTTTGAAACCGAGTCTCCCAAATTCAAATTTGTCCGATAGGTACTTCTAACATATGTATTACATAAATACGGTAGATTACAATAATTAATTACATTAGCAATGTCGTCTTAGCAATAAAGAATCGACAAACTTTAAGATTTATTTGAAAGAAGTGGACATTACGCTTGGTCAAATCTGAGGAAGAAATGGCGGACTCGGATCAAGATGGAAAACATGAATCGATACGCATTTCAAATAAACGTTTTTTACTTCCTTTAAGAAATGAAAACTTTGTAGCAGTCTGTAATATTTCTTGTACTTACAATTGAGCGAACACTTTTACTTAAATGACAACACACCGTGTCCTCAGTTTGTATTCATTTTCTTTTTAAATGCCGCGACCCGGATGGCAGATTTTAGCTTTTCCGGTTTTTCTAAAATACGAAATAACAAATCCGTTTTAATCCGGAATGCACGAACTGACCAAATATTTTCTTGATTTACGCATTTGGCAAAATATATTAAAATTTTAATATTATAACTATTATTTTAATCCGGAATGCACGAACTGACCAAATTTTTTAATTTATGCAATTTTCTTATGTATATTTTACTACTTACAGTTTTAAACCTCAGTTATATTAATATTTAGGGGCTCTGGTTGAAGTAAAAAAAAAAATACATTGTACGTTACTCTGTACAAAGATCAATCATAAAATATATATATACTGCAGTATACATTTAAAATAACCACATGAATGGAATATTTTTTCAGCATTTAAATGGTATTTTTTTTTAAGAATACATCTGAAATTATCTGGCTATAGTCGAGCTCTCTTAACAGGAGCTAGGGCAGTTCCGAGTCTCAAGTCGAAAACGTTAATCAGTTTGGAAGTCGGAACAGAAAAACAATGACTGAAAGCTTTCTCTCCATATGACTTATACCTCTTTTAAGTAATGACGAAGTACTTCAGTGACTTGAAATTGGTTCGGGTTTTCCAAGGGGGGGGGGGGGGCTACCTTTATGTCTTATATACATGTACGTAATTTGTCAGTTTATTAATGTCATGGCTTTATAATTCGGGGTGGGGTGGGGGTCCGGAACTCAATAACACATGTTTCATTCATATACTGCATGTGTCATGTGTAAATCATGTTAAAATTTGCAGTTAGGATCAAACATTGAATTCTTATTGACAAATGTATTGATCGTCTTAAGGACTCCTTCTGATTTTACTATACTAAAAAAAAATATTGCTAAGTGGAATCAAAATGTAAACATCAACACTATTGTTGGGTTTTAAAAAATTAAAACACTGGCAATTCATTCTGCAACAACCATCCCTAGTTAATACACTAGTTCTAAAGTCCATGGACTCGTAAGTTCACAAATCGTGTAGTATTTCATTCTTACCCCCCCCCCCCCCCCAATTGATATTAGCCGTTAGATATCAGAATTGGAAATACATGTACATTGTAATGCAAATATCAAGGGGTATTTGAATGTGATTTAATTCAAATCGAAACATGCATGACGAACGAAACCAACTAGTATTTTAAGGAAATTGCATGGTTAGCATAAAATTGTGCTGTATTTGCATAACAGATTTAGAATCGGTGTATTAAGAATAAGACAAAGATGGATTGAGATAGATCATTTCAACATCAGCATAGATCATTTTTCCAGGGGATAATGTTGTTATTAGGAAAATTAAAAAAAAGGTTCTTGTTAAGTTTCATTTGATTTTTTTAAAATGAAAAAAATATTAATAAAATTTTATTTTGGTGGAAGTATACCTAATACATGTATATGGGTATACCACACCACAGGTAATACACCTATACCCATTAAATTTTGAAAAAAAAAAGATACATTCGAAAACCTTAATCCAAATCAATTAGAATAGTTAATTTTCCATGTTTTCGGAATTATCCTTTCTGTGAAGCGATTCTTCATTTTGTATCTATATATGTAGATGTATTACATGCATAATAATAAATTCACAGGCGAGTCTCTAGGAAGCGTATTGAAAAACAAATGGCCAAAAACAAATTAGGTTTTATTACTGGAAATTCAACCTATAAGCTGTTTTTTGAACTTGTTTTGTTTTGATCAACATTTTTGAAAACTAATTATTCATAAATAATCATCTTAATTACCAGTTATAAAGGGGATGTCCCAGACTTGTTCCTACATCACAAAACCTAAGATTTAACCGGATTGGTTAATCATCAAAAGAGGTTATCTCGTCACGTGTCGATTTCATCTGCGGTTTACTTAGCATGTTAATTGTTCCTTATTTCTGTCAACGAGTTTGATGTATATATGTGTCAAATTGTCATTGACGCAAGCGCCTAAAATTAATCTTCAAACTCCGATATAAATGCATCTAAAAATTTTCACCTGGAAACCTCACAAGTAATCAAGGTTTCTCACAGGTAAGCATTGCATCGAACTGAGAAAAAAATGTGAAAAAAACAGTGGATACATTATTTGATAAGAAACTTTCAGGATACAAAAGATATAAATGACCTTTATTTTATTTTTCCTGATCAATTTGTTTTAGATTTCTTTTCGTGGAATTATAAACATGAAGTTTGGAATCTGTGTTATATTGGTCGTCTTGTGGACATATACTCTGGCATGTAAGTATTCCATTCTTTTTATCCGATCGATTCACAATTCGGTATATTTCTGGATTCTTGTTCATTTAATTACTATCAAATTCATTAGGTGCAAATCTGTATGTATCAAACATGTATATACAGTACTGTTTAAGAAGTTTAAAATTTCATGTAAACAATTACTTTTATTTACCGTCATAATTATGTGTTATATTGTATGGTTCTAAAATTGATTTAGACCAGAAGTAGATTTAAATTACTATATTCAATTCTTAAGTTCATGAACTGACATTTTAAATCGGGAAAAATAGACAAAATTGTCCAATGCGTAATCCGTAATAGTTTTATTTTATGATATATAGAAACAAACTTTGAAAAATTGATAATGATTCATAATTCATGAAATGTATATGATAAAACATATAAATACAATTACGCATTACATAATTACATTTCAGATGACCGGGACTGCCCCGTGCAATCGAAGGTGAAATGTAACTACAAGTATGACGTCCCTTGCTCAACGACTTCGGACTGTGAACGCAGAGGGCGTCGGAATCAGATATGTTGTCCCGACGAAGGGGGTCACCCCGTGTGTACCCCCCGACGCCCGGGTAGGTGCCCCTACGTCAAAACCCGCCACTGTCGGGCCAGTAACATAGTGAAGACAGCCTGTTCAAATGACAAGGACTGTCCCCTTCCCGCCAAATGTTGCCTGAACTCACAGTGTAGAAATTACTGCGAGTTTAACCCAGTTTTAGGACGCGGGTACAGTGGTTAAAAATAACGATATTGTCTGTGCTTTTTTAAATTTCGGTTTATGGAGTTGTTGTTGCTGTTGTTAATTTTTTTTTATTTTTTAATGGTTATTGAATTTACAAATATTGTTGGTTTGAAAAACTTTTCGAGTTATCAGTGACTTTGTTCCCTTTTAAACCACGCCTTAACTTTGAGTTATTGTATATTGTCACGTACTTCAAGGTCGTATAAATATTCAAATCAATCATTGTCTGTGGGGGCAAATGTGATAGTTGTGGTTTAATTCGAATTTAAATAAAATGTTGTCATGTAATAGTCTTATTGTTCTCTTTATATACTTTGATTTTAAATTTATACATCAGATGCAGGGACGTAG
>WFKH01003881.1:48260017-48276531 GCA_016163765.1 Magallana hongkongensis
AGTAGTTTATACTGCAGACTGGTGCTTATTTATGAATAGACAGGAAATGTATAAAGAGGGGAGAGCTTGTATATTCATAGAGATTGAATTGCTCTATGATTCATGCTCAGCTTTATTGTTGAAAACACAAAGTTTGGAGGTATTTTTTTTCATATCTCCTAAATGTTTTATTCAAAACGCACAGAGGACTGCGACTGCTGATTGGAGAACGTACATTACACACACACACACACAAGCACTTGACTTCTTTTTCGTAGTGCGGTGCGTTGCTGGTTAGGGATCGCTAAAACATTGGCTTTGATGGTCGTCGCAGGGTATGCTTGCAATCTCAAGTACTTGTGAATGAAAAAGACATTTCCTATTCAGTTGGCTGAGAGTCGCAACTTTTACTTTTGCTATACACATGTGATCATTACAAGAATTCTGTTGGAATGAAGGACTCCTTGTCTTTGGTAAACAAGGTCTGCTCTCAGACAGGTAAATTTATAAGTTGTTCATTTTTAAAAAAAATTCACCTGCAGGTATGCATGCATATGTAGAATCCTTCGTACTCATACTTATTTGTCTTAATATTTTTTAAAATGCATCATACCCAAAGCCTATCACAGTTTCTTGCTGTTTTGATGTTAAATCACTCTTCTGTAACTAATGAATTTTTCTTGCAAATATGTCAGATGACAGTGTTTGAGAAAGAATTTGAAATTGATGAAAGTGATGATAGTTGTTTGGATGTTGATGATGATAACATGGTGATGATCATCAATGGTTATAGGTTGTATTTTCATTGTGCACTTAGGATAATGAAAGGAAGAACTGGATGATGCATTGCTTGCTTTATATGCAGTACTAACTTGGCCAACACTGATGATTTTTTTAAGTTCATTAGACTGGTACATGTACGGTACAAGACATATTCTTGAGTTGAAGAAAAAGGGATCAGAATTTTAATTTTTAATTTTTGTACATATTCTTGTACATATTCTGTAAGTATGGGAGTTGAGACCATAAGTTTTGTACTTTCGAGGGTGGTGTTTTGGTAGAAGTTATTTAATGTCGAGCCTTTCAACTATACTTCCTAGATCTGATCTTGTCATGATAATTTTCTTAATACCATACTGTAACATATACTTGATGAAGGTCCATGCATAATAGTATAGTTTTACAAATACAAAATGAAATGAAATTGATGACATTTAAACAATAAAATGCTTTCTTTGGTGATTCATGCGGGATATGAAGATATGAAGGTGGCGGGTTATGTAATTTTTTTCTGCAATGATCGCTACCTTCATAACCCACATGAATCATCAAAGAAAGCATTTTATTGTTTATATTTACATCTTTTTTTCAACAAATTAATAAATTGGCTGTAAAAAGAAAGTAAAATTCACTAAATTACTGTTAATGTACATCAGTACGTTAGCTAAAAGAAACAGCCAAATCATCTCCTGTGAGACTTTGAGTCTGACATCATCATGATTATTTCGTGCAGTCCGTGATTTTTCTTAGGTCGCTATAGGTTTCGACCAATCAATAAACGGGGCGTGTAGATTTCAGTCCTGTCAGTTTCTACTAATTATAAGTTTCCGTAAGAAATAGAGGGAATCATACTCAGTAGATGTAAATATATCACTGTCAACTTTGATTGAGAATGGTCAATCCAGACAAAATTCAATACGTACCATAAAGTGGTTTTCTTCCCATGAAACACTCGAGGCACTTTGACATTTGAAAGTCCCTGCAAAGGGTCTTCTTTTCTATCTTGTAAATTGAGCAGTAAAATCATATACATGTTTATGTTATTCTTCTTCAACATAAAAGTTCTAGAATAAAAAGTAGAACTGGATTAGAAAATGTAAGTTTTCATTAAGTAAGTCGTAGGAGGGGGGATGTAAAAATAAATGAAAATGTAAAAAATCCCTTGGGAACATTTTAATGTTGGGAATTATACATTATATAATTCTTCCTATTTTATTTTAAGATGGCTGTGTATGTTTACAAGAATCCTTTCTTTTCCAGACTTGCAAATTTTTACGTTAATCTCTTTATTCCCTCCGGATTTATTTATAGATTTCATGAGGTTAAAAAAGTCTCAATTTGCTTCAAGCAGATAACATTCCTTAGTTTTTATGACAACATTAAAAACTCATTTTTTTTTTAAAAGTCTGAAGCAGAGAAAAACATGGCCCATTATATCAGCAGGCTTTCTTAAAGATTCTACTGTTCAACTTCAACACCTGGACAAAATGAGATAAATCTTGCTAATTATTGTGATTAGCATGAACAAAAATTGAAACAGAAAATTTCAAATGTTTAGATCTTTTGGCAAGGGTCGTACTGAAAGATCTGATCAAAAGTAAACAATTATCATGTTTTTCTTATTCCAAGATTGGATGCTGATGCAGTAAATATGCTGTTCATATGTTTTGGTACAAAATTAAACCTATTTAAAGTGCTAGCTAGGATACTTTAATATAAGCATGCAGTGAAGAACAACTACATCATAACCAACTATGATACTTAGCAATGCACATCATAGAATATGCCAGCAGAGCAGTTGCACTTGATTGAGAAATGTTAATTAACTTTGTAATGTTAGCTACTTTATGATGTTTGCCTTTTTATTTTTGAAAACGTTTGATGAAGGCAATTGTGAATATAAAGTTATGAATGCAACTGATGGTTGTAGGAAGAATATTAATAGATATTAACTACATGTATTATTTTTTGGTGTAAAATGAGAACATGTATACTATCGGTACTACATATTTGTACATTATTTAGCAGGTATAATCCAAGTATCTCTTTTGGAAATCAGTTAAGTTTGGAAACATACAGGATCTTAATTAATGCACCACTTGCATGGGACATTACCCTGATTGTGTTTAGAAGTAAAAGGACTAATTTTCTCTCTTGATTTTTGGTATAACATATATTACATGTATGTACATTAACATGTATATATCCCAAGCATCTATTTTACAAATCATTTTAATTTGGAATCTTTAAGGGTGTTAATTAATGCACTACTTCCTTGGTGCTTTAATTAATTATGTGTACAGTAGAAAATATATACAAGTACCATTCATGACATTTTCTCATTTGATTCTTTATAGAACCTGGGCCAATGACACAGACTGATGCCAATGCTAATAAGTAAGTACTAATTAGGATTCTAAAAATAGACATGACATAATTGCAGATTGTGGTGTAATTATTCTGCTAGTTTGTTTGGCTTGATGAAAGGGAGGGGTCGCTACTGCTTAAGTGATTAAATTACTCATTTTTTGTTTGGGAAAACCCTGAAATACCTTCTATGTTGTATCTAAATATAAGGACACATGTTTTACATGCTTAACATAAAGATATAAATCTAATGGATAACACTGAGGACTCTTTAAACTACCGGTATTGTCACAAGACAGTGGTTTTTGTATTTTTGTGCAAGTCATATTCCAATTTAAGTTCTGGTATTATGGGTTTGCGACAATGAATGATAATAAATTATAAATTTAACTTAACTGTGAGATTAATGAAATGATATGCTGCTTAATGCAGCTATGCTTAATATAAATGATAATTTCCATACATTAATTATTGATAACATTTTTTTTTATACATAATTTTTAACTGCAAATATTTATACGTATGAATGAGTGCATCCTTATACATTTACTGATACTTTAAAATTGATCATTTATTAGGGTCTTCCGTCTTCAGCGGAAGACCCTACTATTATTCTATTGTTTCTTTTTCAATTTTATTATTATTATTATTATTCTTTTTTTCCTTACACAATTTGTGCAGACGATTTCTCGGATATGGCTAGTTCGATTTCCTTCAAATTTTCAGGGCTTATGCCTTATCATCTGAAGTTTGTACCGGCTTAACAATTTTTGAAAATTTACTTCCGGTCGGAAGTTATCGTAGTTTTACGATTTTTAGTAGTCAATTTTGTCTGCGACGTTTCTCAAAAACGAGTAAAGATTTAGAGCTGAAATTTTCAAAACTGATAGATCTATCATTTTTCTAGTGTACCTCGGTCAAGAGAATGTCCTCCGTCACTTCCGGTCGTCACCGGAAGGAAATTTCAAAAATCGTATTTTTCAACTTTTTTATTTTAAAATAATTTTCTATAGGTTTAATAGTGACCTTTTTACTGATTCCGAATATGTAATTTGTTTTAAAATTGGTTAACGCATTCTCGAGATATTAAGCGTCAAAGTCCTGAAGCGAGAGCCCGAGTAGCTCAGTCGTTATGGTCGTGGACAGTGCCCAGGCGACCCGGGTTCAAGCCCCGAGTGCCGAAAATTTTTTTTTCGTTTTTTTTGCATAAACTCACAATTTTATCTTTAAAACGATGAGTTTTATCTCATTTATTCAAAAATCGGACGGAAGACCCACTCGTTGCTCGCAACGAGAACGATCTAGTTAATATTATCATTGTGTTTTATTTTTAAACTACACCCATTTTTAAGATGCAAATCTAATGATATTGAATATTGTTTACTCTAATATTCAGTATAAATAGAACAAGAGGACAGGGATAGTTTTTTAATAAAAAAGTTTTAGAAAAAATTGCAAATTTTGACTTCATCATGTAAAGAAAGTGACCTTCATGCATTTCTTGTACAGAATTATATGGTATTAGCTTGTAAACACCTTTGATGTTTGTTTTACAAGTATCAAGAAAAGAGGGTTGTTTTTTGTCCTTAGATATGCCTGATGGGGTTTTCTCTTTATTGTTCAATGTTGTAGAGATTCTCTAACATGTGTAGTCAATTAACGATGCACTCAGTTTATTTGTTGTACGTTAATGGAGCTAAACAATAAAATAGATGTTTTGGTAAAAGTAAAATTATATTGCAAGAAAGGAAATGCAGGGAAATAAATGGTTTTAATGAATTTTAGGTGACATTAAAAAAATACAGAAATATTTTTACAAAGATAAAATTTTTTTTTTTATTATCAGAGCTATCAGAAAGTTGATTTGTTAAAGCACTGCATGTTGATGGGAATCTGATGATAAGATATTTTCTCTCTGTGCTGAGAATTCAAAACTGAAATATGGTCAGGACTTTTAGATAAGATGTAGGTTAAGAACTCAAAAACTGTAATATCTTTTTTCTGTATCTATTTACAAAACAAAGCAGTGTTTTTAAAAACACAACATACATGAACACAACCTTGTCTCAGAGAGAGAGAGAGAGAGAGAGAGAGCACACAGAAATATTTTGATGCTTTGACCTTGATCACATATCTTATCTGAAAATATCAGTGGGGAAGAAAAATGATTTGTACAGGTCTCAGATAGTCATGTTTTGAGATGTATATTTAATCATGCTGAGCCTTCGTTTTGATAGAAAAGCATCACCTTAGCACCTGGTGCAAACACATTCCGGTTATCGGGAGTGAAAGGTTTCCAATTCCCAAAGTCTTAAGATTAGCAGTGCACTTCATAGATGGGGGACTTGAGTTTGTTTTTGCTGAGAACTGAGTCATTTCTTCACTATCATGCATCTGAATCAGAATTTGAGATTGCATTTCTCTTTTTGAAAATATATGAATCCCTGTGGAACATTTACAATGTTTTTAGAGCTCTGTTTAAATTATCGTTGCCCTAAACACCATAGTAGGAAATGTGGTAAGGAGTCATAATCCTTATATCAGTTGTTTATATATATGTATACATTTATTAGCATCAAAAGAAATTTTTACATTCAACATTTTACAGATTTTTAAAAAATTCTTTTAAAATACTGAAATTTTATATCTTTTATCTTTTATGATAGCAAAACTTATGAATCAATTTTAAATTAGAAAAAAATATCAACAATCAATAGATAGATATCAAAAGATATCATGCCCATTTAAGATTTGTTCAAAAGTTCAAAATAACGTATATGATTAGATATAATTTACAAATACAGTTATTCCCCTTTAATTTATTGAGGAAACTCAATTCAGTGTACACAGGTAAAAACTGAATATATTTCAGTTACAAAAATGAAAAAAATTCCTCATAAAAGAATGCATTCTTTATTTAATAAAATCATTACTTTGCTTGGTGATGTGAGACAATGAGGTTACCTACTATACATTACAAATATTTTACCCAAAGTCTGTTAAAAGGTGAAGGGTGTGGTTGTTAGAACTTGATGTATGGACCTTGATGTAGAGGTGTAGATGTCTCTGGATGATTTGTTATTGACAGTTTATGCAAGAGAATGGCAGGTGTATTCTCCTGGGTTGTGATATAAACACCCAGAGAAATTAATTATCTGTTCTCACATTTGTTGAGTTAAGCCTCATACTGATATCTTTTTGGCCATGGCAAAGAAGAATTCAGACTCTCAAAGCATAAATGTTTACCTTGGAACATTTCAAAGGAAATAAAATATATCGTGCAAAAGAGAGAGATCAAAAAAACAAAAAAGAAAAGAAAGCTAAGAGCAAATCCATCTGTCTGAATCTTTCATTTGTATTGAAAACAAATAAGTGAGTGTGGCTTTTTTTTCTTCAGACTCCCAAGATGCAAGCCACCTGTGCCGAGGAAGCCATCCATCAGCCCAAAACCGGCTAACCTTTCGCGGTCACCTAGTGTCCCAACCAATCAAGGTGATTCAATGCAGAGAAAACAAAACCTGTCTGTAGGAAATGGGAATTGCAATCTTGCATGGAACGAAAGTTCTCAAGAAACTTACTTGTTGTATTTCTAAATATATATGATTGATATCTTCCTTTCCATGATCAAAAGCTTTCTGAACAAAATAACAGTTGTTAGATAATCTTTATGGGGGGGGGGGATATATTTGTTAAGCAGATTTGAGCTGCACTTGTAGTGTATTGAAATGATTTATGAACTTTGATATGCTGTGAATTTATTAGAATTCTTGATGACTCAATTTTCTTGGAGGATTTCATGGTTTCCCATCTTCAATGAATTTACATCCTAAATGAATTTTGAAACATCATGTACAATCTTTTTTTACAATTCATAAAAGTGAATTTGTTGACCTTTAAAAGAAATATCATTCCTCAACCATGGAAAGATTCAGTCCAACAAAGGACTATATTTGGTATGGTCAAATATCTGCCCCCAATTTTAACCAATTTTTAAACAGTGTCGTATAAAAATCAAATCGTCATAAATCATTGTACAGAGGATGCCTATCACTTTAATCTTGATTTAAGTCATCATTGCTTATTCGCTGTTTATCTATGACGTCACCTAAATGACCCAATTCCCGCAATTTTGCAAACAAATGAAAATATTGTCATTTTTTCTTAATATTTTGCATTCGGAAATATAGAGCGCAGGTCTGCTCAAGTACGATTTTAACATATGTTTTTCTTCATATAATTATACACATGATACTAAAAAATGGTACTTGAGCAAGCCTGCGCTCGATGGTTCCCAGTTGAAAAAAATATCGAAAAACACCCATATTTTGCTACAAAACATCAATTTATCAAAATAAGACAATCTTCATGATGTCATTTCTACATTATGACGTCACTGTGGTGACAACCTTTTACACTCTTGTTTTCAATATGATTTCAACAATCTTCCACCTTATTTTTAAAGCTCTTAAAGAAACTTTTATTTTGGGGGCGTAAAATGCATAATACCGCTCATAGTTTATTGATTCCATAGCAGGATGAATCAGAATATAAAACAATATTTAGAAAAATATTTGATGATGTAATGTTTATTTCTTTTAGATGGTAAGGCACAAAACCCCCCTCCTCCTTTACCAAGAACACCTCCAAATTGTGGCTTGAGAAAAACAAAGAGCACATCTAATGCCCGAAGCACACCACTCAGCACATCAGCACATGTGTCGAGCACAAACCATGCACAACCAGATCATAGCACATCAAACTCAAGCCAGATAGCCATTAATGGAACATTCGACCCAACAAATTCATCTTCACAGAATGTGGACCAATCATATTTAACAAATTTCACATGTGACCAAAATCAGAATGCAGCATCATCAAATGAGGACTTGACCAAATTCTCCAAAAGCCAAAGTTTTTCAAAATCCCCCAAACCAAGACTCCCGAGAACTTCTTCTAATTCTAAGGTGAACCAGAACTGCAGCCCACTTTCTTCAAAATCAAATTCTCCAAATGTGGCCAGAAAATCAAAGGATCCTGTGTCAAAAAGTACTTTCTATGATGATGAATGTGATTCAGTAGAAACCCATTCAGGAAAGAGCTGTTTTTATGTTGCACCAGAAGATTCAGGGAGCAAGACAACTGTATCTGACAACCAGGCTGATAAACAAGCAGCTTGTGTGGACAGGAATTCTTTGTCTGAAACTGCTTCTCGTCTCAATGGAGAAAACACCAAAACCAACTCAACCAAGAAACCTTCCAAAATTCCACCCAAAGTTCCTCCAAAAGTAAGTCCAAAAAGAGTGGGGAGCCAAAAGAATCTCTCTGCTTCGGTTGATTCTCAACCAAACCTTGTTCCTTCATCCACTTCTGAGTGTGTGTCACAGAACATTGAAGTAAGGATTGCAGAAACTTCTGCATTACCTTCTGGAGATGATAGTGGGCATTGTTTGAAAGTGGAGATAGACTCTGCATCACAAGATGTGAATGGGAATTCTAATGTTGCTAAGGTACAGACACTGAGTCCCAATATTAGGGGTAAAACTCCATCTCCAAGACCACGACCCCAGCCCAAACCCAGGAAAAGTATGACCCCAAGTCCAAGGAAGATGGGGGAAAAATTTGAAGATGATATAAAAAGTGATGAAAGTAAGTCAGTTGATCCCACACCAAAGAAAGAAACAGATGTCGACAAACTGAGAGATGATGTTGATAAGGTGTCTGAAAGTGTGGATAAAGTGACAGAGATTGTGGTTGAAGTAAATGACAATGTGGAGAAAGTTTTAGAAAATGTGGAGAATAGTCAAGTTGAAAAGGGAATATCCTGTGAATGTAACGAAGAAGAAAAAGTGAAAGACTTGAAACAAACATGCTTAGTGAATAAGCATCCCCTTGAAAATGTTGACATAACAAATAAGATGTCTGAAGCCAAATCATCTAAGGAAAGTCCTGTGGACCAAACTAGTATTGTCTGTGATAAAACCAAATCTAATGAACCCTTAGATCACCCTGAGATTATTACTCAAGACAGTGTGAGGCAAAGTGAAGAAGGTGTGAAAAATGACGATATTGGCATCCACAAACCTGTACCTTCTGCTGTGGAAGATAATTCAGCAGGAAATGTTGTAGAGAGTGATTCAAAGATACCTGTGGATATTTTAGGGGAGGATCTTCCAGAGACTTCATCCCTTTTGGATGAGATTGAAAAAATTGTCACAAAGAGGATGAATAGTCTTGAAAACCCTGTGCAGGAAGACATGGAAGAGAAAAACCAAAACGTACCCATCAGACCCCCCAGACCAAAGCGTGAGTCCAAGAAAACATCTTCCATTTGCTTGGATGGGAACCCAGGGGAAGGGGATTTCAGGGGTTCCACATCATCTGTGAATGAAATGCCACCACCTAGTGTTAAGAAACCACCAAAACCTAAAAGACACAAGCTCAACAAGAATGGTGTTAGCAGGAGTCAGTCAGATGTGTCTGGAATTCGTTCACACGGGCTGGATTTGTGTAGCAAAGAGATTAACATTGATGCAAATGAGGATGACAAAGACAAGAATGGCCCTATTGTGCCACCTAGAAGAACTGAAGCCAAAAGTGGAGGGAAGGGTAGAAGTTTGACTGTGGATTTCTGTGTGCCAGCTAACCAGCATGCCCTGTTGAGGGAGATTGCTTTGGCAGACCACAGAAGGGAACTTGAGGCTTCTTTAAGTCCAAAAAGTCCAAAGTCCTCACAAAGTGTTGAAAACCTGCACACCCAGACAAGCTTGCAAGGCATAAATCGACAACTCCGTCCCTCACGAAAAGCACCCCCACCACCTTCCACTGACTCCACTCCTAAATCCACAAAAACTGACACAAAAGACTCCAGTGAGGATATCACTCATCCCCACAATAACAGTATGTTTGGTGGCTCTCTTTCAGCCCCCACATTAAGTGATGATGACACGAGTAGTGTGGAAGCTCATGAGTATCACTACATCCCAGAGGACTTGATTAATCCACCATCTGCTGACTCCACTCTCCACAGAGAAATATCGCCTTCTCCACCTGATCTTCCACCTAGGACTTACAATACAAGTCTTTCTACTTCAACCTCTGTGATTGGTCAGTCTGTTTTGAATGACAGCTGTCTGTCAGACACGGACCGCCCAGTGAGTGTGGTCAGTGTCTTCAGCAGCCAATCAGAAAGTGGCTCATTTGGACATGGAAATGATGAATCAAGCTCAGAGGATTCAGAAACTGAAAGTAATGAAGACAAGGTAAAATATATGCCTGCTTTACATATATAAATAAAAAGTAAAGTTATTAAAAAATTTTAACAACTTAAAACTTAAATATAAAGTTTAATCTTTCTGTTATTTGTGTGTCAATGTGTTTTGTTTTATTATAGTTTTGCAAAAGATCACACTGTTTGTACGACAAGTTATATTTTACTTGGCAAAGTAACTATTAAAAATGCTAACCATGCTTCTTGAATGAAATGAAATACAATTGCAATTTCTTATTTAATGCCTTGGGAATCTAACCCTGAACCAATTCATCTCCAAATTTTGCACAATGCAGAGCTACTGTAAATTCTGTTTTTGAAGTAAATGAAATCTATATATATAATACTAACATTAATATTGATTCAAAAACAAAACGCATTACATTAAAATGTTTTGAAATTTTCCCCTTTAACATGTTTAAACACAGATCTTTTGTTAACACAGTTGTGTTGAATAAACTTCATGGAATCCTTTTTAACTTAGTTATGTGGGAATTTTTATTGCCCAACTTATTTTTTTTCCTGCTTTTAAAGTACTAAGCTGTTGTAAACATGAGTCTTGCTTTTGATCTTTTATTTTCATCCTGATTCCACTTTATTTTTATCGATCAGTTTTATTTATGTACACGATTATGTTACAAAGTTATTTTGAAAAAGAGGAACTATATAGAAAAATAAAATATTTAGGTGCTTGTAAATTAAGTTACAGGAATGAATCCAGATATAGAGGTAATTCAATTTAAATCAGTTGAAAAATCTAGGAATTTATGTTCTTGTGTAAAGAGAAAATGGTTTTCACTTAAGAATTTATATCTCCATCTAAGTTCATCCATAATTTGATTGGTTTCAGATTGCCAGGAAACGGGCCAAGAAAGTGTTCTACATCGCTAAGGAGATCTGTTCCTCAGAGGAAGTTTTTGTTGACGTTTTGAAACTCTTGAATCTGGTAGGTTTACAATATCGGGGCAATGTCTTACAAGTTGAGATAGCTCGGTACACAGTGAAGATGTAAACATTGGGGTCTGACTGACAGAGCCTGGGAGAAACATCAGTGACCCTGAGGCTCGAACCCCTCAAGCAGGAAGTGTCTTTTCTGATTTGTTAAATATACACTTACTGCACAGTAAAATTTTGTGTGGGGGAGGATCAAGTTTTATATAGGATAATTATGAACTTAATGGGTGGGGATCATCTTGATTTTTTAAAATACAATATTAAAGCTGAACACCGCTCGTAAATAGGCATCATCACACAGGTACCTGGTATATAAACCCTTCGATTTCGTTACACCCGATTGCACACCTGAAACTTGTGGCCGACGTGTAGTATTCCTTTCGTGGTATGTGGATATTATGCATTTATTTCTTATTCTTTGTGCAAATTCTGTTTGAAAATAATGCATTGACCAATTCATTTGATGTTAGTGTTCCCCTGGCTTGAAAAAAGTGCGTAAAATTTGATAATTTCATCGCGACCGAGTAACACCACGAGGCAAGATGTACGTCCACACAGGTGAGACCTCTACAGCAAAGTACTTTGAACTGTTTAGAGGTCTGTCCCTTATATAAGGGTTGTAGGGACAGCAGTGATGAAAGAGAAATATGGCGGACAGTGCCTATTTACGAGCGGTGTTCAGCTTTAAGGTTCTTATGTTATTGATTGTTATGCAGGATTCATTTGAAATGTTGTGTAAATTATACTTTAACCTTTATATTTTCCGTAAAGCAATAACATTTTATGTCTGTTTTTTCCTTCTTTTTTTTTTTTCCTTTCTCAAAACAGATTATGGTAACCTTGCATTTCTATGTAACTAAGGACTTTTCTCTTCAAACTTCGATTTCTCAACAATTTTAAAGCTATATAAGGAATGGTTAAGTTTCTTATAAATATGGTGTTACTACAAATGATAAGTTAATTTTAATGTCTCACAACTAAGAGTATGTGTTTTTGTGTATTATAGGATTTCAGAGTGTTCATTTCCCAGGCCACAGAGGCCAGTGGTAAACCTGTGATACCTAATGAAGTCCTGAACAAGATCCTGAACTACCTTCCTCAGCTACAGAACCTGAACGAGGAGCTACTGAAAGATCTACAGACCAGGGTAGCCAAATGGTAAGAAGGGGTGAGGGTGGGGTAGATGGAGAGGGGTGGTTCCCAATTCAGTTTATTTACCAATTAAGAGCCTTTAAGGGGCAACAGCAGGGTTCACATGATCTTAAAAGGATTGGGGACCAAATAAAAAAGGGGAGGGGGGGGTTGAAAAGAGATCAGGCATGCATCTTTATCTTGTCCAGAAGATTCAGTCCTTGAGGCAGTAGGTGGTTGTAAGAATGGGGGTCTACCAGCCTTGATTGTTAAATGGTAAAATGACATGTAGGGAGATTTGGGAGGCTAATTCCTGTATGGGATTCTTTATTTACAGTGTAAACAATTAATTTGTGCTCAAATATTAAGGAACATTAGAACAGTCAGTACATCACTTAACAGGGGGGAGACAAGAAACAAGAAACAGTGCCCTCAGACCTGGAATCAGGCCAAATGATGATGGTAGAAGGGAGTTGTATTCTTGAATATTACAGATATTTAGTTGGAGTTGTGATATGAAAGTGTTAAATGTAATTTGAAAGAGAGGCTGTGGGAATAAGGAGTTGTCTTATACGGTTCGCAGTCTAAAGGGAAAAAATTCTAGATTTATGGATGTCAGAAAACTTGTCACAGTTTATGCCATAGTTTATTCTGTCAAAAGTAATGTACTAGGTGTGTTTAAATAGTTTTCTTCAAAAACATAGAAATTACATAATTATCAATATGATCATGGTGCTAGATAAATCAATAAATCAATTTGAATGAATCTATTTGCAGTGTTTTTTATCGACGGAACTCTAAGATGAGATAAATGCTGTTTATTATGCACTAGAGTTGGTTCGATCTGCCAAGATACGCATCATGTGCAGCATGTGTCTTAATTATTCATAAAATTGATGCAGTGCAAGATTAGGCTGTGCAGCTATACTCTGCGAACCAACAGGGCCGTCCATCTGTTTATATCTCTGTATTGATGCTCTTTAACCGAATTCCTGGTGGTTAATGTAGAGACATGTCAAAACAAAAAAACAACACACAACTGTTATATACCAAAAGATGCCAATATACAATGGATATTAACAATTTAGAAATAACACTTACAGAAAAATGTTCTCCTATTCTAACAATGGAAGTACCAGTATTCCATGATTCATTCATAATAAAATGATCTTCTGTACATTTCATCATTGTTCTTTGCACACCAAGTTTTTTTTTAATTTCATGTTGAGTAGATCCCTAAATTTGAATGATTATTGAAGCATGATATGAAAAAATATATGTTCATTGGAAGAACTGAGCTTGAATCTTAATTTCACTAAATATACAAATATTTATGCCCAAGAGTTTTAATGAAACGATGCTAAATATATGATTTTCTAGGGAGGATTATCCCCAGGTGGCAGACATTTTCGTAAAAAAGGGACCATTCCTTAAGTTGTACACTTCCTATATTAAGGACTTCTCCGAAGCCACGGAAATCATGGACGATGCTTGTAAGAAATATCCCTCATTTCTCACCGCAGTCAAACAATTTGAGGTGAGTAGTTACACACTCCTTTCAGATGTTTTAGATGCACTACATTGTTTTGAAAGTTGTTGTTAATGTTTATGCATCAATTTGCATACAGTCACCATCTTTTATTGACATACCAGAGTTAACTCACATTTTTTTTCAAAGCATTTTTTAAATTGAGTTGATGAATTGCTATTTAATGGTGTGAAAAACTTCCTTATTTTTTTTATTTTCAAGAATTAAACTTGACGTATTTTGAAATACATATTTACATGTTAGCTTATGTTCACATTAGTCAGCTTTATATTACATTGAAATATTGCTTTGTTATAGAGAAGTCCCCGATGTGCCAATTTAGCCCTGAAACATTACATGTTGAAACCCATCCAGAGAATTCCACAGTATAAACTACTGCTTCAAGGTAAAGTACTCAATGCTTGAGAAACAATGCCACTTCAGCAGGAAATAGTCATTAACTGTTGAAATGCAATAGTACTATTTTTATCAATTTTAGTGACTTCTGTCAAATTTAGCCTGACGATTTTTTTTTTTTTCATTGAAATTCATTTCTTACAATCTACCTGTAATTTTAGTGATGAAAGCTGTCAGTAAGATAGTTAAAACTTGTTAAGTTTTACCTGGAAACTATCTAATGAATGTGAACTTGTTTTGAGCTTCTAGGTAGTTAGGAAAAAAGTATCAGTAAATTATCATAAGTTGATGCAAAGTTCATGGATTTAATCTAATGAAAACACTCAAAATTTAATAAAAATCAACAATATAAACAAGGATATCTGAATTTTTGTTATGAAATTTTTTTTTAACATAATATTGACATTGTATTTTGTGATCAATTTTTTGATAGATTATCGGAAGCACTTGACTCCGGAGTCCCCGGATTATCAGGATACGATAGGTGAGTGTTCAATCCATATGCATGATAAAGTAGCTAGGATAGCTGATAGAGGAAGACGATCTTTGTCATGAAGGTTGGGCATTCACTCAACAACTACCATCAAAAGTAATGCAGCTAGGTCATTTACTTAACAACTACCAGAAGAAAGTTATGCAACTGACTCATCCTTATCTTGCTCCACTTTAAACTTAGTCATTTTGAGATTCATTGTCATCTATATATTGTCAAGAAATAACCTACATGTGTGACATCATTTCATAGAGTGAGGACAATGTCAATGCATATCTCATAAAGCCAGTGTTATATGTAGGGGCACAAGATAGGATTGAAAATTTAGAAAATAGAAGAAGTTGGAGAGGGGTGAGGTTGAATTGGGTTGTTATCATTCCGGTTTTCAAATTATCCCAAAGCCTTACCATAATGTCTTTGAGTCTCACAACACATATTAATTTATGAATTTCATGTAAATGTTATAATTATTGGTTTTTAAAGCTCAGTGGTTAGAATGCTACAAGCTCTTTAGCTGCTCTGTATAGAAATAAGTTACATTCATATATCAAATGAGTAGTTGTAGTGCAATACCTGACCAAAATCAGTTGGCTCATGTGACTTGTAGATTATACATGTAGAAGTGTAGATGAAGATGTAACATGTTGGTGAACCATGGGTATCAAGATGATGTAGTGTACTCGTGTATATATGCATGTGAGATTTATGAATGCATCTAATGCACTCAAAAATAGCAGTTCACACTTAAATGACAAGGCTTGACCCAGTTTTGGTATGTCTTATTGGACTTCAGGGGAAGTGCTTATTGAGGTTGCTCTAGTGACCTTGATGAGTCAAAGAGAGGCTACTTATCTGTAATAGGATGATATAGGTGCAATAACATTAAGTGTGGTACAGACAGATTATGACATACTTACATAAAGGGGTTTGGCCCAGTATGAAGTACACAGGTTTCATATGAAATATGTTTTCCCACATACTGTGGAATCATTAGATTTTGTGGTGGCTCAATTTTCGTGGAATTCATGGGTACCTCTCATCCACGGATTAACATCCTCCACGAATTAATAAATTTGGGTTATAAAGTCATATTTCCATTTGAAGGTATAAGAGAATACACGAAAATGCGTCCCCATGAACCTGTAAAATTTAAGCAATCCACGAAAATCGGCCCCCACGAATTTTATTGATTCCACAGTATTAGCTAGAATGCAGAATAAGAAACTTTAAAATAAAAATTGTTATTATTCATTTTTCTGAATTTTCAAAATTAGAAAGAAAAAAAACCCTGATCTTTCTTAATCAAATTTTATTTTCATAATTATAAAAATGTATACTCAATAAAATTGTATTAAGTTGAATTCATAAAATTACCCTCTTTATTACTGCAGTTGCACTGAAGATTGTGTCAGATGTTGCAGACCATGCAAATGAGAGCATGCGACAGGGGGTATGTATTGCTTTGTGTAACTGTTTTACACTGTATAAGTCTGTGTAACTCTTTATAACACTGTGCGAGTCTGTGTAACTCTTTATAACACTGTAGAAGTCCGTGTGACTCTGTATAACACTGTATAAGTCTGTGTAACTCTTTATAA
>WFKH01003881.1:48282819-48300478 GCA_016163765.1 Magallana hongkongensis
AGTAGTTTATACTGCAGACTGGTGCTTATTTATGAATAGACAGGAAACGTATAAAGAGGGGAGAGATTGTATATTCAGAGATTGAATTGCTCTATGATTCATGCTCAGCTTTATTGTTGAAAACACAAAGTTTGGAGGTATTTTTTTTCATATCTCCTGAATGTTTCATTCAAAACGCACAGAGGACTGCGACTGCTGATTGGAGAACGTACATTACACACACACACACAAGCACTTGACTTCTTTTTCGTAGTGCGGTGCGTTGCTGGTTAGGGATCACTAAAACATTGGCTTTGATGGTCGTCGCAGGGTATGCTTGCAATCTCAAGTACTTGTGAATGAAAAAGACATTTCCTATTCAGTTGGCTGGGAGTCACAACTTTTACTTTTGCTATACACATGTGATCATTACAAGAATTCTGTTGGAATGAAGGACTCCTTGTCTTTGGTAAACAAGGTCTGCTCTCAGACAGGTAAATTTATAAGTTGTTCAATTTTAAAAAAAATTCACCTGCAGGTTTGCATGCATATGTAGAATCCTTCGTACTCATACTTATTTGTCTTAATATTTTTTAAAATGCATCATACCCAAAGCCTATCACAGTTTCTTGCTGTTTTGATGTTAAATCACTCTTCTGTAACTAATGAATTTTTCTTGCAAATATGTCAGATGACAGTGTTTGAGAAAGAATTTGAAATTGATGAAAGTGATGATAGTTGTTTGGATGTTGATGATGATAACATGGTGATGATCATCAATGGTTATAGGTTGTATTTTTATTGTGCACTTACTAGGATAATGAAAGGAAGAACTGGATGATGCATTGCTTGCTTTATATGCAGTACTAACTTGGCCAACACTAATGATTTTTTTAAGTTCATTAGACTGGTACATGTACGGTACAAGACATATTCTTGAGTTGAAGAAAAAGGGATCAGAATTTTAATTTTTAATTTTTGTACATATTCTTGTACATATTCTGTAAGTATGGGAGTTGAGACCATAAGTTTTGTACTTTCGAGGGTGGTGTTTTGGTAGAAGTTATTTAACGTCGAGCCTTTCAACTATACTTCCTAGATCTGATCTTGTCATGATAATTTTCTTAATACCATACTGTAACATATACTTGATGAAGGTCCATGCATAATAGTATACTTTTACAAATACAAAATGAAATGAAATTGATGACATTTAAACAATAAAATGCTTTCTTTGGTGATTCATGCGGGATATGAAGATATGAAGGTGGCGGGTTATGTAATTTATTTCTGCAATGATCGCTACCTTCATAACCCACATGAATCATCAAAGAAAGCATTTTATTGTTTATATTTACATCTTTCTTTTAACAAATTAATAAATTGGCTGTAAAAAGAAAGTAAAATTCACTAAATTACTGTTAATGTACATCAGTACGTTAGCTAAAAGAAACAGCCAAATCTTCTCCTGTGAGACTTTGAGTCTGACATCATCATGATTATTTCGTGCAGTCCGTGATTTTTCTTAGGTCGCTGTAGGTTTCGACCAATCAATAAACGGGGCGTGTAGATTTCAGTCCTGTCAGTTTCTACTAATTATAAGTTTCCGTAAGAAATAGAGGGAATCATACTCAGTAGATGTAAATATATCACTGTCAACTTTGATTGAGAATGGTCAATCCAGACAAAATTCAATACGTACCATAAAGTGGTTTTCTTCCCATGAAACACTCAAGGCACTTTGACATTTGAAAGTCCCTGCAAAGGGTCTTCTTTTCTATCTTGTAAATTGAGCAGTAAAATCATATACATGTTTATGTTATTCTTCTTCAACATAAAAGTTCTAGAATAAAAAGTAGAACTGGATTAGAAAATGTAAGTTTTCATTAAGTAAGTCGTAGGAGGGGGGATGTAAAAATAAATGAAAATGTAAAAAATCCCTTGGGAACATTTTAATGTTGGGAATTATACATTATATAATTCTTCCTATTTTATTTTAAGATGGCTGTGTATGTTTACAAGAATCCTTTCTTTTCCAGACTTGCAAATTTTTACGTTAATCTCTTTATTCCCTCCGGATTTATTTATAGATTTCATGAGGTTAAAAAAGTCTCAATTTGCTTCAAGCAGATAACATTCCTTAGTTTTTATGACAACATTAAAAACTCATTTTTTTTTTTTAAAAGTCTGAAGCAGAGAAAAACATGGCCCATTATATCAGCAGGCTTTCTTAAAGATTCTGCTGTTCAACTTCAACACCTGGACAAAATGAGATAAATCTTGCTAATTATTGTGATTAGCATGAACAAAAATTGAAACAGAAAATTTCAAATGTTTAGATCTTTTGGCAAGGGTCGTACTGAAAGATCTGATCAAAAGTAAACAATTATCATGTTTTTCTTATTCCAAGATTGGATGCTGATGCAGTAAATATGCTGTTCATATGTTTTGGTACAAAATTAAACCTATTTAAAGTGCTAGCTAGGATACTTTAATATAAGCATGCAGTGAAGAACAACTACATCATAACCAACTATGATACTTAGCAATGCACATCATAGAATATGCCAGCAGAGCAGTTGCACTTGATTGAGAAATGTTAATTGACTTTGTAATGTTAGCTACTTTATGATGTTTGCCTTTTTATTTTTGAAAACGTTTGATGAAGGCAATTGTGAATATAAAGTTATGAATGCAACTGATGGTTGTAGGAAGAATATTAATAGATATTAACTACATGTATTATTTTTTGGTGTAAAATGAGAACATGTATACTATCGGTACATGTACTACATATTTGTACATTATTTAGCAGGTATAATCCAAGTATCTCTTTTGGAAATTGTTAAGAGTAAATTTTAACCTTAATTTCATTGTAGTAAGAATTCTACAAATTCTTGTAAGGTCAGCAAATGATGTTAATTATGAATGGGGGAGAGACTTTGACAGCTCTCCCCGCTATCTTTTGCACCTTATCGCTCAATTCGTGGGACTTGGCAGATTTGGTTCCAATTAAATTTTAGATTATAAACAAGGCTAGGCATTTTCACATTAATCTTTGTTTTAACTTTTAATTACCTCCATCCCGTCCGTGTGAATTTGACATTTTATTTCTATTTAAAAGATATTGTATGAGAAACTCAGTCAGTCTTGATTCAACCTCGCATTGATACACTCATGGAATAAACTGATGTGAAATCATTAGGTTGTGTTCAGTTTTTGCGTGTAACAGAAATCAGTTAAGTTTGGAAACATACAGGATCTTAATTAATGCACCACTTGCATGGGACATTACCCTGATTGTGTTTAGAAGTAAAAGGACTAATTTTCTCTCTTGATTTTTGGTATAACATATATTACATGTATGTACATTAACATGTATATATCCCAAGCATCTATTTTACAAATCATTTTAATTTGGAATCTTTAAGGGTGTTAATTAATGCACTACTTCCTTGGTGCTTTAATTATGTGTAGAAAATAAATTAATACATGTACCATTCATGACATTTTCTCATTTGATTCTTTATAGAACCTGGGCCAATGACACAGACTGATGCCAATGCTAATAAGTAAGTACTAATTAGGATTCTATAAATAGACATGACATAATTGCAGATTGTGGTGTAATTATTCTGCTAGTTTGTTTGGCTTGATGAAAGGGAGGGGTCGCTACTGCTTAAGTGATCAAATTACTCATTTTTTGTTTGGGAAAACCCTGAAATACCTTCTATGTTGTATCTAAATATAAGGTCACATGTTTTACATGCTTAACATAAAGATATAAATCTAATGGATAACACTGAGGACTCTTTAAACTACCGGTATTGTCACAAGACAGTGGTTTTTGTATTTTTGTGCAAGTCATATTCCAATTTTAGTTCTGGTATTATGGGTTTGCGACAATGAATGCTAATAAATTATAAATATAACTTAACTGTGAGATTAATGAAATGATATGCTGCTTAATGCAGCTATGCTTAATATAAATGATAATTTCCATACATTAATTATTGATAACCTTTTTTTTAAACATAATTTGTAACTGCACATATTTATACGTATGAATGAGTGCATCCTTACAATACATGTACATTTACTGATACTTTGAAATTGATCATTTATTAATATTACATGTATCATCGTGTTTTATTTTTAAACTACACTCATTTTTAAGATGCAAATCTAATGATATTGAATATTGTTTACTCTAATATTCAGTATAAATAGAACAAGAGGACTGGGATAGGTTTTAATAAAAAAGTTTTAGAAAAAATTGCAAATTTTGACTTCATCATGTAAAGAAAGTGACCTTCATGCATTTCTTGTACAGAATCATATGGTATTAGCTTAGACCTTTGATGTTTGTTTTACAAGTATCAAGAAAAGAGGGTTGTTTTTTGTCCTTAGATGATGCCTGATGGGGTTTTCTCTTCATTGTTCAATGTTGTAATGTAGAGATTCTCTAACATGTGTAGTCAATTAACGATGCACTCAGTTTTTTTGTTGTACGTTAATGGAGCTAAACAATAAAATAGATGCTTTGGTAAAAGTAAAATTATATTGCAAGAAAGGAAATGCAGGGAAATAAATGGTTTTAATGAATTTTAGGTGACATTAAAAAAATACAGAAATATTTTTACAAAGATAAAATATTTTTTTTTTTATTATCAGAGCTATCAGAAAGTTGATTTGTTAAAGCGCTGCATGTTGATGGGAATCTGATGATAAGATATTTTCTCTCTGTGCTGAGAATTCAAAACTGAAATATGGTCAGGACTTTTAGATAAGATGTAGGTTAAGAACTCAAAAACTGTAATATCTTTTTTCTGTATCTATTTACAAAACAAAGCAGTGTTTTTAAAAACACACCATACATGAACATACAAATTTATAACAACCTTGTCACAGAGAGAGAGAGAGAGAGAGAGAGAGAGAGAGAGAGCACACAGAAATATTTTGATGCTTTGACCTTGATCACATATCTTATCTGGAAATATCAGTGGGGAAGAAAAATGATTTGTACAGGTCTCAGATAGTCATGTTTTGAGATGTATATTTAATCATGCTGAGCCTTCGTTTTGATAGAAAAGCATCACCTTAGCACCTGGTGCAAACACATTCCGGTTATCGGGAGTGAAAGGTTTCCAATTCCCAAAGTCTTAAGATTAGCAGTGCACTTCATAGATGGGGGACTTGAGTTTGTTTTTGCTGAGAACTGAGTCATTTCTTCACTATCATGCATCTGAATCAGAATTTGAGATTGCATTTCTCTTTTTGAAAATATATGAATCCCTGTGGAACATTTACAATGTTTTGAGAGCTCTGTTTAAATTATCGTTGCCCTAAACACCGTAGTAGGAAATGTGGTAAGGAGTCATAATCCATATATCAGTTGTTCATATATATGTATACATTTATTAGCATCAAAAGAAATTTTTACATTCAACATTTTACAGATTTTTAAAAAATTCTTTTAAGATACTGAAATTTTATATCTTTTATCTTTTATGATGGCAAAATTTATGAATCAATTTTAAATTAGAAAAAAATATCACCAATCAATGGATAGATATCAATAGATATCATGCCCATTTAAGATTTGTTCAAAAGTTCAAAATAACGTATATGATTAGATATAATTTACAAATACAGTTATTCCCCTTTAATTTATTGAGGAAACTCAATTCAGTGTACACAGGTAAAAACTGAATATATTTCAGTTACAAAAATGAAAAAAAATTCCTCATAAAAGAATGTATTCTTTATTCAATAAAATCATTACTTTGCTTGGTGATCTATTGTAAAGTGTGTGAGACAATGAGGTTACCTACTTTACATTACAAATGTTGTACCCAAAGTCTGTTAATATTAAGTGAAGGGTGTGGTTTTTAGAACTTGATGTATGGATGTAGAGTTAAGAACTTGATGTAGAGGTGTAGATGTCTCTGGGTGATTTGTTATTGACAGTTTATGCAAGAGAATGGCAGGTGTATTCTCTTGGGTTGTGATATAAACACCCAGAGAAATTAATTAACTGTTCTCACATTTGTTGCGTTAAGCCTCATACTGATATCTTTTTGGCTAACTAGTAAGACATAGAGGAATTCAGACTCTCAAAGCATAAATGTTTACCTTGGAACATTTCAAAGGAAATAAAATATATCGTGCAAAAGAGAGAGAGAAAAAAAAAACAAAAAAGAAAAGAAAGCCAAATGCAAATCCATCTGTCTGAATCTTTCATTTGTATTGAAAACAAATAAGTGAGTGTGGCTTTTTTTTCTTCAGACTCCCAAGATGCAAGCCACCTGTGCCGAGGAAGCCATCCATCAGCCCAAAACCGGCTAACCTTTCGCGGTCACCTAGTGCCCCAACCAATCAAGGTGATTCAATGCAGAGAAAACAAAACCTGTCTGAAGGAAATGGGAATTGCAATCTTGCATGGAACGAAAGTTCTCAAGAAACTTGCTTGTTGTATTTCTAAATACAGTCAAACTTCGTTATCTCGAACTGGATGGGACTATTTAAAAACTTCGAGATATCCGAGTATTCGAGATATTGAGGGTAAAATACTAAAAAAATAAGTGGTTGGGACTTACAAATCACTTCGACATATCCATTGTATTCGAGATATCAGTGTTCGAGATATCGAAGCTCAACTGTATATATGATTGATATCTTCCTTTCCATGATCAAAAGCTTTCTGAACAAAATAACAGTTGTTAGATAATCTTTAGGGGGGGGGGGATATATTTGTTAAGCAGATTTGAGCTGCACTTGTAGTGTATTGAAATGATTTATGAACTTTGATATGCTGTGAATTTATTAGAATTCTTGATGACTCAATTTTCTTGGAGGATTTCATGGTTTCCCATTTTCAATGAATTTACATCCTAAATGAATTTTGAAACATCATGTGCAATCTTTTTACAATTCATAAAAGTGAATTTGTAGACCTTTAAAAGAAATATCATTCCTCAACCATGGAAAGATTCAGTCCAACAAAGGACTATATTTGGTATGGTCAAATATCTGCCCCCAATTTTAACCAATTTTTAAACAGTGTCGTATAAAAATCAAATCGTCATAAATCATTGTACAGAGGATGCCTATCACTTTAATCTTGATTTAAGTCATCATTGCTTATTCGCTGTTTATCTATGACGTCACCTAAATGACCCAATTCCCGCAATTTTGCAAACAAATGAAAATATTGTCATTTTTTCTTAATATTTTGCATTCGGAAATATAGAGCGCAGGTCTGCTCAAGTACGATTTTAACATATGTTTTTCTTCATATAATTATACACATGATACTAAAAAATGGTACTTGAGCAAGCCTGCGCTCGATGGTTCCCAGTTGAAAAAATATCGAAAAACGCCCATATTTTGCTACAAAACATCAATTTATCAAAATAAGACAATCTTCATGATGTCATTTCTACATTATGACGTCACTGTGGTGACAACCTTTTACACTCTTGTTTTCAATATGATTTCAACAATCTTCCACCTTATTTTTAAAGCTCTTAAAGAAACTTTAATTTTGGGGGCGTAAAATGCATAATATCGCACATAGTCCTTTATTGATTCCATAGCAGGATGAATCAGAATATAAAACAATATTTAGAAAAATATTTGATGATGTAATGTTTATTTCTTTTAGATGGTAAGGCACAAAACCCCCCTCCTCCTTTACCAAGAACACCTCCAAATTGTGGCTTGAGAAAAACAAAGAGCACATCTAATGCCCGAAGCACACCACTCAGCACATCAGCACATGTGTCGAGCACAAACCATGCACAACCAGATCATAGCACATCAAACTCAAGCCAGATAGCCATTAATGGAACATTCGACCCAACAAATTCATCTTCACAGAATGTGGACCAATCATATTTAACAAATTTCACATGTGACCAAAATCAGAATGCAGCATCATCAAATGAGGACTTGACCAAATTCTCCAAAAGCCAAAGTTTTTCAAAATCCCCCAAACCAAGACTCCCGAGAACTTCTTCTAATTCTAAGGTGAACCAGAACTGCAGCCCACTTTCTTCAAAATCAAATTCTCCAAATGTGGCCAGAAAATCAAAGGATCCTGTGTCAAAAAGTACTTTCTATGATGATGAATGTGATTCAATAGAAACCCATTCAGGAAAGAGCTGTTTTTATGTTGCACCAGAAGATTCAGGGAGCAAGACAACTGTATCTGACAACCAGGCTGATAAACAAGCAGCTTGTGTGGACAGGAATTCTTTGTCTGAAACTGCTTCTTGTCTCAATGGAGAAAACACCAAAACCAACTCAACCAAGAAACCTTCCAAAATTCCACCCAAAGTTCCTCCAAAAGTAAGTCCAAAAAGAGTGGGGAGCCAAAAGAATCTCTCTGCATCGGTTGATTCTCAACCAAACCTTGTTCCTTCATCCACTTCTGAGTGTGTGTCACAGAACATTGAAGTAAGGATTGCAGAAACTTCTGCATTACCTTCTGGAGATGGTAGTGGGCATTGTTTGAAAGTGGAGATAGACTCTGCATCACAAGATGTGAATGGGAATTCTAATGTTGCTAAGGTACAGACACTGAGTCCCAATATTGGGGGTAAAACTCCATCTCCAAGACCAAGACCCCAGCCCAAACCCAGGAAAAGTATGACCCCAAGTCCAAGGAAGATGGGGGGAAAATTTGAAGATGATATAAAAAGTGATGAAAGTAAGTCAGTTGATCCCACACCAAAGAAAGAAACAGATGTTGACAAACTGAGAGATGATGTTGATAAGGTGTCTGAAAGTGTGGATGAAGTGACAGAGATTGTGGTTGAAGTAAATGACAATGTGGAGAAAGTTTTAGAAAATGTGGAGAATAGTCAAGTTGAAAAGGGAATATCCTGTGAATGTAACGAAGAAGAAAAAGTGAAAGACTTGAAACAAACATGCTTAGTGAATAAGCATCCCCTTGAAAATGTTGACATAACATATAAGATGTCTGAAGCCAAATCATCTAAGGAAAGTCCTGTGGACCAAACTAGTATTGTCTGTGATAAAACCAAATCTAATGAACCCTTAGATCACCCTGAGATTATTACTCAAGACAGTGTGAGGCAAAGTGAAGAAGGTGTGAAAAATGACGATATTGGCATCCACAAACCTGTACTTTTTGCTGTGGAAGATAATTCAGCAGGAAATGTTGTAGAGAGTGATTCAAAGATACCTGTGGATATTTTAGGGGAGGATCTTCCAGAGACTTCATCCCTTTTGGATGAGATTGAAAAAATTGTCACAAAGAGGATGAATAGTCTTGAAAACCCTGTGCAGGAAGACATGGAAGAGAAAAACCAAAACGTACCCATCAGACCCCCCAGACCAAAGCGTGAGTCCAAGAAAACGTCTTCCATTTGCTTGGATGGGAACCCAGTGGAAGGGGATTTCAGGGGTTCCACATCATCTGTGAATGAAATGCCACCACCTAGTGTTAAGAAACCACCAAAACCTAAAAGACACAAGCTCAACAAGAATGGTGTTAGCAGGAGTCAGTCAGATGTGTCTGGAATTCGTTCACACGGGCTGGATTTGTGTAGCAAAGAGATTAACATTGACGCAAATGAGGATGACAAAGACAAGAATGGCCCTATTGTGCCACCTAGAAGAACTGATGCCAAAAGTGGAGGGAAGGGTAGAAGTTTGACTGTGGATTTCTGTGTGCCAGCTAACCAGCATGCCCTGTTGAGGGAGATTGCTTTGGCAGACCATAGAAGGGAACTGGAAGCTTCTTTAAGTCCAAAAAGTCCAAAGTCCTCTCAAAGTGTTGAAAACCTGCACACCCAGACAAGCTTGCAAGGCATAAATCGACAACTCCGTCCCTCACGAAAAGCACCCCCACCACCTTCCACTGACTCCACTCCTAAATCCACAAAAACTGACACAAAAGACTCCAGTGAGGATATCACTCATCCCCACAATAACAGTATGTTTGGTGGCTCTCTTTCAGCCCCCACATTAAGTGATGATGACACGAGTAGTGTGGAAGCTCATGAGTATCACTACATCCCAGAGGACTTGATTAATCCACCATCTGCTGACTCCACTCTCCACAGAGAGATATCGCCTTCTCCACCTGATCTTCCACCTAGGACTTACAATACAAGTCTTTCTACTTCAACCTCTGTGATTGGTCAGTCTGTTTTGAATGACAGCTGTCTGTCAGACAAGGACCGCCCAGTGAGTGTGGTCAGTGTCTTCAGCAGCCAATCAGAAAGTGGCTCATTTGGACATGGGAATGATGAATCAAGCTCAGAGGATTCAGAAACTGAAAGTAGTGAAGACAAGGTAAAATATATGGCTGCTCTACATATACCGGTATAAATAAAAAGTAAAGTTATTAAAAAATTTTATCAACTTAAAACTTAAATATAAAGTTTAATCTTTTTGTTATTTGTGTGTCAATGTGTTTTGTTTTATTTTAGTGTTGCAAAAGATCACACTGTTTGTACGACAAGTTATATATTACTTGGCAAAGTCACTATTAAAAATGCTAACCGTGCTTCTTGAATGAAATGAAATATAATTGCAATTTCTTATTTAATGCCTTGGGAATCTAACCCAGAACCAATTCATCTCCAAATTTTGCACAATGCAGAGATACTGTAAATTCTGTTTTTGAAGTAAATGAAATCTATATATATAATACTAACATTGATATTGATTCGAAAACAAAATGCATTACATTAAAATGTTTTGAAATTTTCCCCTCTAAACACAGATCTTTTGTTAACACAGTTGTGTTGAATAAACTTCATGGAATCCTTTGTAACTTAGTTATGTGGGAATTTTTATTGCACAACTTATTTTTTTTTCCTGCTTTAAAAGTACTAAGCTGTTGTAAACATGAGTCTTGCTTTTGATCTTTTATTTTCATCCTGATTCCACTTTATTTTTATCGATCAGTTTTATTTATGTACACAATTATGTTACAAAGTTATTTTTGAAAAAGAGGAACTATATAGAAAAATAAAATATTTAGGTGCTTGTAAATTAAGTTACAGGAATGAATCCAGATCTAGAGGTAATTCAGTTTAAATCAGTTAAAAAATCTAGGAATTTATGTTCTTGTGTAAAGAGAAAATGGTTTTCACGAAAGAATTTATATCTCCATCTAAGTTCATCCATAATTTGATTGGTTTTAGATTGCCAGGAAACGGGCCAAGAAAGTGTTCTACATCGCTAAGGAGATCTGTTCCTCAGAGGAAGTTTTTGTTGACGTTTTGAAACTCTTGAATCTGGTAGGTTTACAATATCGGGGCAATGTCTTACAAGTTGAGATAGCTTGGTACACAGTGAAGATGTAAACATCGGGGTCTGACTGACAGAGCCTGGGAGAAACATCAGTGACCCTGAGGCTTGAACCCCTCAAGCAGGAAGTGTCTTTTCTGATTTGTTAAATATACACTTACTGCACAGTAAAATTTTGTGTGGGGGAGGATCAAAGTTTTATATAGGATAATTATGAACTTAATGGGTGGGGATCATCTTGATTTTTTAAAATACAATATTAAAGCTGAACACCGCTCGTAAATAGGCACCATCACACAGGTACCTGGTATATAAACCCTTCGATTTCGTTACACCCGATTGCACACCTGAAACTTGTGGCCGACGTGTAGTATTCCTTTCGTGGTATGTGGATATTGTGCATTTATTTCTTATTCTTTGTGCAAATTCTGTTTGAAAATAATGCATTGACCAATTTATTTGATGTTAGTGTTCCCCTGGCTTGAAAAAAGTGCGTAAAATTTGATAATTTCATCGCGACCGAGTAACACCACGAGGCAAGATGTATGTCCACACAGGTGAGACCTCTACAGCAAAGTACTTTGAACTGTTTAGAGGTCTGTCCCTTATATAAGGGTTGTAGGGACAGCAGTGATGAAAGAGAAATATGGCGGACAGTGCCTATTTACGAGCGGTGTTCAGCTTTAAGGTTCTTATGTTATTGATTGTTATGCAGGATTCATTTGAAATGTTGTGTAAATTATACTTTAACCTTTATATTTTCCGTAAAGCAGTAACATTTTATGTCTGTTTTTCCTTATTTTTTTTTTTTCCTTTCTCAAAACAGATTATGGTAACCTTGCATTTCTATGTAACTAAGGACTTTTCTCTTCAAACTTCGATTTCTCAACAATTTTAAAGCTATAAACAAATATAAGGAATGGTTAAGTTTCTAATAAATATGGTGTTACTACAAATGATAAGTTAATTTTAATGTCTCACAACTAAGAGTATGTGTTTTTGTGTATTATAGGATTTCAGAGTGTTCATTTCCCAGGCCACAGAGGCCAGTGGTAAACCTGTGATACCTAATGAAGTCCTGAACAAGATCCTGAACTACCTTCCCCAGCTACAGAACCTGAACGAGGAGCTACTGAAAGATCTACAGACCAGGGTAGCCAAATGGTAAGAAGGGGTGAGGGTGGGGTAGATGGAGAGGGGTGGTTCACAATTCAGTTTATTTACCAATTAAGAGCCTTTAAGGGGCAACAGCAGGGTTCACATGATCTTAAAAGGATTGGGGACCAAATAAAAAAGGGGAGGGGGGGGGGGGGGTGAAAAGAGATCAGGCATGCATCTTTATCTTGTCCAGAAGATTCAGTCCTTGAGGCAGTAGGTGGTTGTAAGAATGGGGGTCTACCAGCCTTGATTGTTAAATGGTAAAATGACATGTAGGGAGATTTGGGAGGCTAATTCCTGTATGGGATTCTTTATTTACAGTGTAAACAATTAATTTGTGCTCAAATATTAAGGAACATTAGAACAGTCAGTACATCACTTAACAGGGGGGAGACAAGAAACAAGAAACAGTGCCCTCAGACCTGGAATCAGGCCAAATGATGATGGTAGAAGGGAGTTGTATTCTTGAATATTAAAGATATTTAGTTGGAGTTGTGATATGAAAGTGTTAAATGTAATTTGAAAGAGAGGCTGTGGGAATAAGGAGTTGTCTTATACGGTTCGCAGTCTAAAGGGAAAAAATTCTAGATTTATGGATGTCAGAAAACTTGTCACTGTTTATGCCATAGTTTATCCTGTCAAAAGTAATGTACTAGGTGTGTTTAAATAGTTTTCTTCAAAAACATAGAAATTACATAATTATCAATATGATCATGGTGCTAGATAAATCAATAAATCAATTTGAATGAATCTATTTGCAGTGTTTTTTATCGACGGAACTCTAAGATGAGATAAATGCTGTTTATTATGCACTAGAGTTGGTTCGATCTGCCAAGATACGCATCATGTGCAGCATGTGTCTTAATTATTCATAAAATTGATGCAGTGCAAGATTAGGCTGTGCAGCTATAGTCTGCGAAGAACCAACAGGGCCGTCCATCTGTTTATATCTCTGTATTGATGCTCTTTAACCGAATTCCTGGTGGTTAATGTAGAGACATGTCAAAACAAAAAAACAACACACAACTGTTATATACCAAAAGATGCCAAAATACAATGGATATTAAAAATTTAGAAATAACACTTACAGAAAAATGTTCTCCTATTCTAACAATGGAAGTACCAGTATTCAGTGTTTTCAATAAGTTTTTGAATAGAAGGAAAAAAATTTGGAACAGCAGGAAACCTAATCTCGGCGAGGGGTCTGGGGGCCGCCTCAGGCCCCCAGCGGGTCCAGGGCAGAGCCCTGGTGGGGGGCCCAGGGGGGGGGGGCGGAGCCCCCCGGCTGAAAGCCAAAAAATAATCATTTTTGAAGGTACTTTTCCTGCTTCTAAGGCCATCAAAAAGTATAAGATTTATCAAATGTCTACCGCTAGCAACTGCTTAATTTTACATTAAATAGTGCCATTTTAAAGACTATTTTTTCTCTATTCACCAATTTGTGAAACAAATTCTTGAACATTTTTTTTTACCAATTTACAGATAATTAAAAATATTAACTGTGCTAAATTGTTATGATTAATATACACTATATTTACTCCCTTTCATATGAATCTACCTTCCAATAAAAATATCAATCAAAATTCTATTTTTTAGTACCTACAATTATAAAAATAAAATCAGAAATCAGAAACATATGAAGATCGATTTATGCATAGAAACACTCACTGAAAAATGTTTCTGCAAATTCAAGCTAAAACACAGAGTCTAGAAAAATATTTTAATAAATATATATATATATAATTCAATATATATTTACTTTGAGAAGAAAAAGTTAAGGTCTGAAAAAGAAAAAAATTGTACTTCGTGGACTGGTAGTCTGTTTCTTAAATGTAGCAAAATAAACTGACTTTCATTCGAGTTACGTAATAACAATCGCGAGAAATTTCAAGTTGTGAGGAAATTCTGGTTGATATACACCTTGAAAGAATGTCGAATCATTTAGTTAAAAGTTACGTTATGTCAAAAAAGATACACCGGTCTCTAGAAATAATATATAAAAACTATTGCTTTACTTCGTTTGGAGACAGGTAGAAAAAAATCCTTGATTTTCCTCTTCGACATGGAATATCCGATCACGGAGTCAAGTGAAGTCGTCCCCGTTGACTCGATCGTTTGACATATGGTGGGAACCAGTTCCCGTTGATCAGGGTCATTGACGTGTTACTATTTTGATGCCATATTTTCAAACGCATTAACAATAAGGATTTTGATATTAACGAAATCAAGCTCCTATATCGGCAGAATTTTTTAAAGACGGAAATCACAGCCAGAAAATTTTATTCTACAGGCGGTTAATTTTGCCGGTTGCCGGCTCTTATTGAAAACACTGGTATTCCATGATTCATTCATAATAAAATGATCTTCTGTACATTTCATCATTGTTCTTTGCACACCAAGTTTTTTTTTAATTTCATGTTGAGTAGATCCCTAAATCTGAATGATTATTGAAGCATGATATGAAAAAATATAATTATGTTCATTGGAAGAACTGAGCTTGAATCTTAATTTCACTAAATATACAAATATTTATGCCCAAGAGTTTTAATGAAACGATGCTAAATATATGATTTTCTAGGGAGGATTATCCCCAGGTGGCAGACATTTTCGTAAAAAAGGGACCATTCCTTAAGTTGTACACTTCCTATATTAAGGACTTCTCCGAAGCCACGGAAATCATGGACGATGCTTGTAAGAAATATCCCTCATTTCTCACCGCAGTCAAACAATTTGAGGTGAGTAGTTACACACTCCTTTCAGATGTTTTAGATGCACTACATTGTTTTGAAAGTTGTTGTTAATGTTTATGCATCAATTTGCATACAGTCACCATCTTTTATTGACATACCAGAGTTAACTCACATTTTTTTTCAAAGCATTTTTTAAATTGAGTTGATGAATTGCTATTTAATGGTGTGAAAAACTTTTTTATTTTTTTTATTTTCAAGAATTAAACTTGACGTATTTTGAAATACATATTTACATGTTAGCTTATGTTCACATTAGTCAGCTTTATATTACATTGAAATATTGCTTTGTTATAGAGAAGTCCCCGATGTGCCAATTTAGCCCTGAAACATTACATGTTGAAACCCATCCAGAGAATTCCACAGTATAAACTACTGCTTCAAGGTAAAGTACTCAATGCTTGAGAAACAATGCCACTTCAGCAGGAAATAGTCATTAACTGTTGAAATGCAATAGTACTATTTTTATCAATTTTAGTGACTTCTGTCAAATTTAGCCTGACGATTTTTTTTTTTTTCATTGAAATTCATTTCTTACAATCTACCTGTAATTTTAGTGATGAAAGCTGTCAGTAAGATAGTTAAAACTTGTTAAGTTTTACCTGGAAACTATCTAATGAATGTGAACTTGTTTTGAGCTTCTAGGTAGTTAGGAAAAAAGTATCAGTAAATTATCATAAGTTGATGCAAAGTTCATGGATTTAATCTAATGAAAACACTCAAAATTTAATAAAAATCAACAATATAAACAAGGATATCTGAATTTTTGTTATGAAATTTTTTTTTAACATAATATTGACATTGTATTTTGTGATCAATTTTTTGATAGATTATCGGAAGCACTTGACTCCGGAGTCCCCGGATTATCAGGATACGATAGGTGAGTGTTCAATCCATATGCATGATAAAGTAGCTAGGATAGCTGATAGAGGAAGACGATCTTTGTCATGAAGGTTGGGCATTCACTCAACAACTACCATCAGAAGTAATGCAGCTAGGTCATTTACTTAATAACTACCAGAAGAAAGTTATGCAACTGACTCATCCTTGTCTTGCTCCACTTTAAACTTAGTCATTTTGAGATTCATTGTCATCTATATATTGTCAAGAAATAACCTATGTGTGTGACATCATTTTATGGAGTGAGGACAATGTCAATGCACATCTCATAAAGCCAGTGTTATATGTAGGGGCACAAGATAGGATTGAAAATTTAGAAAATAGAAGAAGTTGGAGAGGGGTGAGGTTGAATTGGGTTGTTATCATTCCGGTTTTCAAATTATCCCAAAGCCTTACCATAATGTCTTTGAGTCTCACAACACATATTAATTTATGAATTTCATGTAAATGTTATAATTATTGGCCATGGTTTTTAAAGCTCAGTGGTTAGAATGCTACAAGCTCTTTAGCTGCTCTGTATAGAAATAAGTTACATTCATATATCAAATGAGTAGTTGTAGTGCAATACCTGACCAAAATCAGTTGGCTCATGTGACTTGTAGATTATACATGTAGAAGTGTAGATGAAGATGTAACATGTTGGTGAACCATGGGTATCAAGATGATGTAGTGTACTCGTGTATATATGCATGTGAGATTTATGAATGCATCTAATGCACTCAAAAATAGCAGTTCACACTTAAATGACAAGGCTTGACCCAGTTTTGGTATGTCTTATTGGACTTCAGGGGAAGTGCTTATTGAGGTTGCTCTAGTGACCTTGATGAGTCAAAGAGAGGCTACTTATCTGTAATAGGATGATATAGGTGCAATAACATTAAGTGTGGTACAGACAGATTATGACATACTTACATAAAGGGGTTTGGCCCAGTATGAAGTACACAGGTTTCATATGAAATATGTTTTCCCACATACTGTGGAATCATTAGATTTTGTGGTGGCTCAATTTTCGTGGAATTCATGGGTACCTCTCATCCACGGATTAACATCCTCCACGAATTAATAAATTTGGGTTATAAAGTCATATTTCCATTTGAAGGTATTTATAAGAGAATACACGTCCCCATGAACCTGTAAAATTTAAGCAATCCACGAAAATCGGCCCCCACGAATTTTATTGATTCCACAGTATTAGCTAGAATGCAGAATAAGAAACTTTAAAATAAAAATTGTTATTATTCATTTTTCTGAATTTTCAAAATTAGAAAGAAAAAAAACCCTGATCTTTCTTAATCAAATTTTATTTTCATTATAAAAATGTATGCTCAATAAAATTGTATTAAGTTGAATTCATAAAATTACCCTCTTTATTACTGCAGTTGCTCTGAAGATTGTGTCAGATGTTGCAGACCATGCAAATGAGAGCATGCGACAGGGGGTATGTATTGCTTTGTGTAACTGTTTTACACTGTATAAGTCTGTGTAACTCTTTATAACACTGTGCGAGTCTGTGTAACTCTTTATAACACTGTAGAAGTCCGTGTGACTCTGTATAACACTGTATAAGTCTGTGTAACTCTTTATAA
>WFKH01003881.1:48334988-48350189 GCA_016163765.1 Magallana hongkongensis
AAAAATTTCATATCGTCTGCTCTCTTGTGTAAAGTAGCCAGAATTTGGTTAAATCTTAAATCAAGTGTGTTTTATGATAAATTTCAAATCTTTAATACTTTAGTAAGTGAATTGGCACTTTGAGTATAAGAACAATCATCACTTGTAGTTCCCACAGCATGAGACCTATAATTTAGATGTACTTATAGAAAAAATGTTAGAGTCATCAACTACATCAAAATCACGTGTAGAAGTAGACGAAACTTGTTTATAATGATGTCCACTTCCTCTTTCAGTTTCTATCCCCCAAATATATATACACTCCGCGAAAAGCTACTAATATCCTAAAATAAATAAAACGTTTGTGCAACCGCCATAATCAGTTCAGACTTTTAAAATATGACAAATCTGTAGTAGTCTAGTTGCATCCCCATGTCTACTAGATGCATGTTTTATAATTTCTCACTATCTTATGACTATTTTTTACACATGACAATGGTGTATAGTTTCAGATTACCACGGACTTATTGTAAGACAGATTATAGTCATAAGCTAGCTTTGTGAAACTGGTCCCTGCAGTAAATGTTAGCCGAGTCCGCGGGAAGGCGATTCTAAATCAAATATCGATATCATTACATAATTGAAGCAATGAGAAGTTGACAAATCTTATGATATGACTTAATAACGGACAAATCTTGACTGAGAGACAGCTGGTCTTGTTAGGTCCTTGGATCGATTCACTATCGCCCCTCTTATAATCAGTAAGTTAGTGAACCGCCGATCGAAATATTGAGCGGTGTGGGGCGGCCCGTTGAAAGAAATACTGATCGCTTTCTAAAACGTTAATATACCCTCAATCTTTATTCGTTAAGTATGATTTAATCGGAGGAGCTTTGGTCATAATTCACTTCCATGCTAATAGAGTTTATAATTATAACAACGTACAGCCAATAAAAATGCTTGGAGTAAAATCGAAAGCATCTCGACCGCGGAGTGACGGTAGTATTATGTGTTTCTTTTACCCTACCGACGCTAGTATCTCATTTGCGTTGAGTGTATAAGTAGAAAACTCGTGTCATAGTGTTTTTCTTCACTGGTGATTATATTTTTTAATCGCAATTATTTTTACAGATTTATAACTTCATAACAGGATCGGATCGTATGCGTGTGTATCGAAAGAAGGAGATTAACATCGTCACAAAAGATATATAACTCATTGGACTTATAGGACGACCTGATTTAACTGTACCTTTGAGAGGAAAAGTAAAAGTTGGGTGAAATCGAAAGAAGCTCCACCCAAGAAGAGGCAGACGGTTTTCTCTGTGTCATTTTGCTTTCAACTTTATCACTAAATCAAGGTAAGTTGTATATTTGTCTTTGATCGTTTTTATTTAGGTCTTTCCTATATACGTGTCAGGAGTGTGAGTAAACTATAAGGAAGTATTTATATTTCTTAAAAGTCAAAAGAAATGAAAGTAGGAAAAAAAATACTCAACTTCTATTTCTGTAATATCGCTTATGTTGAAACTCATGGTTTAAAAGAATCATGTCCTTGGAAACGATAAAGAGTAATCGACATTATTCCTGGTGATTACGCTATGTTTTTTTTTTTTTTATTGAAAATATAACTCAACCTCAATTTTTAGAAGATATATCTGGTCTTGAAAAACAGTTTTGTCAAAATGTGTACAAATACATACATGTTTAAATATATTTTATCGTGTTATTTGTATCGTTCTGAACAGATGAATGGGAATGGTAAATTTTGTACTAAGAAATTATAATTGTAAGTGTGTTTAATTGGTTCATTTAGAAGTAAATGTACAGGATAAAAAGGTTAAATTCAATATCAACGAACTTGAGCTACCATAAAAGTCCCATAAAAGTCCTAACAGATGAGATGCCCGGATATACCCAAAAAATCTATATAAACTCATTAATTTTTCAGAATCTGATTTTCTCCTACAAATTTGCTAATTGTACATCGTCGTCCAATGCGTTAAGCAGTCTCAATAATTCATGTTTTTACCAAAGATCACGCAGAGAAATTGAGGGGGGCATAACGTCATTTGTAAAACGGAAACCAAGATACTAGATAATTAAAGTAATTTGATTGTAATGTTTTGACCAAATATTGACAGATAAAACATTGCCGACGAATAAAAAAAATTCGATTCTCCGCTTCATTTAAGTTTATTTGCCTCGCAAAACATCAATGCAGAGAGGAAGACCCTTTGCGTGTTTTTGTTGCAGTGGGTAAAATGCGTTATTATGAGTTCAAGTAAAATAGGTAATTAACAAAGGAAAAAAATACGAAGAAAATTAACCAACGTTTTTTCTCTCGCAGAGATATATCTTGATTAGATAAAGATAAGGAATATGGTGATTTCGGAATTTCGTTTAGTCATGCAACCCAGACGATATCGTCTGCAGCAATTTTTGCCAGTTGAAAGAAGTAGTTATGGCAAACAATAATAAAATTCTATCAGAGAGATTATAATTAGCATCTATTTTGTTTTTCCAACTCTCTTTCGTTCTCTCTGACTGTAGGAAGACGTGCTTATCTCGCCTGCGCGTGCGTCTGACTAATTTGCCTCAGGAACGTAGAAGTTTTTAATTATTAAAACGGTGAAAACGTGAAATATTCTGAGGCCCAACATCTGTAGCAAATGAGATTAGGCGTATACTAGTGTATGAAATTGATTTGGAGTACTCGTTTCTGTGAATAGTTTTGTTCCCCTTTATATCTTGTCTCTCTATAACACTCACTTTTTGTCTCTCCTCATGCCAAGATCTGCTAGTAAGTCTGTCAATCTGTCCGTCCGTCTGTTTGTATGTTTGTTCGTATGTATGTCTGCCCCCCCCCCCCCTTCTGCCTCTGACTGTTTATCTCTGTCCATCTGACCGTCTCCCTTGCTGTCCATCACGACTTATGAGTATACTCAGTATAGGTGTAGTAAATCTCTCTCTCTCTCCTCTCTCTCTCTCTCTCTCTCTCTCTCGTTGTTCTTAGTTAGATGAATGGGATAAACATTTAATCTCTTTTAAAATAAACATACCCATTTTTTAAGCTAACATATATATACATTATCCAAAAATGGCAATAATCATAGTTTTAAAATTCTTCCGCATACTTTCATTAAAAAACGCATTAAAAGACTATCACATACTGCTCCGTTTTCTTTATTGATATTGCTTTAAAAGGATTAAAATAAAGATTGAAAGGTAATAGAATATATATGGGATTTAGTTTTTTAAAATTTCAACAATGGTAAATGGAATGAGTGATTCAATACATTATGTACAGAGTACGAGTATACTCACTCTTCCTGTTGCAAACGGCAAATCTAGATTTCTGCACAGAGTAACTTTCGAGTTAATTATCTCAAAACGATTAAAGGCACAAGTTAATTACCATTTTACATTAGTTGAGGTGTTTGAAATTGTAAAACAAAAATAAAAAACCCCTAAAAAACCCATCGATATTGATGTATGGAAATTGTCCCGAAAACCGCCCCGGGAATAATAACCGTTGATGGTTTTAACTTTAATTTTCTACAGACAATTAATGGTTGAACATTTCTGCAGTATGATCCCATTGACTGTGGTCTTTTGTTCAGGTAGATTTCCAACGACGTGAATTTTGTTTCACACTTCAGTGTTTTAACAGAAAGTATATCCTTTCATAATGACGAAAACGCAGTTTCTTCCGGTGCAAGTAATTTTTGTTGTTGAAATTTTAAGGCAGTAACAACGCTATCCTAATTTCCGAAAACCAATTTCTGATAGGATAATATAATGTTAATAGGAACAATGTCTTTTTTTTTAAAGTGCGACGATGTTGTTATTTTTTATCGTGATCATCCAGATCGAGTTGTCGCTCTTATACAAAATCTTGAAATGGCAAATAATTAAGACCAGCAACGTATTTGCTATATAAATGAATACATTTGGAACCGCACATGCCTTCATTGATCAAAATTCATCCATTATTTTTTCTTTTTAAACAAAAAAGTTTTCAGAATAAAAAGGATAACTTTTTAATCAGTAAGTGTTCTTCGATGTTGCATTTGTTATTTAAAATGTGAATTAATTGACGAAAACAAATCACTCATTCATAACTGTACATGGATGTTAAAATTGATAATGGATGCAATTTCGTCTACTTTTTAAATAAACATTTTCAGAACCGGATTTTACGATTTGTGTTTCTTCAACAACCAGTTCAATTTGGCGGTAATGTTCGAACCAAGATCAGATTCGAACCAAGGTCTGATCTACATGCGTTAACTCCACCCCCCCCCCCCCAAACTACACGCAGATCCGTAGCATACACTCCATATTTTGAATGAATTTGAATCATATGACACATCTGCGTCATCTTACAGCATACATTTTATGCAGATCCTCTAAACATTGATCCGAAGACATGCGGCCACGTCTAAATGACAGCCATTTGTTTTGATTACATGCTTTAGTCCGGAGTCAGAAATGATTTGTTCCTAGCACGCCAGCGTTCAACGAAGCTTCTAATGATACCCCTTAATGATATCTTCATCATTCCAGAAGTCGCATTCTTTGAGAGCTTTTGGGTCATTTAGGTTCAAAATCAAAGTACTGAGAGCATTCACTTCCTTATTTGTTTATACAGCTTACAAGAGTGGGAAAAAAAAAGTTTTAAGCGTACAACAAAACAGTTTTGCAAACCTTGTTTATTTATTTCTCATTGCGAAATAAACTATGAAAATTCGTGGATCCATAATCCATATCTTGCTTAAGATTTAAAGTGTTTTTACGTGTAGATAAATAAACACCATTGAATACGTTAAAAAATTAAAATATTCTACTCACATGCAACTTAATATATACCTGTTATTACTACAAGGTCACTTTTATTTATCTTGATGTCATTGTGTATGGAATGGTTTATGTTTTTGTGTTCAGTGAGACGCAATCCGAATTATTCTCTTTTGAATTACATTTATGTACATCAAGCTGAAAAAGGGAATGTTCCTTCGGGGTTGGGGAATTGTTGACCCTTTGCCATACACTAGTATAATTTAAAAAATTGTGAGCATTTTGATTATAGTTTGTCAGTAAAAGAATATTTCTTTCTAAGTTATGTAATAAACTTTTTTCCCTTGCCCTCTGACTATTCATTTCGCTATACATGTACGAATACCGTACATAAACTGGTATGTAAAAAAATAAGCAAAAACATCCTGACTTATATGATTGGACATTTATAAAAAAAAATCATGTGAATATCAGGTTTCTTTGTTTTATGTAATTCTCTTCATATTTGATCATGCCAAATTTAACACTCCTGCCTATTTAAAGATGTAGTTTATTCTCAGTTGTAAATGACCCTGCAGTCTGAGTCAATATTTGCACTACGTTTGTTACAAAACACGTGTCAATATAAAGCCCCACATGAAATGCACATATTTCGATTTATTTGTATAGCCTTGTTACAAATCAATGGTAATTGAACGAGGATGTGATCTTAATATTCCAATTAAACTCGCGTTTAAGCTGAATAGCCCTAAGAAAAGTAAAAGCTTAAAACAAGCACGCGGCGAAATCAATCGATGTTTTCGTTTTAAACATAGTGTATGGTATCAACTGGGCTTCTATTGATTCAGTTAGACGCTAAAGCCCCATAGTCTCGGAATGAATTATTTAAGCACATGTTGTTTTAGTGAAAATATGGTTCTTTTGAGAGACAAGGCTATCTATTTTTGAATTTGGAAAATCATCTGGAACTGGCTTTAAAAGTCGCGTATGCCGTATTTAAGCGGATCTTGGAGTAAGAGGGAGAATTACATCATTAGAGAGAATTGGCTGATTACTTTGTAAAATGGAGGTCGGAAACGGGTAGAAAATCTAATCATGGAAGCCGTTTGTTTTTATCCTGTAAGTAGAGATGTGTTTAATAATTTTTTCTGTGAGAGAGAGAGAGAGAGAGAGAGAGAGAGAAGGTGGTGTACATGTAGTAACGAATACATGGTAAGAAGAGACTGAAGTGTTTACATTTAAGCTCGTTTAGCGTAATATTTGTTGCGTGACGTTATGTAATCAGTTCGTGACATCATGTAAGATTATATGGAAGTTATTTTAATTGATCAATGTGCATCCAAACTTTTATGGAGCCCAACGCAGGATGAGGCTCTGCCATTTAGTCGACTGAAATGTGACTGAAAGGTCTGGAAAGGTGAGCTCTGCCATTCAGGCATGCACCTTTAAGTTACTTTTCAGTCACATTTCAGTTGACAAAATGGCAAAGTTTCATCCTGTAGGTCATCAACGAAATGTACATGTAGAAGTAAGGATTTTTTTTAAACAAGTAAAGATTATTGCAGATGCCAGAAATATTTATCGGAACATGAACGTAAATACATGTACGTGTATGTTAAGAATGCACGAAACCGGCCTGTCTTGTATGGAATTAAAAGGGTTGTTCGAATAGAGAATTGGAAAAGTCTAGCTTCTACTACTGTATTTAGACCAACGAATGGCAATGATATAATCTCTCTCTCTCTCTCTCTCTCTCTCTCTCTCTCTCATTTTTTCCATATAGCTTCTTCCTACTCTTCCATACAGCTGCAGATCTGTAGCTCTACGGGAATAATTCCCTTCCCCTTCCCTCCTCTATTTATCGCTTTACATCACTCTCTCAAAATTCGCCATATTTAGATGGTATGTTTTATAATTCATCATCAATATTGGAGAAAAAACATCGAAGAAGAAACATATATCTTGGCCCTAAGGAGAGAATAGAGTAATTATATAGATTAACCATTTCCTTGGGAGAGCGAGAGAGAAAGACCTGTTATTTCGCGTCTTATTTCGGCCACGTAGTCCAGTGCATAGCTACTCTCTGCGTTAGAAGCGATACCAAATCCACGTTCTTTTTGGCCATTAATTATTTTCCTGATATCGACTTTTCTTTCCTGTTATTCGGTTTCAGCGGTCTATGGTTCTTGTGGGAGTTTGATGCTTTATTGTCTTGGTTTATTTTTCTCTCCATTTCCATCTTTTTCCTTTATCGTCTTAAAATAAATGCGCATACAATATGTATATGTCTATATGACCTATTTGTAAGTGCAGAAAGATAACAGGTCCTTCTGATTCCTACAAACTGCAGTGTAATTGAATCCCTGGCTGTGATACTGGTTTCAGTAAGTTATGTAAAAAATCTAATGAAGTTTGTTTTGGAAAATATATCATCAGGATTGAAACATTAAAATTACAAAAAAATTGTGGAATCAATATATTTCTCGCGGTCGTTCAATTTCCATGGTTACATGTATCGTTACCCACGATTAATATCCCGAATGAATCGTGAAATGGAGTCATTATTCATTTAAGCGAATGAATAACATCACCATACACAAACTAATAAACAATAGGCAAGTCGAACCCCCCCCCCCCCCCACCACCTCGAATTTAAACTATTCCACAGTATATTATTGACTTTTGACAAGCATTAAAAATAAAGAGTTTTGTTACAAAATTTCAACACGGTTCTGTAATAAGATCATGCAGTTAAAAATTTTTAAATTTGCTTTTGCAATATTTAGACCTGAATTGTAAAGGTTGAATTTCAATCTCCTTATTACACGCTACAATGATATGTAATAGGATAGTTAGCTCATCAGTATGGTCCTATTTGAATTCTACCTTTCGTCTGTGTATTGATTTTTCTCTTTTCGATTTATTCCCATGCCGGCGAATTTTTGCAGCACTAAAATGTAATTATTATTTGTAAGCTAATTGTTAATTGCTTAATGTAATTCAACATAGAAACCCTACGAGGATATTTCGTGCAGCATCGAAGTCTATAGAAGAATGGAAATACACAAAAAAGGCAGAAAAAATGGCGCTCGTGTCAATATGTCAGACCTAAATCAAGCTAATGCAGAAATGTCGATTGGCTTTTCTTGCAGGTGAAATACGAAATGTAATTAAGCATTGTGTTGGGGAGTATTTACCGATCGAATAGAATGTCACATTAGATCACTTATGTGGATTTTCCTAATATTTGCATTACGGAAATCAATTCGTCTCTCTGATCTGTCGAACACGGTTCTGTGTTTACTTTTGACGCTCTCTAGTTGGTCTTTTGGGCATTACCGGAAGTGATCGCCATAGTTTAATGAGGCGGGTATGTTTGTACACATGCTAACGGCGCAGCATTTGACAATAATCTCTCATTAAGATTCCATACCTGCTTTATTCTGATGCAGAATGTATTGAAAATGGCAACACTGCAAGAGAAAAGATTATATCGTGTATCTTTAATTAAAACTGCATTCAATAGCAGCCAAGACATGCGAACCTTCGACATCGATAATTCATGTCTGAAATAACGATACAAAATTACTTCATTTAAAATGATACCTTCAATGTAATCAGATAGTTTTATGTGTTGTAATATTACACTGTATAAAAGTGTGTTCCGTTCCCAAGATACAGAATCAAGTATAACAATTAATATTCATGATGATGGTTGTTCTGAGAAAAGTGATTGCATGGCATAACAAATCTAAGACCTCATTTTGCTGTGCATATAACCATTTGTCATGTATTGAAAGGCTTTTCACTAAATAAATTTTGGTTCTTCTTTGAGCTAGACAAAATGCATTAAATTGGTATCTCATTAAGTTTTATTTATGATTTTAACACATATCAAAGACTAATAATTTTTTAATCATGTGACACCGTAATGCAGCCTTCAAATATATTTAGATAAACACGTATGAAATTATCTGGCCGAGAAGTAAAACAACACTCTAATTTATAAGGGAAACTGAGAAACCTACACGATGTGCGTGCGCAGTTTGTTGTGGTCACCGTTGTGGAATCATGTCTGCGTGGATCTATATTTTCATTAATAAAGATGGACTTTGAATGATCCGATTGGCCGGGATCGCTATAATTTGTACAGATGATGGGCCGGGTGTATCCGCTAGCATTAATATGACGGATCAGTGTTAATAAGTCGCACGATTCATTACTGTACATTATATACGCAGATGTCCGAAGAATTAAACCAGGGTCCTTAATGCGTTTGAATAGATTGGATGACGTTTTATGTTAATGATTTAGTGGCACCGAGGTTAGACGTATAAAAAGTTCCGACGATATGAATACTCCAGATTTTTTACTAATTAGCTTAATAAAGTAGGTTTAAGGTAATTTAAGCCTTATTTACATTAGACAACTTTTAAAGCACAAAGAAACTTAACTTCATTTTGGCATGCACCGCCTGTGTCGTCGATTTTAATTAGAGCAGGATAAACATTATGCATATTTATATATTGAATGCATCCTAATGTTTCAATTGGATCAACGAATAAAACGTATTAAATCAGAAGATTGATTAAACAATGATGTTGCAAGATTTTTGGAAGAAAATATTTTTAGGTATCGCAAGTTTTATCTGTACATTGTAAAGTTATATTTTCTCTCTCTCTCTCTCTCTCTCTCTCATATCTTTCTCTCTGAGGAAAAATGTACATGTATAAAGATTGCCAAACTTGTACAAGTAAGTTTTGTTTGTCAAAGTCAATGATTTAAAAGCTTTAATACCTTTTCGAAAATCTTGCAAACACTCAGCTACTTTTGCATTGATATGTTTAATTTTTTTGATTTCAAAGATTTTCCGCCTAAAAAGAAGTAACAGAAATTTAAAAGAGTCGTTATTGCATGAAGAATTGTACGTGCAAAAATGTCTGATACATGTATCTTAAAATCTGCTTTCTTACTTGGCAACTTTTTAAAGAGAACAACCACTGTATACAATGGACGTTGTGTATAAAATTGGAAAATACTTTTTGAAGAGATAACGAGAAAATGCGATATTGTTGAAAAACATCGAGTTCACACTTTAAAAATGCCGAGATACTGCATAATTCGAGAATCCTTTCGCATTTAGATTGAATTAGAAGAGATAAAACGTTTCATGGAAGAACGGATTCGCACGCATTGGAAATGCATTACACCGCTGATAAACCCCTCTGTCGCTGAGGCAAATATTCATCCGATCCAGTATATCAAGTAATGAAATCGACATACGAAATGTACACGATGCTTATTGCCAATTATATTATGACATTAACACGTGCCGCAGCAATAATCAGGTGCTGAAATTTACGTCGTAAATTCCCCGGAGAGGCGGATCCAATGTCTATAGGAAGATCTTCATAAACAATTATATACAAATTTGAGCCTTATGGGAATTTAGTTTGTGAGCTGATGACGTGTAAGTTCAATTTTCAAACACTTGTTTAGTTTTTCGGAGTTTTTGGAGGTAGGTTAGGTTTGCGACTATTCGGTGTCAATTTAAACCCTTCTAGACCTAATGATGAAAAATGCTAGAATTTATGTAAATTTGAGCATACGTTGAATCAATGAGACCTGAGACCTGGGCCTTCCATCAGTAACAATATTAATAGTCAATGATTTGGTGCGAATTTGCGGTTAAATAAACAATGTAAATAAAGCCATTAAGCCGATTCGGATCTAATGGAATTTTAATTGTCTTTGTGTATTTGTCATATGTAACCCTAATAAAAAAAATTCCCGACATCTAACAGCTCCACAACCCCCCCCCCCCCCCCCCCCCCCCCCCCCCCCCCCCGGCGCCAACGGATAGGTGAAACTATACATTATTGCTGAGTAAAACTTTTTCATGATTATCATGCACATATGTTTTTCTTTCAATGAAACAAAGTATGAATTAAAAATTATAAAGAGTTCCGACACCCCCCCCCCCCCTTATACCCTCTAATGCTCGATTTCCAGCTACTCTATATAGAAAGATTTTTGCTGGACATTAAGTGGCACAACAACCATTGACATTACGGAACTAATCAGCTTGTCCCTGTAACAACATCTTGTGATGGCGAGTCTCTTGATCATCCCGAGGTCTCTCATCGGCGCTCTCAAATTTCTAATTTTCTCATGATCTCGCTGCTGTTGACAGGCGGCGGGAAGAAAAATCGATACCAGGGACCCCGAGTAATGCAAGTGTTGTGTTATGATCTCAGCCCTGTGTATACAGATATATAGGCAAAGATGAGCCGACGGAACAGTTTGACGTTTCCATCAGACACCCCACTCCCCACCTCCCTGCCAATAATCTAAATAGAAGTGTTGTCGAAATGTTATATACGGACTCAGCGCGCGCGCGTGTGTGTTTGTGTACACCAAATGTGATGATAAGTAAATGAAGATGATACTTATCTAACGGACAGCAGCCGGCGATTTTGTGTGGATACAGCTAAAGTATACACTGCATGTGAATTTCAGTTTGTCTAGTGCCGGGTTGTGAAGACGAAATCCATTAGTATAACAAACAGTTGGCGGAGTTTTGAGGTTATTTTTCGCTTGCATGGCTTGGAGCCCGCTATTGAACGTGTTTCTAGTTTCATCTTCACACCGTGTTATTATGTAGGATTAGCGGTTCAGGATGATTTGAGTGGAGGGGTATGTACATGTATGCTTTCAATTTATGCCTTGTTGTCTGGGCGGAAAAGTTATTATTTTATGCCTTGTTTTTAAGCCATTGCTTCTGGCGACCACCAAATTTCGTTTTTCTTTTATCTTCATAGTAACCTTTTTCTCATTAAGGTTTCCAGTGGCCATTGCGTTTTATGATATTCGGATTTTTTTTTCTTGAGAAGGAAAATGTTCCAGCTCAGCGGGGCAAGAAATTAACAGAGACATGTCAATTTGTCAGAAACTTGTTATTATCAATTTGACGTAGATTTTCCAAGACTAGTGTTACATTGTATTTGTATATACTAAATTAACTAATATTAAGTTTATATACACATTTACTTCAAAAATTCTAAGAAATGAATGAATGAAAAATCGACTAGGTTGGTGACTGATAGAACATTTGATGTGAAAAGAAATGAAGCTCTGACTTAGGGAAAATTCAGGTTGACAGACCCCAATACTTCTGTAATCATTGTGTAATGTCAAACAAAGACGCACTTCACGAAGACCTTGAAGAAACATAAATGCTCTTCGTGTATATAACACAGTATATTACCTATTACCAATTACCAACAGCATAAATAGTGCATAATGTACTGTATTAATTGTACATCGTCCATACTGTATGTACATGTACATTATGTGATCATTATGATGTTTCACAAAGTAAATTGAATAATGTGGAGTTCGAAATAAGAAATTTTTGTTTTCTTTTTTCTTTTGAACAAAAAAAAGAGATATCAAATGTATATATGGCTGTATTAATGTAATTGTAAGATAGTACATGTACTCATGCGCGGATCCAGAATTTTTTTCCAGGGGGGGGGGGGCGGTCTGAAGGATATTCAAGTTTGTCGGGGGGTCCGGGGCATATTTTCGGTAGTTTTACTATGTAAATTTAAGAAAATTTGAATTTTCCAAGGGGATGGGGGTGGCGGATCTCCGACCCCCTATCTAGATCAGCGCATGGTACAGGTACTTAAGAGTACATAAGATGTTGTTTGTATTAATGAGAAGTAATTTAAGTCAAGGTCAAATTTTCAAGGTCGTGACACAGTCGGTTAAATTGACACACTATGAAGGAATACTACACCTATAAAGTATTTATGATTCATAAACATATATGACTTTGAGTGACCATGTGTGTAACACATGTACTGTACATATCTGTTAAGTAGCATGTACACGGACGGAAATATATCACACTTAATTTGTTGATGCGCGTGGTGCACGCGCGCGTTATTGCGGGTCAGAGTTATCATTATACACGTTCTCTGGCATAATATTCCAATAACTCGCTCATCAACACCAGTAATTACCACCCCTGATCATTAAGCAGACGACATTGAGCACCCCATGAAACATATATCTGCAGACAAACAAAACATGCAGTAGAACTCCATAGACCTATTTCACCCTCTATTCTGTACTGGAATTTGTACAGAATATATCGCCCACTATTGCACAGATTGAGAATAAAGGGATGGTGCTTTATATTGCACTTTGTAAAAGATAGCGAGTGACGGAAAAAAGATATGTCGACGAAGATACAAGTTTTCTTTCTCTAAAAGACGAAGATTGTGCAATGATTACAAAGGAATTTTATCCTATAGTTAACGCTGCAGTTGTTCTGAAAGATCATGTGCAGCTGTTTGCTGAGTATTATGTAAAGTCCATATCTTTTTCAAAAAGAAGCATTGGGAATACCATCTCTACCCAGAGGAACCAAAATTTATATTTATAAAAAAAGATAGATAAAAAAAATTGTGTGAAAGATAAAGAATAAAGAAAACACTCCCAAACAGAATGTTACGTTCAAATGATGATAGAATAACATCATCCTACGAAATGAACCCAGAACTCTAGCTATATATATGTATTGAAGTAAGCCGTTTGATTCTGTACCTGTTGATAAGCGCGAGAGTCAAATTGCTTGAATTTGATAAATGTCTTCGGCAGAAGCTAGTTATATATATGTGTATGCTTTTCTTTTAGCCTTCGTAAAGCTACAGAGATTTCCAAAGCAATTGCTTTTCTGGAAGAAGAGGCTCCATTTTTAAAACTGTCGACGAGTGTGTTGAAAAGTCTGTTATTGTAATTTGTCTACACAAGTTACAACAGATAAACGAAGATCAGTTAAATAGCACTTTCAATTATTATTTTTTATGCGTGTGCATTCTAAAACTTTAAGACGGTGCATTGGCTCTGTTATCTGACAGTTAGTCCATAATTTTGGTCTAATTCTAGGGTCAGATTTTCCTTTTTGGCCTGGCATGAATATCGGCCAAGACTCTCTTTTATTATGATATAGCATCAATTTAAGTTTGGGCATCTAATCTTCAATTTTATCGATTTTTCGTTGATTTTTGTCCAAGAAACCGAGACAGAAAACTTGGCCACATATTTACTTGACGAGTTTACTTCCTTTTCAAGTCAAGTCTCTGACACTTCAAATAGTCTTAATGACAGTCCGATTCTTGTATCTTATAATTTGAGACTCCTCTGACGCTTTTGCCCGTTTTGTTAAGCTCGTCTATATAAGCGAAGAGCTACGCCCCAGAAAAGCCAATATACATAAAAAAGATACTAATTATATGGACAAAATATAGGCGTTAGCATTAGAAGTCTCAGATTAATATAATTTGTATCTACAATTCTACATGTATATGCTACATACTAGATTATATTAACGGGCGCTTATGAATGGTTATTATGTAAGATATTTAATTATCACTCAAGGATAAGTCTAAGCTGTATTGAAAAAATGACCCGATTCGGTGGAATTACAGAGACGCTGCAGCTTGACGTATTGTTAATAATGGAGTTCCTTCTATTTACATCTCCAAATAATTTACATTCCATCAGTAGCTTTATGACATCACATTTAAGTGCGTCAATATGTGTGCCGTCATCAAAATCCCCTCACAATCCCATTACGCCCCAAGCATCCATTGTCTGCTGCAGAAAACGTGTATTTTGGATGGGAGAAAACGAAATTTGCACACACTTAGGGGTGTTCTCAAGAGAATGAGGTTCATCGATGATTCCCTGTCTGTCGAGAAATATTAATATCAATATCAATACTTGCTGGCCTCAAGGGGAACACATTACAAACCTGCTTGGGTGATAAAACAACAAAACTGAATAAGATGAAATATCGACCGAATTAACTCTTACCAAATGAAGAGTCTCGCGAGAGCTCGAAGCAGTCGGCGTGATTATAGAAGAGGAAACGTTTATGTTGTAGAAAAAGAGGTTTTCTGCAAAATATGTAATTTTTTGTTTGCATTCCTCGTAAGATGGTATATAATGAAAGTTAATCCCCTGTCTACCAACTAGCGCGGTGTCTGTTGAAGATTGCCGACCGAGGGAAGAAAGTGAGTGAAAGTTTGAAATTGAAAAAGAGATATAATCAGGCAAGAGATGATTAGATTCGTCATTTAGGCTTTTTATCTTGATAGTAATCAATATTGAGATTAAACGAAAGAGCACAAAAACATTTCTGTGACCCTGGTTAAGAATCACGTGACGCCTAAATAAGATTGTCGAAAAACGGAAAAAAGTCACAGTCCTGAAGGATAAATGGTAGAATTACATTTCAACTAACATGCCATGCTATACCCATCTTTGCTATGCTAGTCCATAGGGTTTGCTCTGCTCCTCTCTTCTATAAACAGGCACGTAGCATCGTTTTTGAATCCGTGGGGGGGGGGG
>WFKH01003881.1:48350589-48376616 GCA_016163765.1 Magallana hongkongensis
CCCCCCCCCCCCCCCCGATGCTACGTCCTTGATTAAAGAGAAGCGGATAGTAAACCCTCGGCTAGCGTTAATATGCTATTAGTATACCGTGATTTTCGAATAATAATGCAGGGCTGAGGGTATTTTTTCATGGGTATGTGTGTTCAAAAAAGCATACACTTTTTTCTTGATTATAGTTGATGTAGCACAGTTTCGGGGAAAATGGATTTTCCCCATGATCATTGAATATCCAACGCAGCCTATATAATAACCATAATGCGATTTTCATGTAGTTACTTTTGTTTTGGAGAGCGCCAACTGGTGATCATGTTGAAAGCCAGATGCTTATCCTCATCCCCCATCCCAAAGTATAGATTTTGATATTCTTATTTGCTGTGAAAAATGTTCAGAGATGAATCAGAATTTGAAAAATTGTTGATTATGAGCGTTAAAAATGAGGCATTCAAGTGTGAATTATTTGGGGGTCTTTTTTTAAAAGGAGGACTGTTTAGGGAACCGTTGACATACACATTACATATATCTTCTCAATCTTGGCTTTTGTGAATGCACGGATGGATAAGTTCTTAAGTAACATACCTGTACAATTAAACTTAAGTGCAGATATTTACTGGGCGGGTGCAACGAAGCATTCTCTCGGGATTTTAGTCAATACCTACCCTCTGATTGTGTGATACATATAAATTTGTTGTAAGGATTCAATAGCAAGGAACGTCTCTCGGCATCAAATTCAAAAATTTCCCACAAATTCTGGATTCCGTTATACCCCTCACCCAGGATTTAAGGTGGCAAATACTGTTTAACACATAACATTCTTTGGGATATTTACATTTTGTATTACATTTTTCCGTTTTTATTTCAGATCGATGGACACTAATGAAAACATCGAGAGAAAAATTCCTTGTGTGACGTCATATCAACGGTCTGTCAACTGATATGGTGGTGTGGCCCGTAGTTCTACGTAAGTTCTTTTTCTTGGATAGTAAGCACAGATTTTGCGACATTTCCTAACCCTTCTGATTAATCCCCCCCCCCCTTCCCCTCTCTCTGAATACACAGTAGTTATACATGTAGGTAAATATAAATGTATCTAATCATTACATTGACTTGCTTTTCAACTTCTTCATTTTATTGCCTTAATTTTTGTTATAAATTCTTTTGGTGTTACTGGCATGGAATTTTTCAAATAAAAAAAAATTGAAAGACTGTCTCATACATAATATGTAGATTGACTTTCTCATCCGTGGTGCAGATTATGTCATATTAAGTAGAGTCTGGGTGGGGATAAATATTTATCAAATATAGCGAGTAAACTTAAACCGTAAATTTCATTGGTTCAATAAAGTGCTCGAAATACTTTTGTTAAAATCTTAACTGAAACAAATGATCATATATGTTTATTTTTGAGAAATGTTGGACAGGCAAGATGCAAGAAAGTGAGGGGTTTTACTAAAACCAGTTCTCGAGGCTATTACGTAAATGAACGTACTGTAGCACAATAAAACTTTTCTTTGCATTTTGGGGCCAATTTTCTGTATGGGTTTGTTTGAATCGTATATATAAGCGGGTATACCGTAATCAGAATTTACGAACTAAGAACAATATGGAATAGCTACACTACAATATATAATGCATGTTTGTGTTCGCTTAATATAGTAGGCCTACATTAAAAGTTACAGGATTAAAGTAAGGAAAATTTTTATTTATAACAAGTATTACAAGGGATTTCAAGAATGTGAGCATGAAAAAAATTCCTGTAGATTCATCGCGCTGACTGTTTGACACGAGATATTTGCTTTATCTTGTGACTATTATATAATTTGTTTATCCAAGCCGGGGGAAGAACTGTGCTATCTGTAGAAGACGTTTCAGCTCGTAGGTTAACCCGCCTCAGATGTGTTAGATGTGTAGTATGGGGGTACAAAAGGAATGTTTTTATGTTGAGCGTATATAAATCATCATCTTTTATACGTTTCTTTTTTCAAATAAAAGAAGTATGATGTTCAAGTCAACCGAATTTAATGGGAAGGCTCGATCTGTCTGTCTGTCTGTCTGTCTGTCTGTCGTTCCCTGTATTTCCGTATCCCTCCAATGACCATAAAGGACTGGCCATTAACAGACCCAAGAGTTTATTTAAAAACTTTCGATACTGTGCTACAAAGGAACTTTTGAAATAGATAATTTCCTATTTTTCACTATTCGGTAAGCTTTCAATTCTCAACTTTATACAGAATTACTAATAGTACATGTAATCACGGAGAAAAAAATAATAGTGAATAATTGATTATAATAAAATTTTGAGCGCTAATTTAACGTTCATTCTTTCAAAGAGACTAAATTTAAAAATATCTACGCGGAACGATAATTCTTTTACAAAACGCATCCCTGAAAAAAAAAAAAGGAGATACATATTCAAACATATCAGAATGGCTTTATCGGGATCGAAAATAGACCGATAGAACATGCCCATATAATTATGATTTTCACTTGGCCATACTCATTTTATGACTGATCATGTACATTGACAAATTATCGCAACATTTCAATTAGTACGTATCTTTTCACACCCAGTGTATCCACGCATACATGTTAATAAAATGAACTTTTTTAGTATGCCTTTCATGATTGAAGAAAAATTCACAGAATGATCTAGAGAACAGTAAAAATTAAAAATAAACAGTAAACTGTTATCTCCGATGGTTCATAGGGTTTTGGAAGGTAGCGTTCATTGCAAGATTTTTTAACATAACATAACATAAATGATAACACATAATTGCAACTTCTCGGGTCTTTCCGACAGAGCTTGGACGCTTGCCGGAAAGACCCGAAACGTTGAGATGGGGTATACATAGAATCTGTAAAAAATATATAATTTTATATAGAAATTGATTTATTGTTCAGATCAATAATTGATTGTTTTTACATTAATTACAGACACAACAGTGATGCTTGTGTTCTGGTTGATGAGCGTCACGTGCTCGGGGTCATGCCCCGACCACAGCGCCCTCAGGGAGGCGCTCACGTGTCTGCACAACCTGACAGAGGGAGACAACTCCAAGATAAGCATAGACACCGCTGACATCTTACGGACCAAGTCCTTCTGCGAGTAAGTGGGGGAAAAGTAAAAAGTGTAGGTAGGGGTGGGGGGGGGGGGGGGTGTTAATATGACTTTACTGAACATACCTTTATCTTTAATTATACCCCCTACATTTGTTTAGCGAAATTAGTAAAATTTCAAAAATTGATTCATTTACCTCAGTCTGATTTATATGAACCAAACTTTCTTACGCACACAAATAAAGTATGACGGTCATTTGTCTTCCCAGGAACGGTAATTTCGCGGACTCTGTGGGGTGTCTGCGGCGACTATACAGCTCCTGTCGGGATCCGGTGAAGATAGAAAACCTGAAGAAGTACGCGGATCCCAACGCGTGGGAGGCGGGGTTCCAGCGGCTCTGTTACAGCATGTCACGTAAGTCACTGCAAGTCATGTAAGTTACAGCATGTCACGTAAGTCACTGCAAGTCATGTAAGTTACAGCATGTCACGTAAGTCACTGCAAGTCATATAAGTCACAGCATGTCACAAAAGTTTACTGTTATAGCATGTCACGTAAGTTTCAACATGCCATGCACGAAAGTAAACATATCACGTTTAGGTATATAATGGTAAACTGATACAACAGGCTATGTTAGTAAAATATGTCACTTAAGTTAAAATGTTGCGTAATTTAAAATGTCACGTAAGCTAACATGTCACGGAAGTAAACATATTACGTTCATGTAAGTAAACTGGTTCACTGATACAGCAAGACATGTAAGTAAACAGGTCACGTAAGTTAAAATGTCACGTAAACTAACCATTTACCAGTGTGTCACATAATTAAATTGTTACAGCATGTCACGTTAGTTAAAGTGACACGTAAGTTAACTACATAACAGCATGTCAAGTGTAAACAATGTTACAGTGAGTAACGTGAGTAAACAATGAAACAGCATGTCATAGAATCAATGGTACAACATATTTTGTCATGTAAGAAAACAATCAAAGCGTAAAATGTTTAGCATTTCACGAAAAAAACACAATGATGCAGCTTGTTCCCCTTCATGTAAATGAAATGATACTACATGTTAATGTAGTACAGCTTGTCGTGTAAATAAACAACGTAACAGTTTGTAAAGTAAGTGAACAAAAAACTCAGCATGTCATCTAAGTCAATGATTTCATGCAGCATGTCACTGAATAAATATTGCTACAACAAACACAAAAGTAATGTTACTATATAACAGTTTTCACGTAATAAGACAATATAAGTACGCTTTACCAGCCCTGTAACTGAAGAAATTAAGGTGGCACACTACTGTATCACATTGAAATAGTTTCTCAAAATTTGATTATGAAACGTAGCATGCTGCATAAGAAGAATATGAGTCAAATAAGCAAAAAAATATGCAATTTTGTATATATAAAAAAATGATTTTCAAAAATCTTCATTCAGTAAATAGCCCCAGGCGGATTCGCACTCGTGATCTTCAATTCAATAGCCCGATTCTTTCTCCATTGAGCTATGATGATATTCAACCAAATCCATTAATACAAACATTTAAACAAGGCATGTAGATCGCCGTTTTTTGACGTTGTGTTTTTAAAAAAGAATAAGTTTTGATGTAGCGAGCTACCTTAATCAGAATATTTTTATTAAACAGTTGAAACTGTTTCTCTGATACAAGTACTACTACTAACAAACCATACCTTTGATTTGATATTGGGTCATTTGGAAATGTATCCCCTTGTAGAGAACGCCATGGACATCGTTTTAAGTGTTTATATGATTATTCCATTAAGTTCTTGATTTATAAGATGACAATTTCTGCTAAAACTGTAATACATTTGTACATAGTTTGATGGTTCGTCTCTTTCTTGCAGTCTATGTACAGAAAGCAGACTGTATCAAGATCCAGAGCCAGGAGATCCAGGAATGTGTGGACAGTCAGAAGGACGTGACGGTGTCCAGTGGGGCGGGGGCCATGTATAGCATAGACAAGGACGAGCGCCAGTATGTCAAGAACGTTTGTGGGTAAGGCTGCTCTCTGATACCGACCGGTTAATTTGTTTAATTGTATTGTTAAATTGCTTGGTGTCTACTGTGTAGGCTAGGTTTGCGAATTTTGTCGAGAGTTCTTTGGGGATCAGTTAGGAAACACTGTGGAATTATCAAAATTCATGGTTGATCAAATTTTGTTTATTTATTCAACCACGAACACAAATTTGGGTCTCCAAAAACGTGGGATTTTTTTTTTTAGAATTCCAAGAAAATTGGTGGATTTAATTTATTCCAACCCCCAAGTGTCTTACGAGATCCTAATTCCCAGTGAGCAGCGAGTGACTTTTATCGTGCTAGCTGTATTTAAAAGTTACACAATATTTCATGCATTAAAAGATACCGCTGTTTCCCCCAAAGTTCTTATTTGAAAGCAATTAACTCTTTATTTTTTGATACACAGTCATCCTTAATTAGCAACAAATGCAAATAACTGGATGCAGTTTGCCGATATCATACTGGAATACTGGAAAATTCGATACTTGAAAAATTAAAAGGAAGTTTATCGCATTAACCGTTTTTGTCTCGATGGATTAATGGCGCGCCATACACAGACCATACAGTTCCGTTTTTATCGCAAACTGCAGCCCGACTTCATTAAACTTTTACAGTCGGCTTTGATAAGAGACTTCCAATATCCGTTCTTCCAATGATTCTTTGATTATTCTTCTATCATTAGTGATGCAATGGAAGTGTAAGGTATTTTCAAATTCATCGATTAATTTTTGCAAAATTAATGAATAACTGTAATTATACTAGAATTCAACACGTGGATAGTTTTCGACTCGTTTTTCGAGTTGTATAATGTTATGAAAGTTTCATTAGTTCTTCCTATGACAATTTCTAATAGTAAGTATGCTGATAATTTATTAAAAGTAGTCGGTTTTTAGGTGTGAATTATAAATATTTCATGGTTGTTGAAAGACTTTTATTTCAAATAGTGTGAATTGTAATTTTTCAAATTGTTATCCTTTTCTAATTGCACTAATATTTTATTCATTGCAGAGAATAAATTAAATACCTGTTTTAGTTTCAGTTGAGTTGCTATCCTAGCTTGTAAAAAAAATAACCAACACCCCAATCCCCCCCAAAACTCTGCTTTTCGCGCTTGTAAACCATCTTACCAGTAGATTTGTCCGATTTTGTATACTGTATGTCCTGTTGAAAAAATGTAAAATGTTCCAATCATTTTGTTCTAAAGTTAAATAAATTAAATTTCTCTTTGGACAGGCTTTTCCAAATTTCGAACCATTGCTTCAGCTCGCGGATAGGACAGTGTGGCGAGGAAATACAGGCCGTGCTGACAGATTTTTACAGTGGATTAACGCCGCCTATTTGTAGAGACTTCAGCATCGCCTCATTTAACTCTGGAAGGAGGACCAATTCCGCCCAAAGTCTGGTCGCTCTCTGGACATGCGTCGTATTGTGTTTTCTAACATGGATGACGTCATTATCATAATGACGTGGAAGTGAATGTGTGTGCACGTGTGTATTTTAATGATCGCATTCCAGCTTTTTTACGTAGGTGCGCGTGGATCTGATATTTTTCCGGTGTATGAAAGTGCCACAGTGACTAGACTTCGAGTATTCCGTCGAAGAGAAAATTGTGGTGAGAAAAGAGAGATAACTCTTTACAAATTGAGCGATGTGAGATTTGCAAACACATAGCGGAATTTTTCAGTAAGACATACATTTCTTACATGTGTTCAGATTCAACTTTCACCTGTGTAACATGCTTGCCTGTGTAGCCGTATACATGTGTATTTGTTCTATCAGAAGTGTGATTTACACGTGTTTTTTGAAGATGGTGCGTACAAGAGTTAATGGGGCAAATGTGTCAATTTTGTCCAAGACAAAACAGTTTGATTGGATGAAAACCTTTTTTATATTATATGAACAAAACTTTATTCCGCTTTTTAACGATGAATGAAAGAGAAAAATTGTAGGTTTTTGTGTAAGTTGGAAATACCCCAACATATTTTTCAACATTTTTTCATTTTTTTACGTGTCATATGTATGAACAAGTTTGTATTTTTGTTTGTTTTTTTTAAAGAGGAAATAACATTGTTTTAACAGAATTACCACTGAAAAATATTTATAGTTGTCGGGAACATTCATCAAGACTCGCAAATAAAAGGCGTTGAATTTTTGCACAGCAATTTTTTGTTGGTTTTATAGATTGAACCACCTCGCAGAGACCAATTTGTAGTACATGTACTTACATTGTACATGTACCAAAGACACAGTTGTAACTAATAACAATGTAGCCATGCACCCCCACCCCCCACCCCACCCCTGCTTCAAAGCTTTGTACAAACATGCACAGAAAGATGCAATTACTTTTCTGTGAATTATGATGCAGACATGTGCTAGGCTGTTTTTGTTTTGCCTTAATTCATATCAAAGAAGAGGGCGGATTGGGTGGGGGTGTGGGGGTGTGTGAATATCCTGGTCCGTTCGTCCTAACTCACTGGTGCATTGGGAGTAAGGGAAAGGGGGGGGGGTTCAAAATATGTATAGTCTTGTAACGTTTCACTTACCAAGTGGAGACCAGTTTTTATCTAACGAAATGCTGCAACAGAAACAAGCAGTGGGTACATGTACTAATATAATTTTTTAAAGCATTTATTTTAATGATCATTGAAAAAAAAAGTATTTCGATCAAGTTCATCACCTACTTAAACTGAAGTGGTTTTTGTTGTTGTTGTTGTTGTTGAAATATTTAAAGAGACGGAAATACTTTTTTTTTATCACAAAATATTGTAAAAGAATTTGTAAGAAAGTAAGTTACAATTTGAAATTTTTTTTTTAACAAATTAAAAACTTGTTCAACAAATCTAGGTTTTTAATATACACACGGAGTTAGCTATTGTGATACCCTGTACCATGTACGTGTATTTGTTTTGGGGAAGACACATTACACTGTGTCAACAGATATTTCAAAATGTGGATTATTGTTTACCAAGTTCTTATTATTCAGTTTTATTTGATTTGTTGAAAAATTATTTCTTCATTTTGAGTAAGATTTCAGACACAGACTTTTGATTGTTAAGATAGAAATTAGAGTTCATTTTTAAGTTAGAAATAAGTTTTTATTTTATTTCATCATATAAGGTATAGATATATTCCTCTTCTGTTAATGTTACAAATGTTACGTTGAGTTTTGTTTTTTTTTTGCATGAAATCCACAGAGTACATTTTTTATATCTTATATTTTGTTCTAAAAAAAAAAATATTTATACACTTATCATATTTTTGTTTTTTGCTTTTTATTTATGCATCCCTGAGGGAAGATTATATAAACGAAATAAAGATTTGCTAAAATAAGATTTTTATTTTCCTTTAACGGAGTTTTTTAGAAGAAATATCGATTAATCATCATGAAATAAAGACGTTTGCGTATCAAATGAATGAGAAGAATTACTAAACATATTGACCAGATATATAGACAAGAATGACGGTAAACCCCCCACCCTTTCACCCAATTAACTGTACACCAAACAAATAGCTTTCAAAAGTCTACGTACATTTTTTTGTTATCTAGAAATGCCCTAAGACTTTTCTTTCGCCATTGGAGGGGCGTTTCCCCAATGATGAAAACGTTTTCCGCATAGACTGTCATTAAACAAGTCATTTTGTATAAAAACGCGATATCCTTCCGGCTTCAGAATATTGTTTTAAAAATGTTGTTCGCCTCAAATCAGTACCAATTTAACTGCCGAGATAAGTTTAGTAGAAACCACATACAGTATATCAGTTTAGGAAAACATTAAAAACAAGAGGCCCAGTGGCCACATCGCTCACCTGAGCAACAATAGCCATAACTCTGATCAAATCAGCAATACAGTATCAAAATCAAAATATCCTGACAACTAAGTACAGTAGATTTTGCTCAAAAAGGTTAAAACTTCTGCCGATTTTTATCCACATATTTTTATGGTAAATAGCAATCCCCTTTTGTTGTTTTAGTATTTGTAATTAGATTTTTCTCTATTCCTATTTATACCCCCCCCCCAACTTTATGGTCCCACTTTTCACTAGGGAATCATGGTTTGATCAAACTTTAATCTGCACAACCTGTGCTTTCACACAATTTTCTGGTTTTTGGACTGAATGCTTACCAGAAGATTTTTAAAGATTTTTCTCTATATCTTCCTATGCAAAAATTTGACCCCCTCCCCAGTGTGGCCCCATCATACCCCGGGGATCATGATTTGAACAAACTTAAATCTACACTTACTGAGGATGCTTCCACACAAGTTAAAGCTTTTCTGGCCAAATGGTTTTTGAGAAAAAGATTTTTAAAGATTTTCTCAATATATTCCTATGTAAAAATTCGACCCCTCCCCATTGTGGCCCCACCCTACCCCGGGGGATCATGATTTGAACAAACTTAAATCTACATAACACGAGGATGCTTCCACACAAGTTCAAGTTTTTCTGGCCTAATAGTTTTTGAGAAGAAGATTTTTAAAGATTTTCTCTATATATTCTTATGTAAAAATTGATCCCCCCATTGTGGCCCCATCCTACCCCAGGGGACCATGATTTGAACAAACTTGAATTTACACTATCTGAGGATGCTTCCATACAAGTTTGAGCTCTTCTGGCCTAATAGTTTTTGAGAAGATGATTTTTGAAAAATACCAACAATTTTTTAATAATTCTAAATTATCTCCCCTTTAAAGAGGGTGTGACCCTTCAATTGAACAAATTTGAATTCTCTTCACCAAGTGATGCTTTGTGTCAAGTTTGGTTGAAATCGGCTGAGTGGTTCTGGAGAAGAAGATGAAAATGTGAAAAGTTTACGACAACGACGACGCCGACGACGACGGACAACGGACAAATCTTGATCAGCATTTGGCTCAGGTGAGCTAAAAATGAATGCTGTCTTATTTGATAACCAACTAAAGAGACAAGGAGTTTTGTTTGTATGTTCTGAGGGAGGGCCGGGTGTTGTGGATCCACTATTTTCTTTTTGTAAAATTGTTTGTCATTTTTGTGAAGACTGTAAGATTTGATATACATGTATTTGATGAGATGTTCTAGCAATGATGATTAACGTAGAATTGATCTCGACCAAAGCAATTTGTTAGTACATGTTAATAAAAGAAGGCTTAATACATTCAGAAATAAGAACATGAAGTTTATTGACAATTATTGTCAACATGTAACAAAGTACAAAATTAAGAACAAATACAGAAAAATACCCCAATATTTAACTCGGTAAACAAGACTTTTAGTACAGACAAAACATTTATACAAATTTCAAGTACCGTTTACATGGGATGTTTTCTTTAATTTTCACCCCATTCGCCATAATGGACAATACACCAATTCTAAACGGTGCTTATTGAAAAGTGCATCACACTTCTCTTTTGCAATATTTGTACAAGAGCAAAATGAAGAGGCAAAAATAACCCACTAATATTCAATATATTCATTAATTTTATAAAGACGCTCCGCAAAATATAACATCATTAAAAATGAATAACTATGTTTTGTATAGATATGTGGATTGTGGAGATGTCATGATTAATCAGTTTTCGTACATCACGTAAAACGGCCGTTGTTATAAGGAAAATAAAATCGAATGCATTGCATATATGCGATGGAGCGAATTGAATAAAATGTACACTGTACATGTAGCAAGTACATAAAATTATGTACATCTAGTTTATAAAAAATACGACAAAGAGCTGTCGTTCAATGAGCAATATTTCTATAAAACTTATAAAAGTTAAATTCTATCTTATTCTCTTGAAGGTAAAATTACATGTACTTCCGAACAAACATGGATATGTTAATACATGCACTAAGATTGAATTCATAACACTTCCGCATTATTGTTCTCAGATGGGCTTTCTTTTTCCATAAGTCCGATCGTTTCTTCCTTACAAGAATTAGATAACGCCACTCGTGTGTACCCGCCTTTTTGACTTTGCAGGGACGAAATCAAAATTCCCAAACCAAACATAAATAATGTGATGATGGCAACGTGCCAGGTGAAATAAACGGCAATCATCATTTGGACATGGTCGTCTCCTGCCGCAACTGGAAATGGACCGTACAGAGTAAATCCAATCTGCCAGAACCATGTACCCTTCAGGAAAAAGAAGAAGGGTCGAGCTAGCGAGGCAGTGATGCTGTAGGGTAAACACATCTCGGCAAAAGTAGCACAAAATGCCATGAAAATGGCAAAGACCAACAGTTTGTGCAAAGACACGTCGACCGGCGCTCGTCCATGCACGTGCCAGAAGAATAGAAATCCTTCTACTCCAATGGACAGGATGAGAAGGGAATAGTCCACATTTTTCGGAAATCTGAAACCGTAATGCACCAACATGTCCACAAGTCCCGAGAATCCAAAGAACACAAACATGGTCGCATGGTGCCAGTTTTTCGGAGCGAATTCGTCATTGTAATGACCTTGAATGATTTCACCAACGATCCCAAACGTGCAGACGGACAGCTTGAATATGGGCTCTATTGGAACTCTGGGTAATGCTTGACTTTTGTGCGCGACGCTAGCAACATACTCTGTCCCGAACTTTTTGCACCGGAAGTATCTCTGCAGCATCTGCACTGTCCACCAGAGGGCGAGAACCATGAAGAGAGAACCCGGATAAGCATGACCGATGAAGCTCCCCATGCCGACAGGGTCTGAAACAAAATATATATACTGGAGTTATGATCAGCAGTGTAGAGAAATGAGATTTATTAGATATTGCCATCGGTTATATGTCACAAAATATCATTTTTCATCAACGTAGTTCACACCATCTTCCCAGTTGGATATCTAATCATACCATAGTTCAGTGCAAGTGTACCTAGCTTGTATTGATTATAAACCTGCGTACAAACCATACTGTATGTTAATCTCTTATAAGCCTCTCCTCAAACACATCTTCCCGAAATGGAAAAAAAAATGAAAAATCAATAAAAAAGTAAATGCTATTAAAGTTGTTTCATTGACAGGAAATCTGCTATAACATATAACATGCTGATAATTGAAAAAGATGAATTCATTTTGTTTTATTTCACCACGATACACCCCTGTATTCATACACGTACACATATACAGTACATGTATTTGCATTTACTAAGTATGATTTCATTTATTTCTTACGGAAATTGATTATAATTCATAGCTCTATAGAAAATGACAGAACTGAAATCAACACGATCCAGTTCTAACCAGTTTATCGATCGGTCGAAACCTTCAGCAACCTAAGAAAAATCACGGACTGCACGAAATAATCATGATGATGCCAAACTCAAAATCCCACAGAGGACGATTTGGCTGTTTCTTTTATTCAACGTACTGATGTACATAACAATAATTTAGTTAATTTTACTTACTTTTTACGACCAATTCATCAATTTGTTAAAAGAAATATGTAAATATAAACAATAAAATGCTTTCTTTGATGATTCATGCGGGTTATGAAGGTAGCGATCATTGCAGATAAAATTTACATAACCCGCCTTAAACCCGCTAAAGCGGGTTATTTATTTTTTTCTGCAATGTCGCTACCTTCATATCCTTCATAAATCACCAAAGAAAGCATTTTATTGTTTAAATATCAATCATTACGTATAATGATATTATTTCTCTTTTACAATCAGTCGATCTCATAGAAGGCTATCTTTAAAATCAAAATGTCATTACAATATTAAAGTCAGTGTAATATACATGTATAGCTTCTGCATACAGTTTTACAGCATACATGCATGGTCGAAACATGTTTAGCTCCAATGGAGTTTGAAAAACATGTATTTGCTAGATATGACCTTAATCTATGACATATGAAAATGTGTCATTGACATATATCGATCTGTCATTGCATTGTCCCTTAAGGAGTGATTTACACGGTAACCAGTGTCTCACCATGTCACCACGTGCTTATGGAAATGGTTTGAAGGTGGAAAATAGAGACCTTAAGCTTGACTTTCAATACACGACCCGGGCTCAATATACATCATATTATAAAAAAAGGGTACTTTTTGGGTGGCTTTTTAACGGCTTACAGGGGCAAATACAAACCTGTAGTGTGTTTTACAAATGGAAATTAATAACAAAAGTCGTCATCATTTTCTTATGGAGTGTCCCCCATCGTACAAAATTTTACATAAAGCTTTAATGATTCATACTATTCAGGGTTTGACACTAACTTCTTTACTTTGGTGGACCGCAGGTCCACTGGTCAAGAATTTTTGGTGGACCTTCACAATTTCTGGTGGACCTTCATTAATGATGGAAGTTTTGTTGAATTAATTTACTCCATGCTATTCACGCTTATTAATTATTAAATGCAATTAATATGATCACATACATGTGTTATCTTCTACTTTACTGAATTTATTTTATTTTCCTACATCATCATCATTTTCACTATAGCAAAACATATTATATTCACTGGGTCACAATTTTTTGTAGAAAGGTTTCACTTCTCCCCAACAGAAAAAAATATAGAAAGAAGTTTGAGAATTAACTCAGGGAGACTTCATTTTATATATTAAGTTAACAATGATATTCACAAATTCAAAACTCAAATTTAAAATATTGTTAAATATATTGGGACAGACTATACTTAAAATACATGTAAATTGGATTAGAAGCATGTCCACAACAGCTTATAAAAAATCAAACTATTTTTGAAAAAATAAAAAGCTAATTTAATTTGAAATTTGATTTATTTAATGTATTTATATCTCTAATAAAGGAAATATTTCATCATTTTGTAAGCTAACTGACAAAAAAAAATCTGTCTCATTACCAGTTTATGTCAGTGTTTTTAGGGGTATTAGTCCAACCCAATGACCCACTTACCACCGTTATGTAGAGGATAGCCAACTGGTTAAATTAATATTGTTTTAGTTTTTATTTTGCATTAAACATGTCTTTTTATTAATCAACTATCATCTTATTGCCAATGAACACAATCATGAACTTAGAGGACAGAATAACTTCAACTTATGAGGAAATTCTGGTGAAGTTACCGCGATCACAAAACTTCATTTATTCATTTTTGGTTGTCAATTTCAATGTAAGAATTTGCATAAATAATTCATTAATAATTTGATTTTCATAATAAAAGTTTAAAATTTTAGTGGACCGACGGTCCACATGGTCCTGAACAATTGGTGGACCTTCCCAATTTTTGGTGGACTCGGGCCGCCGGTCTACCGTTAGTGTCGAACCCTGCTATTCAACTCTTTTAATCTCTTATTATCTTCATACTGGCACTAAATAGAAGCATTGGTTGTTTTATGAAAAACCATTGATTATATTGGTTAAAAAAACGATGCCGTGATCAATAAGATATGGAATTTTTATAATCCGGTGTCCGAGGCTTATACAGTTTTACTATGGGAATTTATCTGCATGGGTAGGGGGATCCGGTCCCCTCTATACATGTGCATGAAAAAATGCTAAAAATTGAATTCGGCTGATCATGAAAACCAGTCATGAAAGAAGGGGGTTTACTAGTACATGTGCGTCCTCGGAAAATTCTGGTCAGAAAAGTAACGAGATTTTGGGGGACTCATAAGAGTTTTGAAGAGAAAAACGTCAAAATTACTAATACTTTTACCAAATAGGACCCCATTTTCTAGAACTCGAATCCTAAGCAGAACCAAAGTTTCTGCACCAGGCATGTTCATGTATATTGCACAATTAAAAGGCTTTGCGAAAAAAAAGAGATTAGACCAAATTAATGAGTTTACGCATTCGAAATTCGAAAAAAAATCGTAAAATAATACAATATGTGGTTGTATTTATGTACGTACAAATAATATTTACACTTTATGATTATAGATATGAACCTGATCACTTGTTTCAATGCATGCGATGTGAAATATTACTGCATGTTATATTTCAACGCAGATAATTTTTAAATTACTTACATGTACACAATGTATAAGATGATGGGACGCTTTCCCACAGATGCTCTACAGTACGTTTGTTACAGGGGGAGGGTGTTTGTCTAGTCCTGACACATTCTTCCGATTGACAAGGGCTTAAGGATGTTGACTGGCCATTAACTCATACTCATTTCATGCTTTCATTTCCCTTTTTGACGACTCAAGAACTCAGCCCTTCCTTGATCCTGGATCCTTTTACAGAAAACAAAATATACCCGTTCTTGTTAGATTTTATGCTGAAAACACTTTAAAAAATATCAGCTTTAGTTTTATAAAAACTTCCTGTTTGATGCATTTACTTTCGTTAATATGAGATTGTTGGATGGGCATGGAGCAAACGTTTGATGAGTAAGGTGGCTACGGGAAATACCGATTTCGTAAGATTTCATCTACTTAAGAACGTACAGCTATAAAGTGAAGTGTATTTTATAATATATTATCTTAATGTATATAGTGTATCTTATTGAAATGCAAACAAAATCCAACGAATCACTTTTTAGAGAATGAAACATATTCTATATTAGCAATTTTGAACTATATGAAAAAATGAATAAAAGTAAACGACATTCTGAGTTAATAATGCATATGTCTAGATTGATTTTAATATGTATTTTTTTTTAAGCGGGTCTAGCAAATATGCACGAAAGGCCATGAAAATGAATGCTGAGTATTTTATCCTCAATTAAAAAGGTGGTATTTTCCCCGTGACATCACCCCTCAGACACAGAGCCAGATGACTGACTATATAGCCATAATGCAGTCTTTCAAGTGTGCAGTGCCATATTACTGCAGCCTATTAGGCCCTAATAGACTTCTATTAAAATCAAATCAATACTTTGATCCGCCCCCAGTTTACACACATAATCATTTGATTATACATGTAATATGTATGATATTACTTCGTATATTCACTGCAAAAACATTTTACTGCTTATTAATTACACAAGAGAGAATCTAGCTAAAAACTTTTTATTTTAGATTCTTATAAAGGAGAGACATAAACCTTTTGTTCAAAAGGGGGGATGGTAAGAATCCCATCTTTTTGAAAACATTCTTGGATATTAATGATTATACCCATGGTATGGATGCGGCTGATTCAACTTGTCCCGTTTATGATAGGTGTTTAATGCAGAAATTACTTTTTTTGTGTACATACGAATATTATTGTCTTAAAAATACATTCAGAGGCTTACCTTTAGGCTATGTTTTCTTGACGAATCTACCAACTGTTTTCTGACGTCATTAAACAAGAGAGATAATCAATCACGAAAAGTAACTTCATTATCGCCCTTGCGTACAATTATTTAAAAACTAGTCATCTAAAAATCCTACACGTGTAGGTTGTATAATAGTGAACTCAAAAGAGTCAATGTTAATTCATTAAGGTCGTACGAAACACCCGTGAAATTAATTACTTTAAATATTTCCTTAAAACCAAAAAATTGAGGTACAACGTATTGGATACTTTCGAAACCTACGTTTGACAGCGTTATTTCACGTGGTATGGATCATTACCTTAAATTTAAGGTCATATCAAAAGGTCAAAGGTCAAATATGATTACGTCATTTAGGGTTTTTATCATTTTTCACATCCGCCAAATATACTTTTAAAAACCTCAATTAATCTAAAACCAACGATCAAATTTTCATTATTTTAATATATTTTAAATGCGGGGTCAGGGCAATTATACTGCTAAATTTTATTTAAATTTGAACTATACATTTTCTTTTTAGAGATCGTTAAGTGTTGCTAATTTTCGTCTAAATAAATGATTGACAGGTGCTTTTTTACATCATATAACACAGGAAATTACCTTAAGTTACCAGTTAGAATTTATTTCAGTGTCTGTAAGTAACAAAAAGGTCTCTTGTACAAATAGCAGTACAAACATTTGTAATATCTTAAAAAGTAACTTATTAGCATTGCAAATTCTAACAATGACTATTTCATTTTAAACTCCACTGAAAGGAGATTTAAATGGTAGGTTTGAGTCGATGTGGCCAAAAATCGTCAGGTCGGATTTTTTTTAAAATTTAATATATTTATAGATTTTCATTACAAAGAACAAAATATCAAAATTTCAGAAAAATCGAACAATAGGAAATTTTATCTTATCTGTTTTGTACTACCTTTTAATGGAAATGATACGATTTCATTTTAAAGGTCGTGATAATCATTTACAACTTTTTATTAATTTTTTTGACAATACAGGAAAGAAGAAAGTCGAAATGAATTTTTTTGCAACAAAACATGTAGTAGACATCACCGCGAACTTGACGGAAGTAGGCCTACAGAATATCTTGAAATAAACAAATGGAAATCGCCAATGATGTATAATTATGCAATTAATGAAAATATAATATAATTATATTATAATTTTGAAATAAATTAAATTGCACACTCACTCTCTTTGCATTAAAACTGGATCACATCAATTCAGTTTAACCTACTTGGAAAGATTTAGAACGGAAAATGTCTGTAACGTCGACAAAGAAATGATGACATAAAGCGATGTATAAACATGAGGGGACCACTGCATGAGAAACATTTTACATCATGTTGTACGCACAAGTTTACATGATCAGCTCACGGAAAAAGAAATGATTTGACATTACGGAATTAACAGGTAGTGGAGCGACTGATTAAAAACAGCGGACGTTTATTATGAGCTGTTTGTTAACGGTATAACGCATATATGAGAAAACTACATGTATCACGCATTGTTTTGGGGTTTTTTTGTGGTCCCAAAATTGGCTACTTACTTGAATGATAGACGTCATGATAGAATATATACTTATACACATGTATTCTATAGAATCTTATGCACTGAAATATAAAACCATCACTAGCTTGATTTTCCCCCATACATTGGAGAATTCTACTTATTTGCATCATTTTTAGCTACTTTTGCGAGATTTTGATATGTAAAGTAGAAAACAGGCTCAAAATGGCGACGTTATATGACGACTTTACGGTGCCATCGACAACAATTGGAACTTAAATGTGTCGCCTATATTTAATATTCATTACCCTGTAACAAACTGGAATGCAGAACTTCCAAAGGAACAAACTTTGTCCTAGATTTCTATTTCTAGGATAGAGTTAACTAGATCGAGTCACGTTGACAACCGTTTCGACCAGATATCAGTAAAAATATAGGCTCTGCATAAAGATCTTCAAAATTTAACACTTGAATGAGTTTAAAACATTTATATCAATGAAAACTCATACATTTAATATTTTAAGAATATTTTTCCATTACTGCAATATATCCATGGACAAAAATGAAGTAAATTGTTTTGAGCGGTTACATGTATGAAAATTTCGGCAATATTTGTTTGACACCATTTGCTAAAGCTGTACCGCGTAGCAAAAATATTGCGAGTGTCAATGATATCTAATTGTGCAAAAATATTGCGAGTGTCAATGATATCTAACCGTGCAAAAATATTGCGAGTGACAATGATATCTAATTGTGCAAAAATATTGCGAGTGCCAATGATATCTAACCGTGCAAAAATATTGCGAGTGTCAATGATATCTAACCGTGCAAATATATTGCGAGTGTCAATGATATCTAACCGAGCACCACTCGGTGCTTAAGATATGATAAAATATATTGTTTGTTCAATCCTAGAAAATTTAGACTTGTGAGACTCTTAACCACTTCAGATTCAAGCTACATGTACACTGTACATGCACATTGTTCATCTAATTTTTTCACATCCTGTAACATTTCAACTGTCAAGGTGTTCTAAATTATAAAGTTTACTTTGCGTCGGATATTATTTCATCCCATGGGAACTCACATTATCACTGTTCCCCTTTTGAAACACTAGGCAACATTTATATAGTAATTAAATGTACAATTTATTATTTCATCACTTTTTAATACTTCTGTATATTTTTCACGATATACAATAAAATATTCGAAATCAACCTCAGAGCTCAGAGGAAAGAAGCAGATAAATGAGGGCAAGAATTGATGACTAGGTGCGTATACTTTTTTCTTAGAGAATCAGAAAATTTAATGACAATGACGATAAAATGTTTATTAACTGACATAGATTGCAGTGTAGATACAAATAAGTCACAAAATGAACACATATTTAAATATAAGAATGCATGAGAAAAATAAAGATAAAGAAATAAATAAAGTATTGATTTGGACATCAGTTACCAGGAGAGCTAACTCTTTCAGTAATAATTTATATAGATTTACATCATTTTATCAATGTTATTACATTATTTACATTCAAAAGTTGCGCACACATTACCCCATTTGGGTATAAAAAATAGTACACAGGTAGGAATGGAAATCTAGATTGCAAAACAATTAAACAATTTAAGTGATGGAACTCATCAACAATTTCATTGTTTGAACAAATTTTTAAGTTCTTTTATCTTTTGTTATATTACTTCATCCCCCAGCTTCTACAGGTAATATTATAACGTATCATAAGTAATATACACCCCCCCCCCCCAAAAAAAAAAAAATCAAAAAATAAAAAATAAAATAAAAAATCAGATACTGAGTACTTGAGAGGTAATTCTGTTTATCAATACATGTACAATATTTACATTACGTGCCATTATATACATGTTCAAGGATTGCTGAAAGTAAAATCAGATCAGTGTTCATGTAATATACAAAGTCCAATGATTTTCTGTAAAATATCAAGGCTACGTATTCAGCTAGGTAACACTTTAAAAAAAGTTTTGGGATTTTCAAACGTTCTTTTCTTCCTTTTTACACATCTTTAATTGTCATATAAACTACCAATACATTGTATGTATTTACAGTGAAAAGTCAAAGCCATTGCAATGAGTCATAGTCAGAAGCGGGCTTCACAAAGTTGATTCTATAACACAGGTATTTTTCTTCTCTACACGATTATTATAAACAAAGATTTTTAATAGTCTCCATCTAAGATGCAATTCGCTTTTTCGATTTTTACCATTCTAGCCTCCAGAAGTTGCCATTTATTCTTGTCAGGCAAATCATCGTAGTATCGTGAACGGCTATATCTTGACAGTTTGTAAGTTATAAGTAATTCAAACGCTCGGTTGTACAGAATTGTAAGGTCATTTTTGATCGCTAAAAGCAGGCACATTGCGAAAAACTTCACCATTGATCGCCTTTCACTCTCATATCTAATTTCTTTATTGATAAGATACTTGATTTCAGTCAGAAGCCAGTCCTCACATTTTTTTAGTACAGATGCGACCTGATATTTTTTTGCCAATGGCAAAACTCTTGTAACTGTGCCTTCTGTAAAGTGAATGATAAAAAAAAATAATTAGTTTTCAACCTTAAAAGTTAGAAATTGTGGTCAGTTTCATTTGCGTACATGTATATATCTCATTTTAATTTATAAACAAAGATTAAGTGTCAACAACGAAAGTCTCAAATGATTCATACATAGGTATTGACTGTAGGTCGGATATGCCCTCTTGTGGGCTCGTTAAACATATGTATTATAAGTACAAAATCTACAGGTGAATTAATTAATAAAGAGGATAGAAATATTCTCCTTACCACACTCGACAGCATATTGAACAATAAAACCTAACATATATGAAAGAAAACAAATCTATTGTGGTATATGTACATTAATGATATTAATAGTATTTTTTGGGCAACTCAAATCTCACAGCAATCACTATTGCAAAGATAACGACAAATATTATGTATAGATCATTTACAGACTTCAACTGCTATACGTAATTAATCTAAATTTCAAAAAATCGTAAACCAATGAGAAAATCACTCCTTAAACATTAATTGTCTCAATGCTAAACGTATTTGGAAAAAAATATAATCAATATTCTACACCACTCACCGATTTGAAAAATTAATAAAAAGTTATTACTCAAATTTTGTTTTCTCAAAACATACCATATAGTTCAACATATTCCATGGGAGAAAAACATTTAAGGAAAAGAACAAAGTTCTCATAAGATTCCTCTGGAAGGCTGATTTCGCTTTGTTTTCCCTCTCCATTTGAGGTCAGCATTTTGCGAAACACTGGAGAAGCTAGCATTAAAATTCCACGAGAAAGGTACAGTTTTTTCTCTTCAACGCAGAGAACGACATCCGTTGTGTTTTCGTCATAAGCAAATGGTTCCACCTCACCTAAATCGAGCTTTGTATGCTCGTCCATGTCTTGAAGAGATTTGTCGTTAGCGGTTGCCATTTTCATTTATTGATTGTGATACAAACACAGCAAACGTTTGTGCGATACCAATAATCAGTGCCCATAAATTAGGAAAATTGTATGAGGATTTTAACATCACTTGAAAAAGGATGACGAAAATCGATAATACAGGAATTTATAGGAATTTTAAAATTCAAGATGTCCCGATTTTCGTATATTGTAGCTATTGGCTACTGTTTATATCAACCACCTTCAGAACTTGTATTCAATATATGCGTGATTTCTTTTCGTTTTTCTTCTTTTCTTTATCTTTTTTCGAAGGGTTTTCTTTTCTGCATTTACACTAATTAGTAGCAAGAATACAAAGCATCACAGAGTAATCATCTATGTGAATAGTGATGGTTTAATTGTGCTTTAAGGAAGAAATTTGGTAAGTTTGATGATTATTGTTGGTTTCAATATTGACCACAGAAATCTGTGGCTGTGCGCTTATGTAGAAATCTGTATTTTAATCAGATTGCCAGATTTGGTGATTGGGTCTTCCGTGTTATGCGTAAATAGCACTCAAATCAATCAATGCAATTTAATAGGGGGAAAGAAAGTGAATGTAAATATTTATAGATAAATCTTATATACACATATAAGAATACTGCTTAAAGTATATTCGGTCGAAAACCAGGCTGATATATATTTGAAGTCTGTCCAATTTCCCCTTGAAAAGGTTTCTAAAATTTTCACTTTTAAATGTGTATTGATGACGTAGTCAGCTATTCATTGAGTTTTTAGTGATTGTAACCTAATATTGAGAATTCGATGTTCGTAACAATCACTTCTTTTAGGTGCGGAATATATCTGCGCAAAGCGAATTAGGTCCGTCGTCCTTAATTGAATGTTTGTTTCAGTTTGTTTAATCTTGTACACTAAATTCCTCAATCTCCATTTTTTTAACATGTACTTTTAATTTCATACAAGATGGAATTTTTTGTTTATTTAAATATTGTTTAAACAGCTTTTACTGTGAGTTATTGTAAGTGTTTTATTGTATTGAAAGAAGTTTAGCTCAAAACATTGATCTTTATCAATATCAAGGTTTATAAAATGGGTTAGTTGGTCTCTCGATTGTCCATGTAACACATTTGAAGTTGTTTTCCACTTTTCAGAAAGGCCCGAGAAGTTGGAAAACAATTCAAGAGAGGTAACTCTAATTCATTGTATAAAAGAAAAAATGCAGGTGCGGATTTTTTTTATAACCGTAGCACTTCTTTGCCAGTGCCCTTAAGCTTTCTTTAGTCGCATACACCTTTTTATAGACAATATTGAATAAACCATTATGATACATACTTGATGTACAAGATTGCGACCAAGAGAATTAACAGGTAGGAAAAAAACTGTATATATTAAAACTAATTGATCAAAAAGAATATTTCTCGTAGACAAGTCATTGTAGATACATCAATGCGTCCAGTATAACTTAATATTTAATCTAGCGGGATGTTTCTTAAATTCACATGGTGAATTTACCGAAAATAGGCCTCGGACATACATGTACACCCCACCCCTGGCAAATATATCCCTGGAATTTCCCGGGAGAAAATCTGGATCAATGCATATGCTTTATGGTCAATCATGCAAAGACTATGCCTGGTCGTAAATTTTTCCTTATATTTGGACACAGGTTTATTTGCGTGACAAACACATGATAGCCGATATCATGAAAACAGTTAATAAAAATAATTTGATTATTTACAATTACATGATGGTTTTTTTTCATATGAAATAGTTATTTGATCATAAGAATAATATTTACTATATCAAAATGTGATATAATAGAAACCATTTTAATCATTTTTGTTCATTTATCATAATTCAAAGCTTATCCAATTATAAAATTTGCTTTTCAACAACGTTTTTGAATAATTTATCTTGAATAAAACGAACATTGATTCCTGTTTCCTGAATTTTTTTTTTTTTTTTTTTTTTTATGTTGCTTTGATAATGTTTACATAAATAATAATGAAGATTAATCAGATCGATTTTTGGTATAATTAATGTAATAATAATGTAACTTATACCATGTGATCTGCGTTCATTATCCAGAACATGGAGAAGTTCTGGTAGGTTTTCACGAATTCGCACGTGTTTTTGATCTGTTGAGGACATGGTATGGGTTGCCTTTCGGCTTTGGAGTATTTCCCGTAAATGTTCAGTGTGCTTACTGTACCCATTTTAATGTATCTTTAAAAAATAACAACTAAAAATATTGTTGCAGTATGAATAGATATTGATACAATGAAAGCATGAAAGATTTATTCATTATTTGTATAATAAAAATCAAACCAAATTTTATGTTACAATTAATATCCAATATTTTACAAATTTTTCTTCGGTGTTTATTTGGTGTATGAAGGTAGCTAGCATTGCAGAAAAAAATATATAACACACATTAGATGGTTATGTAATTTTTCTTTCAGCAATTATTGCTATTTTTTCAAGTCAAATGCATATGAAACAGTATTTAGGGTGAAAAGAACGTATTTTAAACAAGATCAGGTAGATTTTAGCCTTGTCAGTCTCGTCAGTTTCTATAAAGGAAATACTTAGTGGATATAAATATATAACTTTAAATGAATCATATACGTTATGATACTGTATAGTTACGAAGAGTGTTGACAATGATATCAAGTTGGCCCGTGTTAACCGCTACTTTTGGAAACGAGCTTGTTGACAGTAAAAAAAAAACCACGTAAAAATCTTGAAATTTTAGAAAATGGGTTCAGTATTGAATATTTTGTCACGAATATCTTGAATAACATAAACATGCATTTTCACCGTCATTCAAAATTGACGCAAATTATAGCGTGTATAGCTTTATGAGGTAAGACTTGAATCAATCATTTATCTAAAATTGTCTTTCATTGTTTTTAATAACAAAGTAATGTTTTCTATTCTACAAATTTTGAATTTTTTCAAGTTGCACTTTGGAATACAATATTTTATCACTGTATATGAAGAGATCAGATACTTGTATCTTATCCAAATTAATTCTAAAGAAGACATCAGATTTACCACATCTTCATATTTGTTAACAATAACATCTTTTTAATGCTATTAATTGGCATTTCCAAATGAAGAAAAACATTCTATCTAGTTCTTAACAATAAAATTCAGAAATATTTACTACTGAAATTGATAGCATTGATAGTGGCCAATCTAATGTTTTTATAACAGTGATTTCTTATTGAAGGGAAAGACCTTTTGCCCATTGTTTTAATAAGGTTTTAATTTGTGAAGCTTGTGTTCATATTTTAATTGTAAATATCATCTTATCTAACTCCACATCAAAATTCCTAGAAGAGTAAGTCTGATGTTGCCTAACTTACGCTTGTACCTTGCGGTACGAAATGTATCGACAAATATAAAGGTTAAGATTAAATGTTGTAATCCATTAAAAACTTTCGGAAAAAATGATTTTTGCGGTTGAAGGTCATTAACTACCAATAAATGTCACGGATCTGAGTATTTGATCCAGACATTTTCGCAGATTGATCTCCTGTGTCACGAGCACTATTCAACGATCGTTTGTATAATCTAGAAACTGCAGGTAAAATGCATGCGCGGATCTAGATGGGGAGGGGTGTATGCCTCGGACCCAACCCCACCCGCAAACTCAAATATCCCTTGGACTCCCCCCAGAAAAAATATTGGATCCGCGCATGAGATGATTTCAAAGTATTTGGGTAAGAGTTTTCGGCATGTACTTCTGATAGCTCTTTTGAAGCACGTAATCTCTTGAGTTATTCAATAAAGAACTTAAAAAGAATATATTTGAGGATGAAAATACTCCTAAGTGCCATTATATAAACAATAATCTGGCTGATGAATTGTTCTTCAAAACATTGCTTTTATGTTTTTTTTAATTGCAAGTTGGATTATGTGTATTCAATACACGCCTTGTGTCATTGTATTTCATATGTATATTCAGGAATATTTCTTTTACCGTATTAATAATATATGATGAAAATGTTTTGGATTAATCATTTATACATTACTTGTAAACGATTGTTGACTACCCTGCCTCCTTTTGAGGGATGTATTTTAAGAATAGAGTACACTCTTTTGAGACACAATTACAACTTAAATAAGCAAGCTTCGACCTTTTCTCAACAAATGGTTGTAGAGTGGACACTAGTGACCTCCTGACTTATTTTTCAAATTTTTAAATCTTGAAATTAAGTCTGTAGCTGCGCACTTCTAAGTTATTAAAAAGACATTGTTCTGCTCTTGTATGCGTAATTTGCATACAAAACGACATGTAGGACGTCTATTTATTGTTTTTGTATATTTTGACAACAGTTTTTTTTTCATTTTTGGGCAGAAACAAGCCAGTTCAAGAAATTTTTACATTTTTATTCTCAAATGTACAAGATGGTCGCACATCACCCTTAAATTAGTGCAAAATGTTTTCTAAGCCGTAACATGTCACATCACCGGGCTTACCCCATGCAACCACCTGACCACCAAACTTAGCCACACTTTGGGCGTAATTTTTTTTTCCAGATCCGACTAGCTCAATCAATTTGCGATTTTTTCTACCAATTGAGCGAAAACATTTCTATGTCAATCAAATGCATTCAGCCAATTACTATAAAAATGGTTAAAAATGCAAAAGAAATAAACGCAAATTCAAAAATGTTTATTGCCCTGTCCTAACAAATTCATTTTGAAATGTATGAATATTTTCCAAATGATCAGATACAAATAAAAAATGCAAAGATATATTTAACGTTAGCTAAACTTGAAATAGCATATATATATATATATATATATATATATATATATATAT
>WFKH01003881.1:48405998-48421592 GCA_016163765.1 Magallana hongkongensis
TACATCGAATCTTATGGAAAACAGACTTCCATTGTCACTTAAAGTATCAGTCACAACTGGTTGCGCGTGTTCTGTGACCGTGCGTGCGTGTTACAGGTTGGACAGTCCTGGCAGCCGTAGCTGATCGATATTCAAGGGACTGCAAATGAAACGTAAGACAAACGAACGTTTGACGTGTCAGTCGTACGTGTCACGTACGTTTTTCTTGGAGCCAGGTGGCTGCTCGCAACGTCCGATGCCCGTTGGAACTGGTCTTGCGATGGACGTGGAACCGACGTTCTTTCAATGTACGAATGACAGTATTAACATCCGCGCCATGAGTTACTTGCAAGTCAATCATACCGACGTTTATCATTGCCTCACGACAGTGTCACGGGAAATTATTAGTTTTTTCGTTAAACAATAAATAGTTTTTATCATTAGATATCTACTGAAGTTCGTAATAGATATACTTTAAGAAAGTGAATATTTAAACGTCAAAAGAATTCGAAGAAAAAAGATATTTTTATTCTAATTGCTGATTTGATGAATAGACCAGCTAAACTGCACGATGCAAGAAAGTTAATATTTAAACGTCAAACAAACTTGAAGAAGATTGTTATTCTGTAATTGCTGCTTTGGTGAATAGAATAGCTAAACTGGACGATTTAAATGAAGAATGTTTTCAAAACACAATTTATCATTCGTATCTAATACTATGAAAGATTGAACATTGCTCTAAAATCTTGATAAGAGTCTGCGTAAAATCTAATTTCGTAATTGATTATGTGATTTTTTTCCCTGGCAAATGTTATATCTTTGAGTGCTGTTTTATTTTTGTTAACTATTTGTTGAACTTTATACTATCTTTGGAATAGCTTTTGACGAAACTTTCAATTTTTTTTAAAACGTGACACCATTTATACTTTTACATTTATTTTGGAAAATCAAAATTTACAAATTCTTTTCTGGTATATTGATTTTTGTATCATTAATCATATTACGAGGGTCAATCAAAAAATACGAAGACTTTTGCCATAGCTATGTTATTTAACGTCATATTATTACTAAATTTAGTAGACATAATTTAGCAATTGTTTCAAACAATTTGAAATCAAAAAAGTTCATATATTCCTTTATTTCTAAGAATTTATTTAGAATCTAATCCTGCATAAATGAGGTCACGGCGCACGGTCAAACTTTGTGTTCTGTCAACAATAAACCATATTATGTTGAAAGTAATATCTCCATGAATTGGGCTTAAAACCAACTGATATTGAAACCTAAAATTGAAAATTGTCATGATATTCTATGTACCAAATAATGACGGGATATATAGATTTGTTGAACAGATATCAGTAATTAAAGACATATAATCCTCTTTAAAATTGACTAAAAACATTGACGTCGCCAGACGTCACGGCGCAACGAAAAGGATAAACAGTATGGATATAACTCGGGAAAAAGCCGATAAAAACTGTGAAAATGATCAATGGTGGAAAAAATAAGTCAAAAATTATTTGCACATTTGTGTTTAACTCTAACACAATGGTAAATGTATTTTGAACATCAATCAGTACGAAAGAGTAGAATATCTGTAAATATTATTTTCTAATAAAAAGAATAAACAACGTCATCTGACATTCAGGGATTTTCTTACTGTAAACGAAGAGACATGCGGTAAAAAAAAAGAAGAAAACTTCGAGGAACTAACATGATTTTCAAACAAATGTGAACAAATTAGATGTCTAGTGATATAGTGCCGATTTAAATTGTATGGTGAAAAGCACAAAAGACTCAGGGTGATATAAAAATTGGATATTTCTATTAACTGTGCGTGCTTCATCTTGACGTCGTGTTTTCAACGTTACCATGCGCCGTGGTGACAAACATGTTGTTTTTAAAATCGTGTAACAAAAATACCTTTTCATCATATGGAATGAAACTTCGTATATCAATAAATTAAGTATTGTTGTATAAGTTAATCTGTTAGTTATGACTTTAATAAAAAATATATGATAGACGCCACATTGTCTTCGTATTTTTTGATTGATCCTCGTAATTGTTGGTCAATTAATATATATTATATATTTGGATATGATGTCCAAAATGTAGACTTCTTTTCATGTATAATGTTTACTGTAATGTAATGTTGGAATATTTAAGAGTTTTACAATATTTTTAAAGAGTTAGATATTTAAATAAATTGAAATCGAGTGAAACAAAAAACTTTTGTTTAGGTGAGCGGTGTGGCCCATGGGCCTCTTGTTACATATACATGTATATGGGGATTCGCACACACTTCGAACGATTGGTGTACGCATGACGTAAGTATGGCATACGTTTATTTTGCGTTTACTGTACGTTCTATTTATAAGCTGATGGTAATCAAAGTACGTGTACTACAGGATACCAGTAAGATCTCCTTACGTCATTTCTGCATTTTAAAATCGAATCGTATGGCTATATAACGGGGTTTTTTGAGTGAAGCTCAATTGCTGCGTACGTTCAGATCGGAAAAACCGAAGTGATTGTTGTGCATGTTAAACAGCCACCATGCGTATCTCAAAAAAGCGTGCTACATTTCACAATCGTTAGATGCATTGTCTCGCATGATATTAATTAAGACAAGCCCGCAGACCGCCAATGGAAGCACATACGACCAGATGTGACCGAGGATTAAGCCGTCTCATAACTGGAGTTTATCGCAAAAAGATCGAAGCAACCATCAAATTAAACCTAGCAGAAGCGTTCAGCTTCAGATCCGACTAGTGCAGTAAAATGCCGGTCGTGTCTTATAATCGTTAAGTAATAAAAAAAAACATTTCATACAATTTGTGTCAAATAGAAGGTATTCTATCAGAGTACTATAATAAAATCAAATATATGCAGAGGGATTTTCCTTTATCGCCCTATCGTAACAAATATATGAAAAACAACATATTTGTTTTTAAAGTAATAAATAAAAAAACCCACATAAATTAAAAAATGCAATACATATTCATACAATATAGAAATTTCAAATAACACATGTATTTGAAACAGATTAAAGAAAACGTTTGGAATTTTTATTTACAGGTACATTAGAGAAAACAATATCAGGATTGTATCGTTAATACATATCAGTAAAATATAAACAAACCATGGGTATTTACAAAATTACGAGTTACTGGAAATAAATACATAAAGACATGCAATACATGTTAAAAAAACAATGGCACTGAATGGAATGTATTTCGGTTAAAATCTGCGGTACAATAAGAAGACTAAAACTAGATCTCGTTACAAGTAACGAGTAGGTCTTCCGCCCGATTTGTTTTATATGATACAATGAAATATCGATACTCTCTGCCAAATCTGAGATCTTGTTGAAACTAATTTTTTTTTTGTCTCGGGACCGGAAACGGACGAACAGAAGTGATTAATGGAAATAAAACCTAGTATTTCTTGTACATTTGCCTATTGTACGTCACTGTTTATCAGGCTTGATGAAACACCCAAGAAAGTCTGTTAAACTTGTTAAAGACATGAGTTGTTTGAATTCTTTCCGTGAATACCGGAAGTGAGGTTAACAAAATAAAACCCGTTAAACACATGTTCAATCAATTGTCTATTATTAATAAAAGTTTTGTGAACAAAAACAGTTAAAAATTTTAAACAACTTGATTTGTTTTAACCCTTCCAGTGAGGACCGGAAGTGACGATTGACAAAATGAAATCGGTTAAAGGCATTTTCTATGAAATGTCTATCATCAACATAAATTTCGTGTCTTAATAACTTGCACTTTCTGAGATCTCGCGGGTAAAACATTGGTTTAAAAAAAGGCTATCTGAGATGTTTGAGATATCTCACCGGAAGTAGATTTTTTTTGTTTCTTTAACATCGAATAGATGACATATGTAAGGCTTTATACTTATATTTCAATTCTATGTGAAAATAAATTAAATGCGTAAAAAAATAGTTTTTGAACAAAACAAAATAGTTTGAAGACATCTACAACTATAGGTCTATTATCCTACAAAGTCTGAATTCTCAAGTCCTTATCATATTTGAGATCTCAATGTCACAAGCTTTTTGTCGAGGGACAGGAAACGGACAAGAGGAAATAAATTTTTAAAAAACGAAATAAGCAAATGCAGATATTATTATTTTCTATCATTCCTATAAAAAAAAACTTGTCAAGCCGTCTCTGAGAAATCTTGTTAACAAAAAAAGGGGGTGAATGTCAAAATTGGTACCCAATTTTCGAGCCATGGCGGGCCCTAAAAATGGCGCCACTGGCGAAAAACAAAAACATTCGGAAAACTTTAAACTATGGTCTACCTATCCTGAAAATTTCATATCCATATCTCGGATAGTTTTTGAGTTTTTGTGTGCACAAAGTGGGTCGAAAAAATTACAAAATCAGCGATAAATCGGTACCGGAAGTGGCGACGGCAAAAATATTAAAAACAAAATAAATTCGGATCACTTCCAATCATCTGTGAAAAAATGGTTGAAATCGGTTGGATAGTTTTCGAGAAATTGCGTGCACAAATTTTTGGAAAAAAAAATAATAAGAAACAGTACGAAAACTATAAGGTCTTCCGTTGGAAACGGAAGACCTTAATAATCGCTATCCAACACCATTGACTGTATTGAGTACATGTATTTAGATTTGTGCTTAGGTCCAAACACTGTTTTACTTTCGGATTGCCAAAGTGATTGTATAGGAGAGTTGACTAAAATCAAATCCCAAAAATGATAATTTTTTAATCAATTTGTTTATATCGATTATGTTCACTGCAAAATTATTTCACCTAAATAAACAAAAATATTTACAAAACAGTCTACCTTTAAACAAGAGGCCCATGGGCAACATCGCTCACCTGAGGAACAATAGGTATGATAAAATCAGCTTAATGGAGTCATAATACAAACTATCTGGACTATGTACAATAATACATATAGACCCTGTATAAATAAAATCCATTTTTCCCCTTGATATTTTTTATGTTTATAATCATTAGTCTCTTTTCTAACAGGGTGATTTTATAGTCATCACATGTTTGGTCTTGCAGTTCTCAAAAAGATCCTTAACAATTGTTAATATATGGGATATAAACCTACATCAAACTCTGAACCTCTTGTGAGGCCGAAGAATTGTCCTGGGGCCAAAGTCTTAACAATTATAACGAATTATCTGGCTGATTAGTTTCTGAGAAGAAGATTTTGAAAGATTTACTCCACATATTACTATGTAAACCTTTGACCCCCCATTGTGGCCCAACCCTACCCCCGGGGATCATGATTCTCACAACTTTGAATCTACACTACCTAAGGATGCTTCCACACAAGTTTCAGCTTTCCTGACTGATTAGTTTTTGAGAAGAAGATTTTTAAAGATTTACTCTATATATTACTATGTAAAAAATCGACCCCCCATGGTGGCCCCACCGTACCTCCTGGGGTCATGATTTTAACAACTTTGAATCTACACTACCTGAGGATGCTTCAACACAAGTTTCAACTTTCCTGGCTTGATGGTTCTTGAGAAGAAGATATTTGAAAATTACTCAAAATTTTTCAATAATATCTAATTATCTACCCTTGATAAAGAGCGTGTTCCTTAATTTTCCCAACTTTGAATCCCCTTTGCCTAAGGGTGTTTTGTGCCAAGTTTGGTTGAAATTGGCCTAGTTGTTCTGGAGAAGATGATGAAAATGTGAAAAGTTTACAGACAGACGGACAGACAGACGGACGACAGACAAAATGTGATCAGAAAAGCTCACTTGAGCTTTCAGCTCAGGTGAGCTAAAAAAGTCTTTCTTGCTGTATTGTCGCACAATACTACAAAGTAGATACACGTAGTAAATAACAATACACGATTATTGTATACAAAAATAGGGTTAAAAGTGTATTCAGTGCAAAATTATCCTAATATTTCTTGAAGTCAATCAAATGAATTCGTAATGAAATTGAAACTCAATCCAACGTGAAATACTTATATTTAATTGACAACAGTGTAACATTCAAACAATGATTTCTTGGTTTTATGTCGTTTTCTGTTTGTTCTGTCGCCTTTTTTCAGAATGTTATACGGTTCTTCCTGCTTAAGGACAGGGACATCAACGGTATACCCCAAACATTTAGTTTTTGTATTTAAACCAAAAGTATTCGAATTCCTTTTCTCAAACTCTTCCATTAAAAATCATCCTCCTCAAGATCATCAACACTTGCCTGCTCCTCTGGGAAAGAACCATTACCTATGTACTTTGTTTTTTCGATTTTTACCACTCGAGCTGCCATTTTATTTTATCAGGCAAGAAGTTGTAGAATTTTGTGTTTTGGTATACATCTTATCAGATTGTACGGTACGAGTAATTCAAACGCGCGATTGTACAGGCTCTTTTCATTAATCAAAAATGGACAAAACTGCTAAATTTGTTACCATTTCCTTCATAATTCATTAAAAATGACAGTTTAAAATATGATTTTTCTACTGTTGTCACCAAGAATTTAAGCCCTGGTACAACCATATCAAAGAAAGCTATTGTTATGAAACATCATTGAAGGAATTTATATCTTAAAATTCGCAAACCTGAAGGCACCTTTCTATCACTAGATCCTGACTTAAACAATATATATGACTAAAAATAATAGAATTTTAACCATGTCGTCTTCAAAAAATTGTTGGTTTTTTTGTTTGACTATTTTTGGCTTTTTTCATGAAGATTTAGGATCACATGTTCTGCTTACCGTGGTACAGGCTTACCAAAAAAACATGATGATGCATGATTTCTACATGTAATAAATTGCTCTTTATTCATGCTCGTCAATGGATTCAAATCTTCCTTCTTCGCCCCAATCTCACCAAAAATGTTGCATCTTTTGGAAAGGATCCATCACCATTATACTGTGTTTTTTTTCGATTTTTACTAATCGAGCCTCCAGAAGCTGCCATTTTTTTTGTCAGGCAAAAGCTTGTAGAATGTTGTGTTTTTGTATCTTATCAGATTGTATGGTACAAGTAATTCAAACGCCTGATTGTACAGGCTCTCTAATTCATTTTTGAACCATTAAGCAGACATTTCGCAAAAAATTCTACTTTTGTTTGCGTCTCCCTCACATGCCCAATAACTTCACCAACAATGAATTCGATTTCAGTCAACAGCCAGTCCTCACATTTCTGTAGTAGTAAATTGACTTGGTATTCTTTGGCCAATGGCAAAACCACATCAATGATGCCTTCTGAAAAAAGCATATAGATTCTTAAACTTTTTATGACGTTTTGTGTTGTTCTTATCATACACTAAAATGCTGAAATAAAGCTGTCATTGTTGATACCTTTACCCGTACAATTAGTAACAAAACAAGACCATGAAAATCATTGTGATTATAACAGGTGGGATCGATACATGTAACATGCTCTGGGAAATAAAATGCAATGATCACTGATACAAATTTCAAAAACATTAACATGTGAAGTTTAATACAACTCCAATATTAGCATGCAATCGTTCAAGCTGTCACAATAAATTTTAAGTTGTTTATTTTACCCAGCTGTATTGATCCCCAATGTGAGTTTTTGATTTTTGATTTATCCCTCATGGAGACTCGTTTTATCGGTTCTGATATTGGCCAATATAATAGAATCTACTTGGGTCATTTTACCCGTTTTATAGGCCCTATAAAAACCTAAGAAATGCCACCCTAGCACACAGCGCACGGCTTTTCCAGAGACAAGATCTGAACAATATGCTCGCAATCTGCTTCGTAATTTTTGATATTCAAGTAACCCAAGTATCCAAATCTCCAGTTGGGGTAAGTTTGGTTTTATATCTTATCATTTTTTCTTAAGTAAATTACATTGTAGTGTATTTTAACTGCAATGCCCTATGCATTATCGAACGAATTTCACCAAGGTGAGAAAGGGCGATACACTACTGCGCATGCGTGATATAAGGACCCAAAAGGGGCCGTGTAAAAACTTACGAGAACCTGATATTGAGGAGTTATCTTTCGTTCGATGTATATGTTAGTGAAATGGATAATCTATTCATTTCCATAACATGACTTAACTCATATCGAGTAAAGTCGGTTTATTTTACTATATGCTAGGGCAGTATATTATAACTAAAGCCGTGTTTTGCTCTTGAATGATAAATTTTAAGGCATTTTTTATATCTGTTCGAACGGTATGAAATGTGATATATTTTTGGTGTGACAAGTATACACTCTGTTTATTATCAATTATATGACTCGTCATTAGTGTCTTTTTTATAGTGTGTTTATGTTTAAGCTTTATAAATTAAGATAAGGTTGGTGGCTTTAAATGAATTTGAACAGTATCTTGCACCAGATCTGGACGAACTGGAGGTTCTGGATTGTCCTACGACCTTGGAAGGATGAAAGTCCGACATTGACAAGTTTATCATCGGAAGTGGTAACGCATTGACGTGGAAACGGTGTGATGTAGTGGCGTGGATGCGCGGATGCGTGGTGACGCAGCAACATTGACACGTGATGTTGCAGAAATGTAGTGGCGTTGAGGCTTAAAGACGTAGTTACGCATTGACGTGGATACGGTATGATGTATTAGCGTGAATGCACAAAAACGTGGTCACGCATTGACTAATATAAGATGCGATGTGTTGCAGTGATGTAGTGGCGGGGATGTGCGGAGACGTAATGACGCAGCAACATGTACACGTTGTGATGCAGTGATGTATTGGCGTGCATGCGGATAAACTTGGTGACGCATTGACGTGGATACGGTGCGATGCAGTGGTGTAGTGGCATGGATGCGCAGAGACGTGGTGACGCAGTTTATTACATTTACGATGCTGTATTTATTTATTTTAAGATATCCTGTACTGGACCTCTAATTCAAACACTCTCTTTGGTACCCCTAGATTATCTGTTTTATTCAACTGAGTTTAGGTTTTTGCTCTCTTTGGGCTGTGTCAAATCTGCCTGCCTGCTTGCCTAAACTCTTTTCATAAACAGAAGCAGAATAAAACGATTTCTATGGTTTCATTTTTAAATAACTTTAAATTACTTGTTAAACAGCCCCGATAAGGAGATAAGGGATCGGCCCCTATAACGTTCTTTCTCAGATATCTCAAGAACGGTAACAAATTTCTAAACACTTGTTGAACACAATGTCTTTCAAATTTTATAAGATTTCATTTGATATCAAAAAAGGGGACTGGTCCCTAAAATAAGGGACCCAAATGGGTCTTACGTATTTCATCTTGAGGGATATTTTGTAAAACGTTATAGAAGCAAATATGTTTAAAAATTCGTATACGTAATAATATATGTTTGAAAAAAATAATTTCCACACCCATTTATGAAGTAATTAGGTATTTTTTATGCATACCCTGAAACTGTGGTGGGGGAGGGTTAATTCTGAGATTGTATCGATATGTTAGTATAATTAAAAAATCGGACGGAAGACCTACTCGTTACTCGTATGGAGAACGTATCTAGTTTTTTTTAATTTAAAATTTTTTGCACGCAATTAAACCGAATTCAATTTACGGCCGATTTTTAAAATTTTTTACGACCTCTTTTGTGCAGAGCTGATCTCAAAAACTGTCTGAGATATGACTATAACATTTTCAGGATAGATAGACTATAGTTTGAAGTTGTGCACAATCTCGTTGTTTAACGCCAGTAGCCATTTCATGGAGCTCGTCAAGGCACGGAAATGGGTACGAATTTTGAATCAAAATTTTGAACTGTATCTTTTTATCAGTTGAATACTTGTTTAGATATATATTACAAAAGTAGTAACGTATCAAATGTTCTTTCCTACTAAATCAAGAAAAAGGTTGCTGGTACTCTTTAATAAGGGTCCAAACGACTCGTTAAGTCTACAACAAATAACTTCATAACGATAAAGATTTTTGCAATACATTATAGAAGCGATCGTAACAATATTTGTATTGAAAAAATCATCGCCACACCAATTTATGACGTAATTTGGGATTTTTAGGGGCCAAAGGCCTTAATCTTTGACACAATATACCAAGAGAAGAACACCTATTTTGGTAAACACTGAAGGAGAGAAAATGTCTGCATTAGTAATTCTAATCGATTCCACTAATCGAAACACCAATTTCTGTCTCTATTAAGGATTTACAGGGATAGCCCCTAAAATATTCAATCATTTGTATCTCAAAAATTAACAACATTTTTAGATGGGAGTAAGATAAAAAAAATGTTAGAATTCGTAAGACCTTTGGTATGAACTTAAGAACATGGGACTGGTTCCTTTAGTGAGGGGCCAAGAAACTCAAGAATTCTTTTATGAATAACGCAAAAACGATTAACATTTTGTATTGCATAATAGAAGCAAAATTGTTGATCGTAACAATATCTGTTTTAAAAAAATCATTTCCATGCCCTGTTATTACGTAATAAGGGATTTTTAGGGGCCAAAGTCTTCAAAGTTTTACGAAATATATCTAGAGAAAAAGACATATTTTGTTAAGCAATGTGAAAGAGATTCCACAGATCAAAACACAAATGTCTCTACCTATTCGGGATCTACATGGCTGTTTTACATACATTTGTGTTTTAAAAACGAACAATACCAGATGGGTTTTTGGTTTGTTTTATGTTTATGAATTACTTTTATTGTACATACATGTAGAAACAAAAACAAGAAACTCTGAAATCGGTTGTTATGACACAAGCACCTTATTAAAAAAACATAAATGAAAAAAAAACCTGCATAGAATCTTGATTAAAAAGTTTATCATTGAAAATAGAATCGCAAATTTTTTTCTGTAACTCAACAGTAGAAGATTAAACTTCAAATAAAAAAAGTCCAACATTTAAAATTTGGGTATATTATTGGACACTCAAATCCCCGCTGTTTAAAACATGATATCGATTGAAAGAAGTAATGTTTTACTTACTGCTGTCATTGTTCATGGATATCGTTTGATGTGCCTTAAAAAGATATTAGTAGCTCATGTAATGTTTTTCTTTTATTAACTGTTATAAACATAGAAAATTTATGACAAACTAGAATTATTTGATACCACAATTATTGATGTTTTGTCATTACTATAAACATTTACAATAAAATACATTTTAATTTTGTCTGCTTTTAACTGCAAAAAATTGAATTCAATTTAAGTACCATTTCTTACCATTTAGTTTAACATATTCCAGAGGACAGACACATCGAAGGAAAAGAACAAATTCTTCATAAGATTTATCAGGAAGACTTATTTCACCCTGTTTTTCCTTTCCATTTGAGGCCAGCATTTGTCGGAAAACTGGGGAAGCTTGCATTAATACTCCCCGAGACAGATGTAATATTTTGTCTTCAACCACGAGAACGACATCAGTTGTTTCTTCGTCATAAGCAAAACACTCGAGTCCATCGGATTTGATGGGAGTTTTCTGCATTTTTAAGGTAGGTTCCATTTCATTAGCAGTCGCCATTTTATCGCTGACACCGTGTTTTAGAAATAAAGCTGCATTTACTGCACTTAAAGGTATACTGATCGTTAAATGCATGATTCTTGATTTTTTTCCTCACGTTCTTGCATACAAAACGTAGATAAAAAGTCAGACGGTATTATTCGTGTTTTTATCTAACTATTTATAATTTTTTTTTACATGAGAAATAACAGTCAGTCATTAAAAAACTTTAAAAACTTTAAAAATGAGAAGGGAATGACCAGATAAAAATGATTTGCATTTATTAGTGGTTTGTCACAAAAGAAATAGTGGAAATTTAAACCTAAAGATTTTCCTTCTTTTTTCAGTTTAAGGATCCTCCACACACCAGGGGAAAGTTTTGCATACAAGCCCATTCTTCTAAAATACTTGAAGATATGGATTTTTAGTATGTGTTCGACTTGAAAATGAACACAAAAACTTTCAATTTTGGGGTAAAATCAACCTTTTAGATTTTACCGATCATCATAAAAAATAAAAATCCCTGCAGTATTCGAACTCGGGACCTGCGGGTTGGTAGACCGAAGCTACACCCGTTACGCCACAGAGATAGTCAACAAAGTTTGGCGATATAAACTGTTTCTGAATGCGTTGAAAGCGCCATTTTGTGACGTACTGTCATAAAAAGTAGAAGTCACGGGGTGTCGAGGATCCTTAATGAACCGTTGATCCTAAACAGCTCCTTGCAGTTGTTTTTCCTCCAAAAGTCGAGTAGATATAAGTTTTTCTCCGAGGGAAAAGAATGCTCTATGATATTTTTTTTTTATTTCAATACAAAGGTTTCCCCTCACGTGATTGTAAAGAGTTTAGAAAAAAAAAATAATGTTCATAGAATGCCGATCGGGATATATATCAATTTTACTACTATGTCAGACTGAATATCTTGTTTACATCTGCTCACAGTATGCATTGTCGATATTCAATTTTATCTAGCAACTACCTGTTGCATTGATCGAAGAAAGGTTACCAAATAAACCAAAGCTATATTTGGTCAATGCCCTAATGTAGCCTAAATGTAAAAAAACGAAATAAGATCGTTTTATTCATGGAGTTATTTGTTTCGTTTCTGATCTAATTATGTGTATTGACTAAACACTGTTTTCCTCAAAGTGGAATAGGACGGATGCAAACAGTTCGTAGTTTGTGTGGACCGATGCTAAATTAATATAAGACGAATATCAATATATATTCCTGCTTAAAACTAAAACATTAAATTGGTAGAATTTGATAAATCATTCATAAAACGGACAAAATATTTCATAAAATGCTTTTGTTTCAATGATAATGTTTACACTATACAGAAGGATAACTATACATGCAAAACTATCAGCATTTCAAATACCACGGACGGAAAGATTAAAATAAGTCGACAGTTTCAACCTCTGGTTTTCTATATATTTAAACCTCGATATCTCGAACCCCCAGACTTGCACAAAATACGTTTTACTCGATTCTAAAGAGATAACTTGGTTATTAGATTGTATAATTATGTTCTTTTACCCTCTCTTACAATCAAATTAATTCCCGATATAAGTGAGTCTTCAAAACGAGACGGTAGCGTTACATGCTACAAGTATGCGACTGCAACATTTATTTTGCATATAAAAGCAACTTAGACAATTTCAACATTGCATGCATCAGTCTGATCTCATTCATTTTAAATTAGATGCACTAAAGTTTAAATCATAACATCAAATTACTAATTCGTCTCAAATTAATTCATAAATTAAACGCCCATAGTAACAAACTGCTAGAACATGTATATTGTTCCACTGAAAAATATTAAAAATTCATTATAATCAAAAATAAAAATTACTTTTCCTTCCTTCTTACATACCATCATATTATTCGTCTGTTTGAACCGGAATAATGTTCATTGCACAAATAAATATTACTTTTCCTTCCTTCTTTCATAGCATTATATTATTTGTCTGTTTTATAGAGCCAGATTTATCTTCAATTGTTACTAAACTACGCGTTTTAAACAATAAAAAAAATTGACATCATATTACGCTGATAAAAACCATTCGAACATAAGTGATTTGTTTAAGATGGCATTTATAAATGTCACACAGATGATTGAAAAAGAGAGGCAAACAGTCGCTCCACGGGACTTCTGGAGATGTGCACGTGAAGATCAAGTAAAGCACAAGAGCAACGATTCTCTTGTTTTTGATAATTGTTTAACTGAAACTGTATCAAGTGTCTCTTCTAGTGACCAAGTCAGTGATAAGCGGAACGAGAAAACTGATATAGACAGAAGATTCACACATGATAAGAATTTGATGAAAGACCTGGAAGAAGACTCGGACAATATTGTAAGTGAAAACATCTCTGGTGACGATTTGGACGCGACAGATTTTTTTGACAGTGAGGACGAATACTGGGATAGTCTCAGAAAAAAAGACATCAAAGAAGAGTTATGTCCACGTTGTCGCTTCTATCATCTACCGCAAAGCATTACAGATTTCCCCTTATGTAAGTTCTTTTTGGATGTTCCATTGCATAATATTACAACATTTGAAAAATAATTGGTTTTAAAGTTGTTTCTGTAGTAATTTGATTTCGATTATCTATCTATCTATCTATCTATCTATCTATCTATCTATCTATCTATCTATCTATCTATCTATCTATCCTTATATGTAGGACATTTATGTTTAGGTCATTACCAGGAAGTTTATGATATGTCTCCAGCATTTATACCGGATGTTCAAAAGTTCGCAAAAGAAAACAATTTTGAAATACACGACGTGTATGGGGATGAAAACTGTCTGTTTCGTGCAGTAGCAGATCAGTTCATGATCAATGGCTGTCCTGGGCACACAGAAGTATCGTTACGTGATACAGCTATCGAGTAAGGCAGTTCATTATGTTAGACAAAAAGATCATGTATGCACGCTGAAGTTCCATGTATTTTTATCATACTCAGTATAACCTACATAGTATAAACTGTTTATATATCCTAATTGATATTAAGTTACATATGTTAATAAAGGATTTCCTTATCTATCTGAGTAGTATTCAACAAAACTATTATTTACATATTCAACCCCCCTTCCTCCAAGGTTGTGTTTTGCAACGTCATTACCAGAGTACGCTAGGTTAAAAAATACATTTCATTCTTGATATGTATTACATTCCAAATAACACAAGCAGGGTTTAGAATATTATCTTATTACTAGTATTGTTATACATCTAATATGTTAATTGAAATCAACTAAAACTGATTGGTTTTAATACATTTTTTTTAAAATTTTCTCTCCCTCTAATTAAACCATGTCTACTTTTTGGTTGAAAAAAAACCCCCAAGAACATCGATAAATGGTTGATATTACCCTAAATTTGGACTTCGCTAAATGTAAGCAAAGTGTTAATAACATGTGCATCAATTCGAATATTGTGTGCAGTTTGAAACATTTCATAAATGATACTTTTGATGGCATTTTTTTTCTATATAGACTTTTATGTAAATCTTTCTTATACAATTTGTTAAATATTAAAGTAATATCTAAATAATATGTGTCATGTATAATCATTTAACAGTTTTTCGTATGTGTTATTGATGCACGGATTATTTCGGATCAGATTGTAAATATTACATTACAATATGTGCTCCCCAAAGAAAGTCAACCATCATTACTACTTTATAATAAATTTTTCAGCCGCTTGAGATTAGATCCTAGAAAATATGGAGTAAATGAATCAACTTTTCTGCCAGGAGAGTCATGGGAGGAATATATCCAAAAATTCGATAAAACCAAGCAATGGAGCGTTAATACGATTTTGCAGGCACTGGCGGACGTTTTCCTTTTGCAGATCAGTGTTTTTAATTTTGTTCACAGCAATATTACACCTTCCAACATTACTATAAAATCAACTGAGAAGGTTGTACCAAAACTTTTTAATATTTTCCTTGGACACGTTGGGGACTTTCATACGTTTAGCTTGCGTCCTTTGCACTGGATGACAGAATTGCCTTACAGTAATTTGTTTTTCTTGTTTATTTTCATCTCATTTTTTGTTAATAGAAAACGTAATAGCTTTTCTAATTTATATCCGTTGTCTCTTGAGACTAGATAAATAGATATATACATGTTTCTTGATAGATAGATAGATAGATAGATAGATAGATAGATAGATAGATAGAT
>WFKH01003881.1:48440599-48450991 GCA_016163765.1 Magallana hongkongensis
TATCATATCATATTATACAATATCGTATCATATGATACGATATCATATATGATACAATATCTTCTCATATGATACAATATTACACATTGCAATATCATATGAAAAAATATCATGTGATAAAATAATATATAGTACATTATCATATTATCAATATATAATACATTATCATATTATACAATATTGTTTCATAATATACAATACTATACATAACAATATCATGATACAATATCATATAATAATGTGCCAAAAAAATGAAACAAAATCACATCGTATCATGTAACTTTTTACAATATAATGTATGATATAATATTGTATCATATAAAACAATAGTGTATCATATCATACAATACTTTATCATAGGAATCATGTTATATCATTAAACAACAAACACAATTATCAAGAAGGTTTAGATTTTTTTTGCATCCTTGATAATGGAGATCAGGCTCTGCATCTGAAGCTACCTCTGCGATTCATTTATATTATAGTTAAATCAACTATGCAAGTTTAAAATAGTACTATTATCTATTAAACATGTGACCTGTTCCAATAAACTAAACCTCATCCAGCATCCGAAACCTATGGCTCAGATTCAGCATCCACGCCTGTCAGGTGCATCAGTATCATAAGACACACTATCCTTGCAAGTTTGGTGAAGTTAGGACAAGTAATAACTAAGATATAATCATCAGAGGGCACCTGCTCCAAAAACTTTAACCAGCTCTTAAAACCTTAACCTCCCCCAGCATCCGAAACCTATGGCTCAGATTCAGCATTCAAGTCTGTCAGGTGCATCAATATCATAAGACGCACCATCTAGCAAGTTTGATGAAGTTAGGACCAGTAATAACTAAGATATAATCATCAGAGGGCACCTGCTCCAAACACTTTAACTAGCTCTAAAAACCTTATCCTCCTCCATCATTCGTAACCTATGGCTCAGTTTCAGCATTCAAGCCTGTCTGGTGCATCAGTATCCATGCAAGTTTGATGAAGTTAGGACCAGTAGTAACTTAAAAATTGCTATCAAAGGGCACTTGCACCAAAAACTTTAACCAGCTCCAAAAACCTTAACCTCCTCCAGCATCTGAAATTCATTGCCCAGATTCAGCATCCAAGTCTTTCAAGTCCATAAGTAGGTCCAGATGCATCATCCATGCAAGTTTGGTGAAGATAGGACAATTAATAACAAGTAATAACTACAGGACCTGCAACAAAAACTTTAACCAGGTCACGGCGCCGACGCCATGGGTATAGCATAAGCTCCCCCCGACTTCGTCTCGGTGAGCTAAAAATTAAAGAAATGTTGCAATATTTTTAAATTATGATATACACTTTGCCTTTCAATGTGACCTACACATACTAGCTGCAGAGATTTTCTAATATAAGACAGGACTTTTATTTTCATTTTCCAACCGGAAGGATGGGTTTCCTTCCCAAACCATATACCAGCATTTAATTTTCATCTTCCAAATATCCAAGTCATTCTGAACACGGAACATCGCCTACCTATTGATTTTTTATATTTATTTCAAATTAAAACATAGACATAGACATGCCTGAGTATTTATAAAGTCAAGTGCATTATTTGGTTTGTTTACAATCGATGCATAATATGCGGGTTTAATAAACCCAATCATTCGGGGGACGAAATTAAACGGTTCCCTTTTCTAAACATTTCCACAATGCATTTGGTTTTGGTTGTTGTTTTTTTTTTGCCCATAAAGTAATTATTATTATTTACTTTGAATGTTTCTAACTTTGAAAGGAGAACGTTTCTACTGGTGTTAATAGGCGAAAGTCTATAACTTTCCAAGATAATTGGTTTGTATGGAAAATTATTTGATACTGTAATAGCCAAAAAATCGGTCCATGCAGATTTAAGTTTGATTACTTGTGCAGAATGAACTTTTAAACGCATTTCATTACCCCCCCCCCCCCCCAAAAAAAGAAGAATCTTATATAAATTAAATTTCTGCAAATTTACCAACAACTTAAGCTTAAAGTAAAACTATGAAACACATTGAGAAATTACGTCTGACAAATATCACTTTTGGTGTAAATTCCGTATATTGAAACATGCAATGTGCCGTTCAAAATGTGAATGCTCGCATGTACTAACAAGAGCCCCATGAGCTCCATCGCTCAACTGAACAAGAATAGGCATGATAAAATCAGCTTATTAGAGTCATGATACAAAATATCTGGGCAATGTAGTATAATACATGTAGATTCTGTATAAATAAAAATTCATTTCCCTTTGGATAATCTTATGTTTATAATCAAGTCCCTTTTCTAACAGGATAATTCTATAGTCTTATCACATTGAGCATTTCAGTTCTCAACAAGATCCTAAACATTTGTTTATATATGGGATATAAACCTACATCAAACTCTGAACGCCTTGTGAGGCCCAAGAATCATCCAGAGGCTAAAGTCTAAACAATTTTAAAGAATCAGCAATTTGTCAAAATGCTTGCATATAAGTAAAACCATATATTATATCATTTTAGTTTTTGTGAATTTAAATATTTTCCTTTGTAATATTTCCCCAATGTGGCCTCACCCTTCTCCTCAAGATTTTGAATATATACAGCCTAAGGTTTCTTTCACTATAATTTACTCTATATATTTCTATGTAAAACTTCAACCCCCAATTGTGGCCCCACCCTACCCCCGGGGATCATGATCTGAACAAACTTGAATCTACTCTACCTGAGAATGCTTCCACATAGGTTTCAGCTTTCCTGGCTGATTAGTTTCTTAATTAGCAGAAGATTTTTAAAAATTTACTCTAAATATTCCTTTGTAAAAATTCGACTCCCATTGTGGCCTAACCCTACCTTCAAGGGTCATGATTTTCACAACTTTGCATGTACAATAGCTAAGGATGCTTTCACTTAAGTTTTAGCTTTCCTGGCTGATTAGTTTCTGAGAAGAAGATTTTTAAAGATTTACTCTATATATTCCTATGTAAAAAGTCGACCCCCATTGTGGCCCCTTTTTCCTCCTGGGCGTCATGATTTTAACAACTTTGAATGCACACAAGCCGAGAATGCTTCCACGTAAGTATAAGCATTCCTGGCTGATTAGTTTCTTCTTAGAAGATTTTTAGAGATTTACTCTATATATTCCTATGTAGAAATTCGACCCCCATTGTGGCCCACTCTTCTCCTGAGGGTCATGATTTACACAACTTTGAATTGAAAAAAATAATTTTTAGACCTTTGAAAAATAGTTTTTCCATATATGCAGTTAAAAGTCAAATTTGCAATGATCTTTTATCATTTTTTTCATCAAAAGAACAGTGTACTGATAATTATTGCAAAAAGGTAAAATTAAGCAATAGCTTTAATCCCAAAATTATCCATTTTGTCATATATTGAAATGTACAGCAACTACTTTCGTAACGCAGCCGGACCGTCTAATAACTGACAGCTTTTGCTTATAAATTAGCTATAACGTTTTTGTCTTTTCTTTGTTTGTACACAATTTTTATGATTATTCTGCTTTTAATGTGGTTTATGTATATAAGGTAAAACCTGGTTATTTCGTGCTGATTAATTCATATTTTTAGACTAGGAATTCTCATTTTAATTTGGATGTAAATGTATTGGGCTCGGCGTTCCAAATTCCTCATTTATTTTATGTACATGTCATCTAGAATAATCAATTTTTAATTCGTCATTAAAGTGAAGCAGACGCACAAAATATTTTGCAGATTTATCCCATTATCATCAGGAGAATCTGAGATCTGTTGTCAAGTAGACATTAGTATGCTTCATACTTACCTAAGCACCTGATCCCATCTCCATTGTAATGGAGGTCCGTGTTTACTTAAGGTTAGTATTTTGACCATCACAAACAAACCAAATCATCAACGTGACAAGGAGAGCACGACGGGTGCGACCGGTCAACAGGGGATGCTTACTCCTCCTAGGCACCTGATCCCGCCTCTATCTTTTTAGAGGTCCGTGTTGCTCTGCTTTGAATTTGTATTTTACTTTATGGATTTTTGAGATGGTTTACAGTTTGTTATTGTCATTTTTATGCATCCAGAGCGGCGTAGACAAAAGACCCTTAATCAGGAAAAAGGATGACGACTTCTGCCTCAACGCCGAAAAAGCAGCGAGTGTCTAGTATTTAATTCCCTTGCAACCTGCCGAATTCATTGCTACTAAAAATAATCAAGGTACAGTAACTGTGAAATGTGGCGATAACAAACAATGTTCTAAATCAAAAGTCCAAAGGAAAAATATAAATCAGGATTAGAGCAAACACGGACCTTTACAAAACTTAGAGGTAGAATCAGGTGCCATGGAGGAGTAAGCATCCTCTGCTGATCGGTCACACCCGCCGTGTGACCTTTCTCGAAATCGGGAAAACGGGAAAATCCATAGACAATTCGGTGATTAATAATGGTCTGACAAGAAGTATGAAAAACGTCAGTCAGAATACGACCTAGCGGAAGATTGTATTTGCCGACAGAGTCGTTGTATATATTGACTATAGAACCTACGAAATGATGAATTTAATTGAAACTGATGATAATCTTGTTTTATCAACTTTTTTGTCAGTAGTTTGCCTCGTTTTAGAAATGGTTTATACGTAGAGCATCCCCTTGCGTATCGAATCAACTGAAAGACAAAAACTCCAAAATCAGGTGATGAAGGTATATTGCTACATAAATAAGGAAAGTTGACGATAGAAAAATTGAAGTCATCACGTTTATTAAAGTTGTGTTGTTAGGCAACCATTAATGTCTTATTCTAGTAAAATATACTTTTATTTGACCTTCTTGATACTTTGACAAATCAAGTTCATTATTACCTTTAGTAGTGCATTTGCCCTTAAACGTAATGGAAAAATTATAATAATCAGTTCATCAATTTTAGTAGCCGTCTTTTTCATGAACCAAATTTAAAATCAGCAAAATTAAATGTTGTTGGAAAATTGAGTATTTCATAATTTGTTATAATTATCGACAAAAACTTCATATATACACCACAACGCTGCACGAGTGTGCCGATTCACGTTTCTATTATCTGAAGATAATCGCTAAATGCAGGGCATACTGCACTATCTTGGGCCAGCAAGGTAAACAGAAAGGCATTGTTATTCTAATCATATTGTTTAGAATAACAACAATTACGAGGGTTGTTCGGATATTATTGTGACATTTTCTCTTATTCTTTTACGACAAAAGATAGACCCTTGAAATTTCACCAAAATGTAAATCAGGATAGAGTTTAACAATGTAAGATGTTTCTTGTCCATGGCATGAATAGATCATTCCTGGTAAGCGGATTAATGCCCCTTCGTCGAGTAACCCGGCGAAACCGCAAACTTTTCGCAACGTTATTTCAACGCTTCTCATTGCTCCTGTTTTTTAAACACCTTACAAACGAACGAAAATAAGAATTAATATTATTCTTTAATTCTCATCTTTTGTTTTTTTTCAAAATGTCATCATTTACATTTCTCTCATTCTTGATTTTTTGTGCAAAAAAATTCGAGTTAATTTTACCCGAAAGTCAAATTACTGTGAATGTCTCCTGCAATCATTTTGTACATATTTAAGAACTGTTGACAACAGTTAATGTGTAAAAAGTACTTGGTATTTAGTCCCTTTGCCTTAATAAATTCTAGTTAAATAATCATGTGAAAAAAAATATATGATAAACTGAAGCTCTTTATCCCTTGTCATCGTATAGTTTTTGTTTAAGCAATCACGTGGCCTTAAAATGTCTCCTGCTTTCCACCAGTTTGATGTCAAAATTCAATGTAAAGTCGTTGTCAGATTTCTATTGCTTGGTAAATATAGTTGTACCATATCCGTATTTCAACTCGAACATAAGTGAAACTTGATCAAAAGTTAGTCGCAAAAAATAGCAAAATGAACATATTTAATTGATTTCTTTTATCATTAACTGTAATGGTGCCGGGTACATCGACCATCGACTTGTTTATCTACCGTCGTACACAAAATATTAAATATTCTTTTAATATTACTTTGTTTAATTATAACATCCGAACAACTCTCGTACTGTGATTAAAGTATGCTGTCAAATGAAATATCATAATTGCAGACTAATATCGACGCCTTTGGGTAACGTTGTTAAAGAACAATTCGTTTACACTTGAATGACTGATAATGATATCGATTTGTTCAAATTTTTGTTGCCGTGTTATCTCAAAGACCAAAACGCGCTACATCGAATTACCCCAAAAGACCCAAACGGACCCAAATGGAACTAAAATGGACCCAAAAGGAATCCAAAAAGACTCATAATGTTGGATTTTATGTACAAATGATAGCATAATTCCACTTCTTTATGTTTGTAGAAGTGAATTATTTCACCTGTAAATAAAAATATACTGAAAAACTAGATTTTTTTTTCATATCATATTGCATAATTCGTGTTAATATGTATTTCATCGCCACAGATCGCAATTTTGAAAATATCACAAAGAATTATCTATGATTTTGTTTTCTTTGTTTGCTTATGAATTTACTCTAATCAGTTAAGTTTTAACTGGTATGTTAACATCTCATATTTCATGGTGAATCAAGATCTATCTTATAATTCCCGTATTAAATTTCAAATATATTTCTACGTATCCTAAAGTTATCCCAAATATGCATTTAACCCATCAAAATATATATTATATGTGTAATTAATAACGTTAATTAATGGTTAATTTGATTCCTTTTTGGGTCCTTTTGAGTAAATGGTTTCACCCCAAAATGTGCAAACGAACCTAAAAGTTTTCATTACTTTTCTAATATATATTCAAAAGTTTAGTTTTTTTTATAATGTAAAAGCATTATCCACGCTGTAACTCCTAAAAAACTCTGGTTTTGAAAGAAATATTAACGTTTGTCTCCATCACAACTATATATATAAATTATTGAATTTAAACAGGGTCAAAGAATTCATACGCGACAATCATTGTGTTACTCTTTATATGTTTGTAAAATATATGTAATGAATTATATAGATATTATTTCATAAAAGCAATCCTGTATTAGCATATCATTTGCAGAACTAATCTTATAATATTCATATGTACCAGTTCAGTTAATCTTATGAGCATAGAACAAACCTAAACCGTCATTTGAGTTAACTTTATCTGAGTTCTTTACAGTCAAATACTTTTAATTGGAAAAAAAACTTTCTGTGTCATTTAAGGAAAGACATTTTTTCAACCCCAACATAACATGTTTTTCCTCGGACTGAAATTTCACCGTTTCATTGGTTTAAACATGGCACGTGACTGCCGGATATATCTCTATGTCTGTTCGACGAGATTTAATATTGGGCAATATTTCCTACGCTTCGCCTATTCATCTCAATATTTAAAATTTCAAAATCTTCAATACAGAAACTAGGTTCCGTTAGTTCTTAAGATATTTAAAGTAGTTGCCTTTTGAAATTACCTTTTAATAAGAATAATTGCCCCATTGACGTCACATTATATCTCCTAGAGCAGAATAAAATTGCAGCGTCGAGATTTGCTCAAACATCTGGGTAGGAAAGTGAGAATACGTTTAAATTGAAAAGAAACAAAACAATATTTGTGAACAAGGGTGCAGTGAAGAATTTCAATGAGTAATGAAAAGGTGAGAATGATAATTTTGAAGAGTTTGATTGTGTAAAATTGGACCAGATATAAGGCAGCTTTTACATGCATAGATTTGCGTAAATCATCGCTTTTTGTAAATAAATGTCTCACTTGATAGTCCTCGGGAAAACAAAACAATCGTAATTAGTAGTGTGCAGTACAATATTAGTTAAAGTGATATATATTAATATATTTAGTCTAAATCTTGTCAAACGTAGCTTATCAGTCATTTTATGCATAGAGTATTATACTTCTATAGATTACTATCGATACAATACATATTTTCAATTACCCCATCATCATTGGGGTTTTTTTTTTGGGGGGGGGGGGCGGATTTGTGAATAAAAGACGTGAATATTTTAGGATTTTCTTGTTTACTTTCCTCATAAATAGTTCATTGTATTGGACAGGGAACAAAAAATCATAAATCATTATGAAAAGAGCAACTGTTGCATTAGGAATTGTTTCATGGGAGATCTCCGCCGGATCATCTGCCAGACAACTGATAAACCATCGTAACAATAATGTATGTTCTTATTCATAATACATGTCAATGGCCCCCTGGATACACTTCTTTGTAAAATAGCTATGTTTTTCTTCGCTTCTATCAATGGTTTCAGTGATGTACATTGTACTCTAACCACAAAACAGACAACAACGGAAGTACGGATGTAGCGTGTGCAGTTTTTTCACTTTTAAATACAGAATGAATCTTCGATTTGCCGTGATTTAAACAAATCACACGTACAAATATGTCGAGTTTCGAAACCTGGTTTCATTTATATATAACTTGCTGTTTAGTTCTGTATACTGGTAAAAGATTTATCAATAGTCTATTATTATAGTACATATTCAATTAACGTTTAACTATGATATTTTACTAATTTTCTCGATCGGATCGTAAATTTTTTTTATTGATAGCAATATGTACAACGACAGCCGAAGATTGGAAAGAACAATGGGATTACGTAACAGTCCGCCCAGGAGCACGGATGTTTTACTGGTTGTACCAGACTACGTCCCCTGGAGGAATTAACAATGTTCCGCTTATCATGTGGCTTCAGGTAAGAGTATGAATGAAATGGCATGAAAATAATAGGGTTTTTATCGAAATAAAAAGTAAGAGAGCACTTTACAATAAAAATTGTTTTAAATGAAATACCATTGTCAATTTGTAGGGCGGGCCAGGACAATCATCCACTGGTATGGGGAATTTTGAAGAGATAGGACCATTAGATATTTCTCTGAAGCAGAGGAATACAACTTGGGTATGTCTGATCTGATCTGATTAAAACAATAAATACATGAGATGCAAAATTAAAATAATTATTCATCTGTTCATTGAATTCAGTATTTTTTAACTTTAATTCTAAATCAAAATACTTAATGATGATGATGATGATGATGATGATGATGATATAAACAGCTTTCAGAGGCGAGCCTACTGTTTGTGGACAGTCCCGTTGGTTCTGGTTATAGTTATGTCGAGTCGGAAGACCTTTACTGTAACAGCACAGAGATGATAGCGGAGGATATGATAACTTTTTTGAAAATTTTCTTCAGCAGTGTCATTGGAAAAACGTTTCAGGTAAATTCATTTATAAGCATGTTAAGATAGACATTTGAGCAGTTTAAAAAAATATTTTACTGAAAAAGTTTCTTTCATTTCTGTGCTTTTTAAATTGATAAGTATATTTTTGATGAGATATGCTTTTCTTTATCTTTTTCACCATTCAACTTTGTTTGCAAATTGAAATTTCATTTTCTTTCAGGTGGCATGTAAAATGCAAAAATATACATATATTCATGTATTTTTTTTCCATAAAATTTTTAATTAAATGAGTGAAAATTTAAAATATAAAAGCCTATTCAATTTGTATGAATATAGAATTACTCTGTTTTGTTCCATTTGTTGACGCCTCAAGGTTTTCGTCGTAAAGTTTTAAATCATGATTGTAAGAAATCCATTATTACTTTTAAAAATGAGTCTTTTTTCATATTACCAAGAGTTCATGCCTCGTTTATTCCTTTAAGGTTTGCTTATCAATATTAGATTTTTAATAAGAATAAAATTTTTAGATAATTTAAAAAACAATTTGTTATTTATGAGGAAGTGTAACAACGTATCTTTATGTTATAACATCACATTGGCTATCATTTTTTATTTAACCATCATTTTTCTTTATCTGTACATCTTATTATCTACTGTGTAATATATCATTAATTTTTTAAAATCCATTTACTGTATTAGAAAAGGTCATGTTTATTTAGATGTGAAAAAATGACTGAAGTTCTCCCCTTGAAAGAACAAAAATAATATCTTTGAAATTTATATTTATATGTGTGTGGTTTGTTTAAATTAATTACAGCAAGTTCCATTCTATATCATGACCGAGTCTTACGGAGGCAAAATGACTGCTGTGATCGCAGATCAGCTGATTCAAGTGAGTTATAATTTAGAATATCTGTAGATATGCACCAAAACATGCTAAACTGTACAATTTTGTCTATCTAAACAAATGTGAGTGTACATGTAACCCTAGTTCAATGATAATATCCGTGCAGAGAAATGTGAACTTTTCAAACAGGTAAAAAAAAAAAGTGGGTTTTCTACACACAATTCATAATGTGTTCAGGCGTCACTTTTCTTTGGTTTTTGAGTCTGCGTCTTTTCGTTATCGTATTTTTTACATTTTACATTCTCAATATAATCACTAGGTCAAATACCATTTATTTAGCATAAAACATTTAATTCAAGGTAAAAAAAAA
>WFKH01003881.1:48455991-48482768 GCA_016163765.1 Magallana hongkongensis
TAGTATTACATCCTCTATTTCATATATAACAACTGACAACAATGCTAAAATCTACACGACCCAACTTGTTCTAAATACGTTCTTTTAACCCTAAAAATTACTTTCAAACGCAATGGACTACATAAATTGCAACCTTGCATGAAGAAATTGCATAACTGTCTAATGACTTCAAATAATATAATAATTCATATAAAGAAACTGACGACTATGCTAAATATACATGACCCAACATTTTCTAGATACATTCTTTTAACTATAAAAATTACTTTCAAATGCAATGGACTACAGCAACCATTGCCTGAAAAAATTGCATAACTGTCTAACGCAGGTAATATATTTTTTCTTCAATGCTAGCTAATTTCATACCGGAAAAAACACTTTAGAAAACAATATTTCGTTTAGCAGTACTCTACCGACTGTAAATTATCGTATATTAATTGATAATAAAAGTTTGGCTAGATTTTGTTTTTTACAAAAAATGAATAAATATTTCATGTTTTCATTGAATCAATATTTTTTTCATATTACATCAATCTTTTTAAGTTATAAATATATTGAAGGTACATTGAAATGGGTGAGCACACTGGACATTTACAGGAAATACTCCAAAGCCGGAAGGCAACCCTTCCCATGTCCTCAACAGATCAAAACCACCTGCGGATTCGTGAAAACCTACAATAACTTCTCTATGTTCTGGATTATGAACGCAGGTCATATGGTAAGTTATATTATTATTTCTCATACCAAACACCGATTTAATCAATCTTCGTGATTATTTATGTAACCATTACCAAATTTTAAAGCAGCATATTAAAGGTAAAAAATATCAAGAGGCATTGAATTTATGTTTGTTTTATTCAAGATAAATTATTGAAAACGTTGTTGAAAAGCAAATTATATAGGTATGCCGTTCTAAATTGGATAATGCTTGCATTATGATTAATGAAAACATAAATGATTTAATTGTTTTTATTATATCACATTTTGTTATAGTAAATTTTTGTTGTTCTATAAAAAGGTAAATGATAAAAAATGTCATGTAACTGTAAATAAACAGATAATTTTAAAGCTTTTTTTATTCTATCAGTTATCATGTGTTTGTTACGCAATTAATCAATATCCATTACATCTGAAGTTAAGAACTTTCTTATAAGTACAATATATTGGCGTTTTTGCAGTTTGTTTTATTACATGTATTTTTATAATGTTTTAGGTACCTAAAGATAACGGTGCTGCAGGACTGGAAATGATCAAATGGATTCTGAAAACGAATAAAAAACAAAAATAATCAAATTTTTAAACAACATTTTATTTGACATTTTAGTCATAGTCAATTTGATATGCAAGAGCTTTTTTCATGTATTGCATTTTTGTTCATAAGACAAGCTTTAATTAAACATGGTACATACATGTACTTTTTGTGAAGGTGTTGGTACATTGTACTTAAAACATGTGTATTTTGTTGTAGTCGAAGAATAACCCGGTTTTATTTCTATCACACTAGATGATATCACGCGCAAGCGCAGTAATTAACATTTTACACATTAATATGATACAATGTTATTAATAATATGTTGAACCATATTTTTTGTTCATTGTTGTATATACTATGTCTTTTTTCTTTATTGCTTTCTTAACCTGTTCTTTAAAATAAAAATAAAAAAACTTACTGCATGGCTGGATATTTAGAGAAGCGGACAGGGGTGAAAAATCTAAACTGAAATTGATGTATATACGTACGTGGCCTTAATTCTTATTGTTGCAGGATTGAAAAATAACTTTTTAAAAAATTTTTTTCAAACCAGTGAGTAGGTATTTAATGCGTCGTATCTCTAAATTTTGTTTTAGGTCAGATTACATTACATCTATAATATTTATCCTGTCTCAAATAAGAATTACAGATAGATTTTTTTTTAAATAGGAAGGGAGGGTCAGCCCCTCCCTCCCCCCTTCAACTTCCTCGTTTTATGCCTAATACAATCTGTTCATTATTTACAAATTAATGTCTAAGGTTAACTACCAATCTGTCGTGGTATAAAAATGATTAAGATTAAAAAAAAAAAATGTCCAAATAGAAGGGAAAATTTGACGCATTGATATATCCACAATGACTTGTCTACAGAGAAATATTTTTTTCAACCAATAACATAGACAATTTTTTCCTACAAGTTATTTCTCGCGGTCGTAATCTTGTACGTCAAGACGGTAAAATATATGATTTATTCATAATTTCTTTTTAAAAACAGGTGTTTGTGGCTTGAGATTTTGATTATATTACAGAGTGATTAAATGGACCGAAAAAGAATTGATATTTAACACATAAGCAAAGTAAAAAAAAGTAAAATTGTCTTGTTTTCTATCATATGATTTTGATTTATTGCATAACGTCTAAACAGCTTTAGTCGCCGCTTATCGCGCAGGAAAAACAACTTCGATTGTATTTAATGGACAGTCGAGGGAACATTTTACCTATTTTTTAAACCTTGATATTAATAAATACAATGTATTATATACTGGGATTTAAGTTCAACTTCCTTCGATCCAATAAAACTCTCTACTTTAAACCTCAGTAAAAAGTTGTTACATGTTAGACATAACTTATATAAACAACAACAAAAATCTGTAAAATTACAATTTCATGTAAATGAATGGAGAAAAAGGAAATGAATGAACAAAATGAATATAAACCATTTGAAATAAACATCCACTTATAACTGTAATTTGTTTTCTTATTGCACGAAATATTTATATGTTTTTTGTTAATTAGTATAGCTACATACAAAGTCTTAATAAGATCTGAATGGAGCTCAAACCCTGAGTAAACGTAATCCATAAAATGAGAAAATTAAAAATCGATTCAATTTGAAATTAACATATATCATTGATGTTATTCTTTTTTTGGTTGAATCTACCGATAGACATTTTGTGGTACTTTCATGTTATTTTAGAGGAGAAACAAATAAGTGCCACATAATTGACGCGTCTGAGATTTTTTACTTGACATTGAAGGGATAAGATAATGGCCTCGACCTGACCCTGTTACTAAAATAAGACGGTCAATTTTATTTTAAATGATAATGTCCTTGTAAACATTGTCAAATATATTTTCTGTTACATAAGAAAAAAAAACAAGAAGAAGATTCACAGAAGGTTACATTTTTAGTGGATAAGAAATAAAACACTAAACACGCATGCGTGGTGTACCGGTATGAACAGATGGAAGACGTGTGGATTTTTCTTGATTTTTGACGAGTTTGATTAAACTTTATAACGAGACATGTTCTTTGATAATCGTGGAGATGTGTAAATGATATCCCGAAAGCAAAAATAAACACAACATATCCCATTTTTTTATGCTAAAAAGAATTGTAAACAGGACACGATTTTATTGATTTAAACTGAAAAGTGAATAATTCTGCATCATTGTTAACTATTTGCAATTGTGAGCATATAACTCAAAAATGATTGTACATTTGAATTAATCTCATGAATTGCAATTGGTGGATTAAAGTTTAATAAAATGGAAAACAATTAAATAAACTATATTCAGACAAGTATTCAATTTTTACAATAACACATAAAAATTATTATTATATGATTGATTGATTCCTTGCTTTCTGATTAGCTCATATATATCCAACTATCTAGAAAAAACAGAACGTTATATTCACCTGCACGTGACCTAGGAGGTCAATATAACATTTGATTTTTTTTTACATTGGACTAAAGATAGATTGTCCAATGAAATATTGCGTTTCTCAATTTGTTCGGCTATGGCTTTAAACTAAAATCTTTGCTTGATAACACTCAATTTGCTATGTCTGTATCAATTCTTCGCTGAATCATATAATAAAATAAATTTTGCTGGGTTTTTTTCGATCAATACGATGATTTAGCTACCCGAGAAGTACAATATTCACCTCGCCTCCGGCGAGGTGAATATTGTACTTCTCGGGTAGCTAAATCATCGTATTGACCTCAAAAACAACAATAATTGTATAATATTGAACACATTACATAAAAATTAAATTTATCTAGCATTGGGCTTGTTTCTTTATAAAATTTACCCATAACATATTTTTCCCATCGTTGAACATATAGCTGAAGTTTTCTTCAAAAATGTATTCCATATGCTCTTATTCGCTTTGCTTTTAGAGTAAACATGAATAAAATAAAAGTATCCGGTATACGCAATACCTATTTCATCTATCAATACCTGTTAACTCATTTTGTCAAAGAAATCAACACATGAAATCAATAATGTTTGTATAAGAGCAAGTTTCTATTTATTGTACTTGAAAATTCAATATATTTTTTTTTATAAAAACAGTCAACTTCACAACGACTCTTACCTTCCCTAAAATGGCGACTTCTAATGAAACCGAACCTATGCTGAATATGGAGAAAATTACACCTTTCTCGTGAAGTTTAATGCAAACTTCTCCAGTTTTTAGAAAAATGCTGACCTCAAATCGAAAGGAAAAACGGAATTAAATCACTCTTCCTGATAAATCTTACGAGGAGTTTGTTCTTTTCCTTCGATGTGTCAGTCCTATGGAATATGTTAAATTAAATGGTACGATATGGTAATAGCTTTTAATTTCTGTGATTGGAAATAAATAAATATATGTTATTATTGTGCATAATTAAAGAAATGACAAACGGTCTATTGTTGAGAAATAATTCAATTTTATCATACATTTTCAATGTTTATAATCGTTAATTTTATGCAGTACTAGTATGATACTATTTTTTTTAATATTGGGAATGTCAAAATGCTTCATTGTTTAATATTCGGTCACCGATGCCACTTAAAGGACAAGTTCTAACATGAAAATATCGATTTCAAACGCAGCTTGAGTTTTTATTTACTTTTAAAAGATACATATACATGAATAGACTACCTCGTTTTAACCAAGCGATGGTTAAACATACACTGACGATGATTTTTCAAAACGGACAATGTTTTTTGAAACTTATGGAACAAGCTAATATAGCCTTTTTGCCTGCTGTTCAATTTAGGTTCACTGTATATACTTATGTATATCTATATCATGAATGAAATGCTGAAAAATTTCTTAAACTAAAATAGGTAACGAATTTTATAATTTATTATGAAATATCAAGGTTTCATTTATCAATGTTTAAAATTTATATCTTTATTATTACATGTATTTACAATTTACGATGCATTTGTTGGCCTCTATTATTATAAAATGTCCTTTGGAACTGAGAGTCATTTTATTATACACATCTGTGCAATGTATACGGACATACAGTTTGCAGGGAATTCGTTATTAGTCCCAAGGAGTTGTCTTCTTATTTTACGTTTTTGTACTAAATGTACCTAATATTTCTATTCATTAAGTGTAACTTTATAATGTAGTTTATTACTTGACAAACATAATTTAATGCGATTACTGTGATTTTAGAAAAATATTTATGTAATTCAATATGATATTTTGATTAATTTACTTATTGTCTTAATCAAGTATTATCGCAAATCTCACTTGGGTGTACATGCTGCGAGCGATGGACTGATGCGTTGAGTGACGACACTATTGGGATCGCGAGTTGCAGTTATAAAACAAGCATTTTCATTGGCCGTTTTAGTACCCGCCCACTCTTACCTGCTAACGTGGAATTGATAATTTATGCAGCAACTGCCAGATGTGTCGTTAAACTCAGTATCTGAACTGCAAAATCTAAATCACTGCAATAATTGACTAAGAATTCTCACAATAATCGCTTCTTCTTTTTTTGTGTGTAAACAATTGTCAAAAACACGCTGTTTAAGGTCAAGATCTAGTAAATGATTCCAGAGTGTCTTTTTGGTGCTAGAACCATTATGACGTCATAATTGATTTGATGAATCTTTTCCCGTATTTTACGGCTTTAAAGGAATTATGTAGAAAATCAAACAATATTTTGACATTCTATATTTAATCATGGGAAAAGTAATCCCGGTACCTATATTCAATTTGACATCATTTTAAAGAGGAGGTCAAGAGCTTGTTTAATGCCGTTTTTGGAGAGACTGTAGGCATTCTAGATATATTTCATTAGTCAAAACTGGACAAAACTCCGAGATTTGTTACTTTTATCCTTCATATTTCATATAAAATGTTTGTTTAAAACATGATTTTTCATTGTGTTTATCAAAAATTTTAGCCCCGGTACACCCTATGAAACAAAGATATTGTTATGAAGCATCATTAAAAGAATTTATATCTTGAATTTCATAAACCTGTAGGCACCTTTCATTTACTAGATCTTGACCTTAAACAGGTTCAATCCCCAATTCATTTTTTAGTATAATACATACTTCATCGATAAATTCAAATCATTTTAACGCATCAATTTAAGATGAGGCAGTACTGATTTTGTTGTAGCTTATTCCATAGAATTCACAACAGATACTGAAAATAAATATTACATATATTGCATTTTATTGAACTTTGACTGATTAATATGACACACTTAGAACTACAAGTGTGCATGTGTTTTCAAACATGCACAAAATTTGAAATTCACGGCATGTAAACGTGTTCAATTTTGGACTGATCTGTGATTAACCTTATTTTGTAGCTCACTTAGTCTGTAGAAACATTCATTTTATTATATGTTCCTCGATATTTATCAGACAATATTTACTACTAATTTTGACACTTTACTTGCCGCTGGCTTGCTCTCAAACACGCTAATCGACCTCGGATTGTAAAGTTCACGTGCCGATCGAGTCGCTATTTTACAGTTTTGCATGTATATAAACAAACCACACTTCTTCATTTTACGGAGCTGGTGACGATGTTTCAAAGATTTTCGGTACAGATTTATTGTTAAAAAAAAAGTGAAGACACATGCTGTAAAACGTCTAATGGATTTCCAGTGGATTTACATTTTGCAACAAGTTTTTTGTGAGGAAAAACTGTTAAACTCTGCGATTTTCCATTTTGATGGTACATTGTACATTATGAACGGTAACGTAAAATATATTTGTTCACTAAACAGTTTCTGACGAATTTCTTCACAATGAACTGAAAAGCAAAGTAAAATCTGTGACTTTGATAATCTATATGCGCTGATCCCTGATTTTAGGGAGCTTTTCTTATTCTTTTTTATTTTCATTAACATTATTTACACAATCATGTACGTAAACATCGCCCCGTTTGTTATCAAATAACTCTGTATGTAATTTTTAACTTGCTAGTACAACAATCGAAAACGGCTTTGGACGCCAACAGGATTGGACATACCATAAGGGATCCGCAGGATTGGCAGAGTGAATTAGAGGCAGTGATGGAAGAAATAGTCAACGATAAGGTTGACCAAAACCCCGATATCAAGACCAAATTTGAAACGTTTAACAACGACACCATCTATGCTGAAGGGACGTTCGACATGGAGTGGGGTACAGGACTGGACGTCAATGTCACCTTACATACCGATCCGAAAAAGTGGCCTGGTGAAAACAAACTTGGGAAAATCTATCAAAAGATTGCTCATAAATTCGGCAGAAAACTCCGCAGTGCTTCCGTCCCGCGTACTAAATGAGCGACAAATGAGAGACAGCCAAACATTGAGGAACTGTTGAAAGATGTGCGAAATGACAAGAAAGGCAAGAGAAATGACAAGGGCGGTGCCCGTAAGTAAGTAAACGCCCACAAACTCTTAACAACACATGGACAATTGCTCTTTAAAAATGTACTCTCTAAATGTTAGAGGTTTAAATACTTACAAAAAGAGAACAACACTTTTTGATTGGTTAAAAGATGTTAAATATGATATTATTTTTCTGCAAGAAACTCATTTTGTAAAACAACAAGAATCATCTTTTAATTCACGATGGTTTGGAGAAATAGTGCATTATTTCTCAGAATCTGTACATAGTAGAGGTGTATCAATTTTGTTTAAAAAGAATAGTAAAATAGAGATTATAAACCATTATAAATCTATAGACGGTAGACGACTATTATTTAATATAAAGTATAATGATCAAAAATTGACTTTAGTAAATATCTATGCGCCTAATAATGAGAAAGATAGGATTGATTTTTTCAAAAGAGTAATTACATGGATTAATCAAAATGCGATAAATTTAGACAATGTGATACTTTGTGGCGACTTTAACTGTCAAATAGATACAAATAATAATGATAAAAGCGTTAGTGTCTTAAAGAAAATTTTGAAAACATTTTGTTTTAAAGATTGCTGGTTATCAAGTGGGAAAACTTACAAACAAGGTTTAACATGGTGTAATGGGAATAATGTCCCTCAAAGTAGGATCGATTATGTATTTACTTCAGAACAATTATCATTCCCAATAAATAATATTTTTCTAAGAAAGGCACCAAACATAGACAATAATAGGTTTACTGATCACTTGGGTATATTTCTTGAACTTTATACTTGTGAAAACCCACGGGGAGCTGGATATTGGAAGCTAAATAACTCGCTTTTAGAAAACATAACTTTTTGTACAAAAATAAAATCTTTTATACGCGAGGAAGCGCAAAAACTTGAAAAGGAAGACCCAATATGTAAATGGGAGTATGTCAAAATAAATATCAAAATTTTTTTTATAAATTATTCAAAACAACTAGGTAAATATAAGAAAAATCGAATCAAATTTATTGAAGAACAAATAAAGCAATTAAAATCAAAAGTTTTTGCAGAAATAAATATGACCTATAAACGATTGCTAGAAAAAGAAGTTGATGATTTTTACGCCGAGAAATGTAGTGGCGCATTTGTACGATCCAGATCTGTATGGATAGAAAAAGGAGAAAAATGTTCATCCTATTTCTTAAATCTTGAAAGAAAGCAACAAACGACAAATACAATCAATAAAATAAAAGATAATAATCAAATAGAACACTCGGACAATAAAGGAATTATGGACTGTCTTATAAACTTCTATGAAACACTATACAAAAGCAAAAGTATAAGTGATGACGCTATTGAAACATATCTAAAAAATATAAAATGCGAAAAAATCACAGAAAATGAAAAAAGAGAATGTGATGAACTGCCTACCATGCGCGAATGTGAAACAGCGATAAAATGTATGAAAAATAATAAATCTCCTGGACAAGATGGACTTACGGCAGAATTTTATAAAATGTTTTGGAATGATTTAAAAGACATTTATTATGCATCTCTTCTTAAAAGCATTGAAATAGGAATCCTACCATTCTCTCAGCGAAATGCCGTTTTATCTTTAGTGTTTAAAAAAAAGGAGAAAATGATAATTTAAAAAACTATAGACCTTTAAGCTTAACTAATGTTGACTACAAAATATTTGCACATGTTTTAGCCTTACGATTACAAAATGTAGCTGGTAAAATTATAAATCGCGAACAAAGTGCATATATTAAAGGCCGATACATAGGCGAAAACGCGCGATTGATTTTAGATGTCTTTGAATATTACGTACATAATGATTTGGACGGAATATTACTATTCCTAGATTTTGAAAAAGCGTTCGACTCCATAGAATACAATTTTATGTTTAAAACTTTAGAAAAGTTTAACTTTGGCTCTAAATTTATCGGAATGATAAAAACACTTTACAATAAGCCCACATTTAAACTAAAAAACAATGGATGGATGTCAAAACCATGTACAATGCAAAGGGGAATACGTCAAGGCTGTCCGGTTTCTGCGTTATTATTTATACTTGTTCTAGAAATATTAGCCGTTCAGATAAAAAGCGATAATGAAATCAAAGGGCTATCCTTTCAAAAAAATTACGCGACCGACGATAGCATTAAAATGATTCAACATGCATATGATTGCACAAGTATGGTAAAAGATATTAAATCCTTGACCAAAGTATTAAAAACAATTTCAGAATTCTCTAGAGTTGCCGGACCAAAACTTAATATAGAAAAAAAAGAATGTCTATTAACTGGCTCACTTGTAAATGAATACGCGGAAGAAACTTATATAAGAGGTGTAAGAATTACAAAATCGTGCATTAAATCTTTAGGCATCTATATGGGACATAATAAAAGCGAATGTTATGAGAAAAACTGGACAAGTAAACTTGAAAAACTTGAAAGAATTCTAAGTGTTTGGAAAAAAAGAAATCTTACAATATTTGGAAAATGTACAATTATAAATACCTTAGCTATTTCAAAGATATTATACAATGCTAATATTTTACAAAACCCAGATGTTGAATTTTTTAAAAATGTTTCAAAATTAATATATAATTTTTTGTGGAAAAAACGAGACAGAATAAAGAGAAACACGTTAATTGGAAAAATTGAACAGGGTGGTATTGAGATAATCGATATAGAGAGTAAATTTTACGCTGCTAAAGCATCATGGTTAGAGAGGATAGTAAATCCAGAAAGTACTACACATAGAACACTAAATGATATTTTGCAACAACACAATATTACAGTGTTTGATATTATTACAACCAATGAGTGTAATCCAAACAATTCCGATTTTTTTGAAATGATAAAGCTACCTCAGTTTTACCGAAATGTATTTAATGCGTTTAATAGTTGTAAAATACAAAAATCGGTTGGTAGTTTAACAAGAGATGAGTTTTAAGCCAATTTTTATGGAATAACAAACTTTTTCAATACGATTCAAAGCCACTATGTTTTTATAACTGGCTTAGGTGTGGCATATTATATGTTAAAGATATCTTTAATGAAACGGGGGAAATGTATGATATAACATATTTTTCAAACAAATTAGTTAAAAAGAACAAAATCATTTGTGAATATCTTATGTTAAAAAGAGCTGTTAAATCCTTTAGACAAAAATTTGATTGTTCATATGCAAAGTACGTAAATATAAAAAATGATGTACCTGTTCTTTTTAAAAATCATGTTACAAAATCTATAAGATCTACAAAAAGCAATTTTTACTACTCAATATTCATTGATAATAAATTTCAAAAATCTATCCAAGAAAATAAATGGAAGCGAATATTCAACATTAAGGAGGGGTATATATGGAAAAATGTATATGTGTCCAAAATAAAGAATATGTATGAGAAAAGAATAGCAGAATTTAACTACAAACTGTTAAATGATATATTAAATAATAATGTATATGTGAGTAAATGGAATAAAGATGTATCACCATTATGTACTTTTTGTAAAATCAAAGAAGACATAAAACATTTGCTATATGATTGTGAAATTGTCAAACCTATTTGGGAAATAACTAGTTCTTTTCTTAAGTTTACTGTTACTTGGAAAATTATTGTACTTGGATTTTACAATGAAGTCAACGAAAAAACATTGGTTTTAAACAATTTAATAGCTTTTGTTGCATATACAATATACAAATATAAGATGAAATGTAGATTTGATGATGAAACAATGTCAAAGAAAAACATTCTTTATGTATTAAAAGGTAAATTGAATGTCCAAAACACTGTTTTAAGAAAGATTGATTATATAAGAAATAATGTTTATCAAGATTTTTGTGATTATTTGTAAGATTTGAGGATAGTTAACTTGTTGAAACTTTGTGTGATAAATATTGATGTATGAAAATATGACATTGATTTTAATAAAAGATAAAAAAAAAAAAACAACAAAAAACTTGCTAGTACAACTTTATGAGAAGTTTTCTTTCTCAGACATATCTTTCCACGTGTTAGCATCATGTTCTCAACATGCATTTGATAAATGGGCGGGTCTATATAAATGCGCCAATCAGAATCTTTATTGCGAATCGCAATTGAAATACACACCGATTAGAAAGTGTCAACACTCAACGCAATGCTACATCGATCGTAGTGTGTACTTACATGTAAGATTTGCGATAAAGGGGAAGGAACGTCTTTCAAGTAGAATTTGTATATTTGAACTAATAAAGAGGTTTTAATGATAATAGTTGGTCATACTGTTTTGAAGATAAATTTCATAATTAAGCTTAAATTCACTTTTGAAGTTATAGAAATTGAATACTCTGTCATTTACTGGAGGCTGGCATGATGTAGAATTCTTTTGTATTAAAACCCTAAAACATCAATTATTTTCAGGTCCCACCATCTTTTCCGGTTTACGTATAAACAGTGGTGCTTTGCTCGGATTTAAAGTTGGTTTATGCCTTTCTGTTACTCAAGTGATCAGCTGAACAAAATTGATGATTATGTCAAGCTAATACTAACATTTTTATATGCATAGCTAGTACATTTTATTGAATAAATGACAGCTACTGGTTAATACTGTGCATTCATGAAATCTTTGGGGGCCAGTTTTCATGAACTCTATGCTTTTGGTTTTTTGTGGGGTTTTTGTGGGTTTTTGGGTTGTTTTTTTTGTTTTGTTGTTTTTTTGTTTTTTGTTTTTTGGGGTACGCATTTTTATGTTGCTGATTTTAGAACCGATTTAAAGAAAACAATACTAAGATGTTGCTAACTTTACAACTAACAAGGATTTTAATTCGACATATTTGGTTTCAATATTTAATATTGAAAAATGACCACGAGTCAATGTTAAGCCAATTCAATTTTTTTTTGCTATAACCGAATAAGAATTTGCATTCGCAATGTTTTAAGATACATCCACAGACCTTATAAATTCGGAATTTCTGGTTTAAAAATAACAACATCAGACATTCTCTACGATGCTTGGCATCTGTTGACCATTCCCACAACTACGCTGAAAAAATCTCTGCACTAACCCTCTAAGTTTAGTATGTATATGGAACGCCATCGCTGTCTTATAGCATAAAACTATAGATACATTATGTCAAATTATCATTACATGATGTCAAAGTCCATTACGTGGTGTCAATATATCTTTACACTTTGTCAAATCTTCATTACGTGATGTCAAAAGCACATTAGGTGAAGTAAAAATGTCTTTACATGATGTCAACTTTTTACGTTGTGATGTAAAATCATCCTTGCGTTATGCCAACATTGTACAACCGAGGGCCAATACATCATGACATTATTTCGACACTGTATTACATGGGGCAAATGTATCCTTACATTATGTCAACATTTTATTACATGCTATCAATATATACTTACATTATATCAACACTGCAGTACATATCGCGATTCTATCCTTACATTATGTCAACATTTTATTACATGCTATCAATATATCCTTACATTTTATCAACACTTTAATACATGGTGTTAACACATCATTTCATTATGTCAACACTTTATAACTTGATGTCCAAAGTACATTACCTGATGCGAAAATATCTTGACATTTTGTCTTAACTTTATTACGTGATGTGAATAAATCTTTACATTAGGCCAATTCTCTATTCCGTGATGTACACGCTCCAGTACTTGAAGTCAAAACATCATTCCGTTATACAAACACGAATATCCTCGGCCTTTATATATATATATGTCATGTTTTAAATTCAAAAGAACTAGATACGGTTTCAGTCATATTTTGCCCTGGTTTAGAGTGATTTTTAAAAATATCACAAAAAATTGGAAATGCAACATTTATTTTCACAAAAATACCCATAAACTAAGAATCAATAAATAGTTTCCTGATTAGACTTTTCACAAGCCTTAGGGTAATTGTGACGTCATAAACATTGCATTTTCCCGTAATTTTCATAAAACTGAGCAGAAAATACCAATATTCGTCAGAGGTCTTTTGAATAGTAAACTATGTCCGCAGCTGTCGCCCACGATGAAACTCACATTATAACTTTATCATGTGATATCACATAAAATATATAAATTTCGTTGTGGGCGACGGCTGCGGACACATCTTCCTCTTTAAAAAACTACAAGAAAATGCGCCATTTTTCATCATTTTTCACTAAATCTTAGAAATATGCCAAAATGTTGAAATCATAATTATTTTTTGAAACAAGATAAAAGTATATAACTTATTTTAAATACACACATATTCAAGATAGTATATGTGCATTTTCTTGAGTTTTAAACAACTTTTGAATTTTAGGGCGAAGATTGAAATAAAACGTACCTTCTTCTTTACAACATGACATATTCATAGAAACGGTACTCCGATTTACCCAAATGGATCTAGAAAAAAAAACCCAACCGTAGATACTAGTAAAAAGGAGTGGTTTAATCATGCTAAAATAAAAATATATATATACGGATGCTTTTCTTAAAGCTCTAAGGGACTTAAGTTGCTGACAATTTCATTTCCCGAGAGTAAATGAACATCTAAGTATTTAAACATTGAATTTTTAGTTTAAATAGACCTAAGTTATAAGAATAAGATTTAAAATGCAAGCCTTCTCGTGCTCACCAGCCCTTGAATAAAATAAAAAAATAACCCCTTTATTGTTGTTTTAAAATTTAAAATTTCATTTTTGATTTATACTTTTTTTTAATTCAAGAGTATTCAAATTAAGTTAGTTACTACACACTCAGTCATTTAGCAAACAGGGTTCTTTATCGTTCCAAAGCCAGTATGTCGTAACGCGGACAAACAGTACATATTTAATTTTCAGAAATTTATAGTCTCAAAGTATTTAGTAGTTAAAATATACGTTGCTAACGGTATCTTAAATTAAGGACATTGACACTCACTGTGATGGCCGTTCTTCTACAAAATTATTATGCTATTAAAATGATATTTTTTTGCAGAGGAATAATGTTTGGGGAGGGGGTACGCTACGTTACTACGAATGAATTTTCTCCCTTTTTTCAAGAGGGCACTTTTAGAATTTTAGAAATAAGTCAAGTACTGCTGACATTGTAATTTTAAAGATGTTATACTTGGGAATGTGTTTGGTTTGTTTTAAAGCTCTAACTAATATAGAATATTCTTTTGCTAGCTTAAACCAGCTAGTAAGTTCTGCCGTGAAAGTACTGTAATGTGTTAATATTTTTCTTTAAACAACGAATTTAAACATTAAAACTAAAGATCAATCTTATTTTTAAATGTAATGAATAAAAAAAATGCTCAATTTTATTTTTAAAAATTTCTATTTCCCCATTGGGTGACCTTTACTGATTCCGTTCCGTTCCAAAAGTACCAATAGCCCCTGGATCCATTTGGGTAAATCAGCTTACCGTTTCTATGTATAGATAAAGGCCGAGGGTATCCGTGTTAGCATAACGAAATGATGTTTCAACATAAAGTAACGGAGCGTGTACATCATGGAATAGAGAATTGACCTACAGCGAAGACTTATTCACATTACGTTATTAAGTTTGGACATAACGTAATAAACTTATGACATCAAGTTATAAAGTGTTGACATAATAAAACGATATATTTACACCATGTTATAAAGTGTTGATAAAATGTAAAAATACATATATATCATGGAACAAAATATCGGCATAATGTAAGGATAGATTTGCATTATGTAATGCAGTATTGACATAATGTAAGGATACATTTGCCCCATGCAATACAGTGTCGACATAATGTCATGGTGTATTGACCTTGAGTTCTACAATATTGGCGTAATGTAAGGATAAATTTACATCAAGTTATAAAATGTTGACATAACGTAAGGATGATTTTACATCACAACGTAAAAAGTTGACATCATGTAAAGACATGTTTACTTCACCTAATGTGCTTTTGGCATCACGTAATGAAGATTTGACCAAGAGTAAAGATATATTGACACCACGTAATGGACTTTGACATCATGTAATGATAATTTGACATAATGTATCTGTATCTATAGTTTTATGCTATAAGGCAGCGATGGCGTTCCATATATGTACGTGTACGTACGTATTCGTCAAGTGAATGAACATGCTCTGTTTAAGATTTAGCGGAAAGTCATAGAATAGAGTTTAATTGAAGCTCTCAACATGGCGCGAAATTTTTATTCAATAAACAATCGATGTTTTTATTTATTTTTTGTTCCGGGGTTTTTATTGAAAAAGATATATATGATCTTTGATCGTAATAGAAGTTAATTGTTTGAATGATAGTACTATATATGCATGGTTTCCTTACCCTTTTAATAACATACATGTATATAAAAAATCTAGAGGAACATCATTCTTGTCACAGTGAGGCAATTGTTATGTTTCAATTTTTTAGTCTTAAAAGATAATTAAAAGATAATATGTTTCAATTGTTTGGTCTTAAAAGATAATTTTACTGTATTGTTTAAATTTTACATTGATACACTCTGTAAAGACCATTTGTTTTATAATATATGACATTTTGCCGTGTTAATAAGAATTTTTTATTACGGTATGTTAATTTGTTTCTTGTCATGTGAATGACGCTTTCTCAGATGAAAAGAAAAAGCACACATCATAATAATTTCTTTTATAGACGGCATCATTGATGAGGTTTTGCCATTGGCCAAAGAATACCAAGTCAATTAACTACTACAGAAATGTGAGGACCGGCTGTTGACTGAAAATTGAAATCATTGTTGTGGAAGTTATCGGGCATGTGAGGGAGACGCAAACAAAAGTCGATTTTTTTGCAAAATGTCTGCTTTATGGAACAAAAAATGAATAAGAGAGCCTGTACAATCGGGCGTTTGAATTACTTGTACCATACAATCTGATTAGATACCAAAACACAGAGTTCTACAAGCTTTTGCCAGATAAAATAAAATGGCAGCTTCTGGAGGCTCGATTAGTAAAAATCGAAAGAACACAGTACATCGGTGATGGATCCTTTCCAGAAGAGAATACAAGTGATGATGAAGATGATGTTGATGATGATTATATTAATAATTGTGTTGAAGAGAGGTAGGTCGGGAGGTCCGGACCCTTTCCCCTTGGAAAATTCAAATTTCTTAAATTTACATAATAAAATAACCAAAATATGCCTAGGAAACCCCTCCCCGACAGAAAACCAACAGACCTGAATATCCCTCGGACCATCCCCCCCCTCCTAGAAATATATATATATATATATATATATATATATATATATATATATATATATGCTTTTTTAAATTTAACTAGAGTTAAATATATCCTTGCATTTTTTATTTGTATCTGATCATTTTGAAAATATTCATACATTTCAAAACAAATTTGTGAGGACACGACAAAAAACATTTTTTTGTTGGTAAAGACCTAGTAAGAACTTGTGTCCAAACCATTTGTATATGTATCCTTATATATATACAATAAAATATGTTCAATTCAATAAACATTTTTGAATTTGCGTTTATTTCTTTTGCATTTTTTATCTTTTTTATAGTAATTGGCTGAATGCATTTGATTGACATAGAAATATTTTCGCTCAATTGGTAGAAAAAATCGCAAATTGATTGAGCTAGTCGGATCTGGAAAAAAAATTACGCCCAAAGTGTGGCTAAGTTTGGTGGTCAGGTGGTTGCATGGGGTAAGCTCGATGATGTGACATGTCACGGCTTAGAAAACATTTTGCACTACTTTAAGGGTGAAGTGCGGCCATCTTGTACATTTGAGAATAAAAATGTTAAAATTTCTTGAACTGGCTTGTTTGTGCCCAAAACTGAAAAAAAAAAACTGTTGTCAAAATATAAAAAAAAAAATATGACGTTCTACATGTGGTTTTGTATACAAATTTTGCATACAAGAGCAGAGCAATGTTTTTTTAATCATTCAGAAGTGCGCAGCTACAGACTTACACTGGATGAAATATCTGGTTTCAGCGCTGCGGAAACCCTTTGGAAACTTTGCGGAAACTTAAGGTTACTTTTAGTTTCCGACAGGTTTCAGCACGGAAACTTCAAGTTTCATTAAGTTTCCGCAGTGCTGAAACATAGGCTGTCCACGAATCCAAATGGTTTTCGCAACGGAAACTTACTGAAACTTGAAGTTTCTGCATAGTTTCAACCTCCATATGCGATTGGGATACATATTGTTTACAAATGGTTTCCGCAACGGAAACTTACTGAAACTTGAAGTTTCTGCATAGTTTCAACTTCCATATACGATTGGGATACACATTGTTTACAAAGGGTTTCCGCAACTGAAACTAACTGAAACTTTATTTATTTATTTTTTTGGCTTTCTCAAAACCTCAGCAAGGTTTCCACTATATGTAAAAACAACACAATTTTAAACAGTTCCAAATTTATTTTGTTCACAAAAACTGAAATTGTTTCCACTAATAAATAAAATGCAGCCAAGATACAATAATTGAGAAACATCCATAAGGCAATTCCCTTATCAGGGACATTTATTTAAAAAATGATAAAATTGCATAAAAATTGTTTTCTTCTCAATCAAATACATATCAAATCTACCTTTAAAAATGCAAAAAGATCTTACTTTCTTAAAAATACATACTTGTCTCAATTTGTTTTGAACTACAATGAATATGTACACCATAAAATATTTTTGAAAAGGCTAAAGTGTCCATCTTTTGTAAAAAAAAAAAAAACCCATACATTACAAGATAGTAATTGACTATAGAGGTATGACCCATATTTGATTTGAATATGTATGTACATAAATTCCAAAATAAGGTCAAAGTGACCTACTTTCGAGTTGGGATAAACATTTTCTTTGTTAGTTATATAATCTAATGTCTTACATTGGAACAGGATTTGACAGCATTTATTAGATAATCCATAAAGTCCATAGTGAACTTCTCATTTCCCCCTATGATGTACCAACCAGGGATGGGGTAATGGTAATTTGTAATGGTAATTGAGTGTAATTAATTACAAATTTTGATGTAATTTAAAGTAATGTGTAATTGACCATATTTTCAATTACATGTAATGGTAATTTAATTAATTACTTTCAAAAAAGGCATGTAATTCAAATTACTTTTCAATTACTTTCAATTACTCACTGATGTATATATGAATAAGAAAGCTGCAGGTACCCGATCCATTGTCTCCCACACTTCCAATAGTACATAAGTATAAAAAAAAACAAAAAAAACAAAACAAAAAACAAAACACCAGGTCAAGTTGGGAAGAGTAGTTAAATGCATTTAACTATATTATTATTTTTTACCGAATATACAAAAATTTGTTCAATGATTGACTATCTAATCATAATTTAGGATCCCAAAGTTATGAAAATCAATGTGACAAATATTTATCAATTTGTTAGAGACCAAATAATTTTAATGGCATGCTATATCTCTTTTCCTTGATAATTCAATTAATTATTGGAATAATTAATGTTTCTTATTGAGTTGGATACAAAAATTATGTGTTTATTTTACAAATAAAATCAATGTTATTTGAATTGTATAAACTATGAAGTCATGCTTTTTATTGACCTTGAGCTATGGCTTCAATTTGGTTTTTAAGTTTTTATTGCCAAACCTGTTCACTTGGTGGGTTCCCGTAATGACCAGATCAATAGGTGTGAATTGTGTTTTGATAACAATTACCTGTATAGTCTGCTCGCTACTCCCATTTTAACTGTATTTTTCCAACGTTTTTATTAGGAAGAATTAAGTGGATATAAATGTTCAGTTTCAGTGTCCCAGAAAAGACTTGTAGACATGATAGATGTTAGGGGGTATGAATACTAAATAGTTAATGAACATTAAATGCAACTGTGAACATGTGTAGGTGTTGCAACTGAATCATTAGTAAATTTTCATGGCCAAATTTGTACCATGTCATGTCAATTCAATAAATGTATTTTTCTCAAAGGTAATTAGTAATTTAATAAAGTAATTGTAATTTAATTAATTACATTTGAAAATCCTTGTAATGGTAATGGTAATTTAATTGAAGGTTTTATGCAAGTAATTGTAATTTAATTAATTACTTTCCAATGTAATTGACCCCATTCCTGGTACCAACTGATCAGATTTGAATGTCATTAGCCTATCAGTATTTAAGAGATGACCGAGAGGGAGATATGAAAAGCTTGTGGGCCGATGAAAAGCTAAACAATGGAGGTCTGTCAAATCATGTGCAAAAATATGATGTACACATTTGAATAATTATGCAACACAACTTATTCCTGATGAATATTGTTCTTTACACATGGTTTACCTTCCTACATTTCACTACTTTACCTACATCGATATTTTTTAATCCAAGTAATACATACATTGTTTATATATGTCAAGTGTTATTACATGTACCTGTACTTGCTTTTTGTAGCATGAATGTATAAAATACAAACTGTCACACAGGTCATTCACTTTACAATTCTCATCAATACCAGTATTTTAATTATGTTATAAAAGCTAATTCCAATATTAGTTACATAACACAGATAAAAAACCCCACATGGAAACAATTTTCCATGCAAGTAATTTTGTTACATAAAAATTGTAATACATGGGGTATATGTTGTCTTTATATATTTTCATATCCGACATAATTGAATATTCTTTGGTGTATTTGATCATTTCTTTGACACATGCATTCATCTCCTAATGCAGTATTTTTACATGTATTTAAGATTGGTTTCTTAATTTTTCATATATTGCTGCAAATAAGAACTAAGTTATCAATAAATGTTTAAACAAAGAAAATGAAAGAAAACAAAATGTGCTTAACATATATATATATATATATATATATATATATGTATCGTATGATACAATATCATTTTATGTATCAAATACGATACAATTTCATACTGTATTATGCAATATAATATGATAGGTTACAATATTGGGATGTATTATGTGATATGATATTGTATATTATTATGCCTCCTCTCAGTTTGTCGCTATATATTCAATACTCATCTATTTTCGCATAGTATACAAAGGGTTTATATAGCGTAAGCATACTATGCCGAAATAGAGCACGGCTAATGTTTTCAACGAAAATCGTACCAGCCCCGTCAGCGGGTTTCGATCTCTCGACCCTAAAATCATTACGTCTAAAAGACCATTGCGTTACCGTTACACTACGTTAGCCGATGATGTATATGGCGGTTTTATATTATATAAAATGTAGATACATACGATTGACATTAACAATTAAAATTATTAATCTTTCCAAAAACACCTCGTTATTGACAGTAATTTTAAAGTTAAAGTTTCCCATAAACTTTTGAAGAAATTAACTTAACATTTTTCAAAGAAATTGTACATGAGCATCACGAAAACGCTTTTTAAAATGACGCTTGATAAAGAATGTACAAGAAAAAAATTCAATGAGATTTCGTCTGCTAAACAACTCGAGTTTTCTCGGTAAGATCAATCGTGTCTCATTTCTTGAAAAGAACATTAACGTTTGCTGGTTTTTTTTTATTGTACAGCAACTTGTTGATTAAATAATCAATCAAATCAATCGATTGATTTAAAAGAACTTAAACGCTTGCTTCCCGGTGATTTTTTTAGGGACTGCAATAGACAACACTCAAACGTCACAGTTACTTATATCAAAGCGTCCGTATATACAACAGTCGGCATAATAATAACAATAGTGTTGTGCTGTACATGTACTAAGCCTAAATAGTAGTCAGGGTTTAATACATAGTGCACTCGCCTCCGGCTCGTGCACTATGTATCAAACCCTGACTACTATTTAGGCATAGTACATGCACAACACAACACTATTATTTAAATATAATACTATATTGTATCATATCTTATATATTATGATATTGTATTATGTGAGCAAATACGATAATGTATAACACGATACAATGTCATATCATATGTTACAATATCATATTGCATAATTATTTTTTACAGTATTATATTTTATTATATGATATATATATATTGTAAGTATCATAGGATGCAATATCGTATTTATATTATTGTATTGATAAACATTGTATCTTATAATACCGTGTGAAATGAACATATGATTATCATACAATTTTTAACATATGATATACGACATTGTGTCAAAACAATATCCATGAATATCCAAGATCCTTAACTATGATTTTCATATAATATTATAAAGGTGGTCTCATAAAGGTGATGCCTCATAATGGTGATGCCTCGTCTCGGTGAGCTTTGTAATCTGTGATTACCTATGTTTAATCTGAATAATATGTTTATCTTATATCCTTTAACATGCTTCTTTAATTATTTCTTGCTAATTCCTTATTAGTCTTTTTTATTTCCAGTTTATATTTTTATCAGTTTAGATATTTCATAAAAATGAAATGAGCGTTGTGGAAAATCTATACTTATAAATTAAGACATTTTGCCAATAAACTACGAAATGCCTGGACCATAGTAACAGCTTACACCTTTGGTATTTCCTCATGTGTGAGTTGATGTCCGTAAGCTATAATTGAATTTTACCTGATAAGTAATTATTGAGAAATAAATTAAAAACCTACTTTCATTTGTTTGATAAACCAGTCCGAAATAGCAAAAATGAGAGTAAGGTGGTGGACACGCTTTGACGGATCCAAGTTAGTTGGAGTTTTCATCAAAATATATGCTTCCAATGAAATAATATTAAATGATTAGGTAAAGAGTGAATATATTTACTTGGGACTTACTTATTGTACACATAGAAGATAAGATTTGACAAACGTTAAATATTAAAAATTAGGCAATTCGTTTCTTGAATGCACGATTTTAGTTTTGATGTATAGAACGCTTGCAAAGCACGACCTCTGGTGAGAGAATGGGATAGAACTTTCCAGAACGGAGTAACCAAGAACGCGGGTTGACTAATTAACGTCATGCGAGAAGCATAGGACGAATTCATCATGCATCGCGGGAAGACATCTTGGATCGGACATCTTTGGTTTGGTAAATACAAAAAGTTAATAAAATGGAACAATTTGATACGATTTTAATTTTGATGGAAAAAACTTTCCAAAACGGGATGCCCAGGAACACGGTTTGACTAATTAGCGTCATACCGGAAAGTGTAGGGTGAGTTAACCATCGGGTATATACTTTGGATATGACAACTGTGGTTTAAAACATGCGAATAAATATGCATACAATAGTGTTTTTTAAATCTATACATTGCTTGGTAGTAAACCTTATTCATTAATTGGTAAACAATGAACAGATTGTGTCATGCGTCTATATGAATAAATGATGTATTGAAGTGTACATAAAACGGGAAAGTTGAAGGGGGGGGGGGACCCTTCCCCCTCCCCAATTTTTTTTTATTCAAAATAGTCTTTTATCCGAAAATCTTATTTGGAACAGTAATAAAAATTATAGTACAATTTGACCTAAATAAGAAAATTTAGAGATACGACGCACTAAATACCCACTCACTGGTTTGAAATATAAAAAAGTAAAATTGTTATTTTTTTTCCCAGTCATTTACAACAGAAAGAATTAAAGCCAAGTACATATATACATTTTATTATACCTCAATATAATTTTCATATTTCCCTTACCATCATGCAATAAATGTATAATATATCATTCATTTCAGTTTAGATTCTTCAACTCTGCCCGCTCCCCTAAATGTCCAGCCATGCAGTTTTTTCTTTATTTCAATTTTAAAGAATAGGGTAAAAAGTAATTAAGAAAAATTTCGGACACGGTATATATACATAATAAAAAAAAAATGTATGGTTCAACATATTAAGTATTGTATGATATTAATGTGTAAAGTGTTAATTCCCGCGCTTGCGCGGGATATCATCTAGTTATTTCAAATTCTCATATTTCAAAGCATTATTGACACTAAGGAGAAAAAGCGAATTTTAAAAGCCAATGATAGCTGCTTAACTAGAATTATAAAAAAAAGTATTTATGAAATTGAAAAATTTATATAAATGTAATACAAAAAGTGGTTTTCCAACTAACCCCTCTCCCATAAACTCCTCTTTGAAATAGTCACCGCTTATTCTATAAAATGTTCCCCTTTCCAAGGTTAACATACATGTAAATGATTAATAAGTAATAAAAAGTGTTATACTTTTATATGTCCTCATCCTTTGTAATGTTAAGAACTATAACCTACATTATATTCTCACTAAATTCAGAGATGGGACCCCGCGAGTGCTTCTTAATCATCCCATAAATAGAGATACGTTGATTTTGTGATTTTAAATAATGGACAGTAAGGTTAAGTACTGAACTGTACTAAGTATTGAACATTATAATATGCTTGCACTACATTTTATTTGATCATATGTTTTGAGAAAGGCTTTAAGAAAGCTCCATAGCTTACTCAAAAAATCGCCGTTTTGTACTCAGCCGGAGTACGAGTATGAGTATGAAAAAGTTTTATAAAATCGATACCTTGAGTACGAGTACGATTTGAAGTATGAGATCGTACTCAAGAAAGTTTTATAACCTCGGGGCCTGGTGCTAGTATACAAGTGATTGTTACAGAGTACATGTATTTAAAGCCAGATATAAATAGATTTTATGATTTGGCCAGTTTCTATTTAACCTGTTTTGAGTTAGCATAGAAGAAAATACAACATTTGTTCGAATCGTTTTCATGTTAGTATGAAGCAAAGAAGATATATCAATTATTTTTGCTTTGCTAGATATTCAGACACATATGCAGTTTGCCTGTATGACTAAAATCATGCCTTTTAATAAAACTTCCAAATATTACGATGAGGTTTTACAATCTGTAGTATTCACAGTTAATTTATGTCACAAAATTTATAGGGATTATCTCCCACTTTTAATATAGTTTTACCTTTTTTATAGTGCACAACCATAAACCCCAGAACTGTCATAAAATCAATAAAGTTTGTCTTATCTAAATATAAATTACATATGTTCATATTAAGATGGTTTGAAACATAGGTACAATTATTAGACTAGTCCATAAAAGTTTCAAAGTTCAAGTTAAAACAAAATTATGGCTACAAACAGATAGTCAGACGGACACACATTTAAACTTTATTGGATATCATTATTTGGTGCTTCAAGAGGTTTCACACAAAAAGATATTTGTTGGTTTATATTTATGACCACCTTATTGGGTAGCATATCTTGGGTACATAATTATAAATATTACATTGAATCTTTAATTTAAAATTAATCGACTTACGAACAAATTCTAAAATACAAATTATTTATCATTTACCTTTATTTTAATCAAAAACCAATTAATATACTTAATTAAACTAATGATTTTGGAATAAATGTGTTTATATCGATTATGTGCACTGCAAACTCATTTCACCTAAATAAACAAAAATATTTACAAATCAGTTGCAGTCGTAAGTTTGCTTGTAAAATAAAGAATTAACTGCTCTGATAGTTTTAGCAAAACTAAAATCCAAATTAAAACACAGAAAAAAGATGTTCAACTCTAATCTCTTCGCTTATCTTTACCTTAAAGTCTTTTTTGCTGTCTTGTTGCACAATACTACACAGTAGATTTAATTGAATAAATGTATTAAACACCGTGGTCTTGCCACCCTTTTGAAGCGATAATTGCAGAATCAAACTACATTTAATTCAACGGTGTGTTCAGGGCTATCATGGGATATTATAAATCTAATCATTACAACGGCTTCTAAACCTTTTTCTTTCAAAATGCTACTTGGTGTAAAATGAAAAACGTACAGACTATAACCAGACCCATGTTAATCTTTGTTATGAACCGACATCAAAGGAAACAAACGATCTTTAACCTGATTGAATTATATTCTGCGTCAAAGTTCAAGGTAAAAGATTTTTAGTTTTGAAGAATATTACTCGTACTTTCAATGAAATTATCAATGCTTTTCTATTTTCAATCATACGTATGTTCATGTATTCATGTTCTAAGAGTCAACTCTTTAAAACAACAATAAACGATCATTGCATACACAAATAAAAAGTATGGTTTAAAGTTTATTCAGTGCAAAATTATCCTAATATTTCATGAAGTCAATCAAATAAATACGGAATGATATTAACACTCAATCCAACGTAAAATACTAATACATTGTACTTAATTGACAACAGTGTAACATTGAATTTCAAAGAATTATTTCTTGGTTTTATGTCGTTTATTTCTGTTTGATCTGTCGTCTTTTTTCAGAAAGTTTTATGGCATACGGTGGTTCTTCCTGCTGAAGGACCAAAGGTAAACCCCGAACTGTTAGTTTTTATATCGAAACCAAAAGTATTCGAATTCATTTTCTGAACCTCTTCCATTAAAGAATCATCTTCATCCTCAAGATCACCATCACTTGCCTGCTCCTCTGGGAAAGAACCATCACCTATGTACTGTGTCTTTTTTTTTTCGATTTTTACCAATCGAGCCTCCAGAAGCTGCCATTTTATTTTATCAGGCAAACGCTTGTAGAACTCTGTGTTTTGGTATCTAATCAGGTTGTATGGTACAAGTAATTTAAACTCCCGATTGTACAGACTCTCTAATTCATTTTTTGTTCCATAGAGCAGACATTTCGCAAAAAATTCTACTTTTGATTGCGTCTCCCTCACATGCCCAGCAACTTCACCAACAATGAACTCAATTTCAGTCAACAGCCAGTCCTCACATTTCTGTAGTAGTGAATTGACTTGATATTCTTTGGCCAATGGCAAAACCACATTAATGATGCCTTCTAAAAAAAGCATATGGATTCTCAAATTTTCATGACGTTTTGTTTTGTTGTTATCATACACAAAAGATGCTGAAATAAAGATGTCTTTGTTGGTATCTGTACCCATACATTTAGTAACAAAACAAGACCATGAATATCATTGTGATTATTGTGGGGTCGATACCGGTTACATGTTACATGCTCTGGGAAATAAGATGCAATGATCACTGAAACTAATTTCAAAAACATTAACATGTGAACTTTAATACAACTGCAATATTGGCATGCAATCGTTCAAATTGTCACAATAAATTTTAAGTTGTTTATTTTACCCAGCTGTATTGATCCCCAATGTGAGTTTTTGATTTTTGATATATCCCTTATGGAGACTCATTTTATCGGTTCTAGTATTGGTCAGCATAATAGATTCTACCCGGGTCATTCTACCCGTTTTATAGGCCCTATAAAACATAAAAATTGCCAT
>WFKH01003881.1:48482778-48505413 GCA_016163765.1 Magallana hongkongensis
GGTATATGCCTCGCCCCTTAAATATCCAATCATTTGTATCTAAAAAACGAACATCAATACAAGATGGGTTTCTAGTTTTGTATTATGTTTATGTATTACCTTTATTGTACATACATGTAGAAACAAAAACAAGAAACTCTGAAATTGGTTGTGACACAAGCACCTAATTAAAAAATCATAAAATCTTGATTAGAAATGTTATCAATGAAAATAGATTCGCAAAGTTTTTCTGTATCTCAACAGTAGAAGATTAAACTTCAAATAAAAAAATCCGACATTTAAAATTTGGGTAAATACACTCGAATCCCCGCTCTTTAAAACCTGATATCGATTGATAGAAGAAATGTGTTACTTTCTGCTGTCATTGTTCATGGATATTGAGTGATTATTTAATTTATTTTCTTGTGTGTAATATTATTTCATCTTAATTTGTACAGTAAATGTTGCATTACATGTAATACTTTAAAACCAGACCTTACGTATAGAGCAGTCAATGGAGAATACATGTACATCTTCGCTAGCCAAGGGTGACGATCCGCTCCTCTATTCTTTCCAAAGAAAAGAAAAGAGTGATAAAGCGGATCGTCACCCTTGGCTAGCGAAGATGTGGAGAATATGGATACAATTTCTTTTCTCCAGTCATCTTTCAATCGAGATAAGAAACATATGAATGAATATCAGTGATCACCAAGTGCTTGCGCGCGAAATACAGCCAGTTATTTATAGATTTCCTGTACAGTGCTATAGGTTTTGAAGTGTGACTTGCTTCTTGATTTGCTTAGTTGCCATCTACGTGTGCAAAATTATGATATTTCCCAAAATATGAAACGGATTTAGTATGAAAAGTAGTTAATTGATTTAGGTTTTAAGTAGTAAAATGAAACTAAAAGCAGAGGTATATAATATATAATAATTGTGTAGCATGTTGACTCAATATTATATTTAACGTTGGCCCAACTTCATAGAGACATTTTCCCCCAAAAACTACTGAATAAGAAAAAGGCCACCTACAAATCATGTCCTTATTAACTGAAGAGTTTTACGAAATTTCAAAGGCAGAATAAGAGCAAGAAATATGCTCAAATCAGAATACAAAGGGCAATTATTGATTAACGTTTTTTTTTACTTGTAATCGATGAAAATGTATAAATTCAACCCGTAATATTTTATGATGCAGTATAACATAGATATTTTTTTTTAAAAAATGTCATTATCAGTAAAGGCTTAACCAATGCTAGGTTATGACGGGGCATTATGATTCTATATCTACATGTAAAAATACAATTTTGACGTTAGGATAGGATATTGAAAATCTGTTATATTATGCAAAAATTTACTGTTGAATGTTTTCATCATGAACGGTTGCTACAAAGCTTTATTTTTATATCTTTCAAATTTTACTGTTAAAACAAATGTTATTTTCATGTTAGAACATGGAGTGGCGGTTGTTAATAAGAGTCGAATAGCTGCCATATTAAGGAAATTTAGCATTTGTTATTCCTACTTTTTTCGAGATGTGCCTTAAAAAGATGTTAGTAGCTCATGTAATGTTTTTCTTTTATTAACTGTAATAAAAAAAGAACATTTATGACAAACTAGAATTATTTGACACCACAATTATTGACCGTTTGTCTTTACTATAAACATTTACAATAAAATAAATTTTAATTTTGTCTGCATTTAACTGCAAAAATTTGAATTAAATTAAAGTACCATTTCTTACCATTTAGTTTAACATATTCCAGAGGACAGACACATCGAAGGGAAAGAACAAATTCTTCAAGAGATTTATCAGGAAGAATTATTTCACCCTGTTTTTCCTTTCCATTCGAGGCCAGCATTTTTCGGAAAACTGGAGAAGCTTGCATAAGTACTCCCCGAGACAGATGTAATCTTTTGTCTTCAACCACGAGAACGACATCAGTTGTTTCTTCGTCATAAGCAAAACACTCGAGTCCATCGGATTTGATGGGTGTTTTCTGCATTTTTAAGGTAGGTTCCATTTCATTAGTCGTCATTTTATCGCTGACACCGTGTTTTAGAAATAAAGCTGCATTTACTGCACATAAAGGTATATTGATCGTTAAATGCATGATCATTGATTTTCTTCCACGTTCTTGCATAAAAAAAGGGTGCTAAGAAGTCAGACGGTATTATTCGTATTTTTATCTAGCTATTTATAATGTTTTAACATGAGAAATAACCGTCAAACAACCATTAAAAAACTAAATCAAAACTTAAAAATGAAGAGGAAATGAACAGATTAAAAATGATTAGTGGTTTGTCAAAAAAGAAATAGTGGAATGTTAAACCTAAAGTGTTTCCTTTTTTTTAAGTTTAATGAACCGTTGATCTAAGGCAGCTCTTTGCGGTTGTATTTCCTTCCAAAAGTCGAGTAGATAGAAGTATTTCTCCGAGGGAAAAGAATACTCTATAAAAATGTTTCCCTCTATACAAAGGTTTCTTCTCACGTTATTGTAAAGAGTTTAGAAAAAATTGTTCATGGATTGCCGATCGGGATAAATATCAATTTTACTACTATCTCAGACTGGATATCTTTTTCGCGTCTGCTCACAGTATGCATTGTCGATATTCAATTTTATCTAGCAACTACCCGTTGCATTGATCGAAGAAAGGTAACCAAATAAACCAAAGCTATATTTGGTCAATGCCCAAGATGTAGCCTAAATGTAAAAAAACGAATAAAGATCAAGCAACGTTTTATTCATGGATTTATTTGTTTCGTTTCTGATCTAATTATGTGTATTGACTAAATACTGTTTTCCTCAAAGTGGAATAGGACGGATGCAAACAGTTCGTAGTTATGTGTGGACCGATGCCAAATTAATATATGACTTATCTGAATATATATTCCTGCTTAAAACTAAAACATTAAAATTGGTATAATCGGATAAATCATTCATAAGACGGACAAAATATATCATAAAATGCTTTTCTTTCGATGCTAATGTTTACTTTATACAAAAGGATAACTATACATGCAAAAACCTTCAACATTTCAAATACCACGGAAGGATTAAAAAAAGTTGACAGATTCAACCGCTGTTTCTCTATATATTTAAACCTCGATATCTCGAACCCCCAAACTTGCTCAGAATAAGTTTTACTCGATCCTAGCTAAAGAGATAACTAGGTTATTAGATTGTATAAGTTATTTTATCTCTTTCTTACAACCAAATGAAAAAAACAAAAAAACAATATAAGTGAGTCTTCAAAACGAGACGGTAACATTGCATACTACAAGTATTTGACTGCAAAAAATATTTTGCATATAAAAGCAACTAAGACAATTTGAACTTTGCATGCATCAGTCTGATCTCTTCATTTTTTAATTAAATGCACTAAAGTTAAAATCAAAAACTCCAAGTCAACCTTAGGTATTCGAGTGGAAACGTTAACTTGCCGTATGATGAGAGTTTATGTATCGGTCTGACAGGTACCATAAACGTTTTATATTTAGAGTACTAGTGTACAATACTTTGCGGAAAGTGATTTTTCAACAAGTTAGTTTGGATTGATTGGAATTAGCGTTTTTCTGAATGAACACAGTGTGTGTGTGTTTGTGTGTGTGTGTGTGTGTGTGTGTGTGTGTATATATATATATATATATATATATATATATAGTACCCGCAACGTTATTTTTTACAAGATAAACGATAGGATAGGATTCACGCACGATAGGATAGGATTAACGCACAATATAATAGTATGCACGCACGATACGATAGGATTGATACACGATAGGAAAGGTTAAACGATGTTCATGATAAACATATAGTCGCGTTAAACGATCTTTACGATTAACCTGATGATGGCAGAATTTGAAAAAGAACACGTATGAATCAAGATATACGCGGAATTTCTTCTTATTAACAAAGTCTGAGTTTTTAATCATTGCTGCATCATTAATAGAATGTATGAAAATGGCCAGTTAAAATTTATTATTTTTAATGATGTTTTACTAAATTTGTATTTGAGTTAGTGGAGGCCGCTTTCCGCCAAAATAAGCAAAATAGAATACAAAGTTAAACGAATGTAATGCGTTTTCAGTAAGTGATATGTGTTTTGGTCCAGTCTTTGATATCGGGAATTTAAATTCACCCGCACGATTATGTAGAATTGATTTTGAATTTATTATTTAATATTATAACAACAATCATATAATCAAAAGAAGAATTTTTAACTATCTCGAGACATTCCTTTGTCGCTCCAAATTATTTCATAAAAGTCCTTTATAACACAGGTAACTTTGATAACGGCTTGATCATGTATATTGGCATAAACAAATATTATTATACTGCGTAATTCATTAGACATTTATGCATTCTAAGGATTATTTAATATTTTTAGCTTATTCCATGAAAAAAATAATAAAAACCCATTTTAATCAAAAATAAATATTACTTTTCCTTCCTTTGTTTCATAGCATCATATTATTTGTCTGCTTGAACCGGAATTATGTTCATTTTCAGAAATAAATATTACATTTCCTTCCTTTCTTACATAGCATATAATTTGTCTGCTCGAATTGGAATTATGTTCGATTATAACTAGACTGCGTGTTTTGTTTAAAATAATTAAAAAATTTACATCATATTATGCTGAGCAAAGCCATTCGAACGTAAGGAATACATTTAAGATGGCGTTTATAAATGTCACACAGATGATTGAAAAAAAGAGGCAAACAATCGCTCCACAAGACTTCTGGAGATGTGCACGTGAAAAACAAATTAAGCACAAGAGCGACGATTCTCTTGTTTTTGACAATTGTTTAACTGAAACTGTATCAAGTATCTCTTCTTGTGACCAAGTCAGTGATAAGCGGAACGAGGATACTGATGCAGACAAAGGATTCGAACATGATAATAATTTGATGAAAGACCTGGAAGAAGACTCAGACAATATTGTAAGAAGTGAGCACATCTCAGATGATTTGGACGCGACCGATTATTTTGATAGTGAAGATGAATACTGGGATACTCTCAGAAACAAAGACATCCAAGAAGAGTTATGTCCACGTTGTCGCTTCTATCATCTACCGCACATCTACATCACAAGTTTCGACGAATGTAAGTCTTATTTCAATGGATTGTCATTATTAATTGTTGCTTTTCAAAAGTTGTATAACATAATATTACATATTACACCATGTTAATTGTTTTTCTTTTAATTTTGATTTTGCAAAATAATAAAAATATAAATTGTAGAAACGATGGGGTTAGGACATGTATTTTTTTTAAATATGTTTAGGTCAAAACCAGGAAGCGTATGATAGGTCTCCAGCATTTACACCAGCTGTTCAAAAGTTTGCGGAAGAAAACAATTTCGAAATACACGACGTATATGGGGATGAAAACTGTGTGTTTCGAGCAGTGGCAGATCAGTTCATGATCAATGGCTGTCCTGGGCACACGGAAGTATCGTTACGTGATACAGCTATTGAGTAAGAAAGTTAAAAACAGACATAAAAAAGCAATGTCTCTGCGCTCAAATTTCTTGTATATTTGACATTCTGTTTTAGATTTTATATTACACAGTATTAAATGCGTTTATATCTGAAATAGATATTAGGTTAGCATAGTTCTTAGTTAATTACATTTTTGAGAGTCAAAAATACGATTCGTTAATTTTCTCATGAAAATAAGCAAAACCATTGGCTAGTAAGGAAGATGACATTATAATTAGGATGTCACGAGGAATCTGCGAAGGAGTCAATAATAATTGTCTTTGATTAAAAAATATCAATTGAAACTGATTGGTTTGAATACATTTTTGTTGTATCTCTTCCTCTGAACGATTAATTCACATTTACCTTATAACAATTTTTTGGGTAGTAAAAAGCAAAACCTTCAATAAATTGGTGAAAGGCTGTGATTTTTCACAAACTATTGACTTTGCTAAGTTATGCTAAGCGTTAGGCCTAATATCATGTGCATCACTTTAAATATTGTTTCATTTTTTTCAGCCGCTTGAGATTAGATCCTTCAAAATATGGAGTAAATGAATCAACCATTTTACCAGGGGAATCATGGGAGGACTATATTCAAAAAATGAGTAAAACGAAAAAATGGGGCGTTAATACGATTTTGCAGGCACTGGCTGACGTTTTCCTTTTGCAGATCAGCATTTTTAGTTTCGTTCACAGCGATATCAGACCTTCCAACTTTATTATAAAATCATCTGAGAGCGTTGTAACAAAGCTTTTCCACATTTTCCTTGGACACGTTGGGGACTTTCATACGTTTAGCTTGCGTCCTTTGCAGTGGATGGCAGAATTGCCTTACAGTAAATGTGTTTTCTTGTTTATTTTCATCTCACCTTTTGTTATTAGAAAACCTAACAGATTTTCTGATTAACATTTGTCCGTTATCAATTTAGATAGATAAACAGTTAAAATCTGATAGATAGATAGATAGATAGATAGATAGATAGATAGATAGATAGATAGATAGATAGATAGATAGTCTATGTTTATTTTATTTATCAGTTTTGAATAAATTGATATAAAATGTGAAATTAAGATCTATTAAATTAAGGGAGTATTTTATAAAGTATTCTGGATAATATTTTGTTTGAATTATGACTTAACATCCCAACCCTATTGAATAAAGGCTGTTAATACAATTTTAGTTCATATTTACGTCAAAGGGAAACGTTATACGTATTTAAAAAATATATATTTATTTTCCAATGAAATTTACAAGTTTACTGACGCTAGTTTGCTGCACAAATTGGGTAATATTCTATTTCCTAATCTTATTTCCTTTATCCAAAAATCACACAAATACCAAGAAAGATTGATGAAATTGTGATTTATTATAAATGGCGACAGGAAATTATAATAATGAAAAAACATATCAGTATTAAAAGGAGAGATAACGCTTACACAATACATCATTTGATAAAACCATACTACATTGATCTCCCCAGTGTATCAAATTACAGTAATATTCAAATTAAACAACCCAGTATCAATTATGATAACAAAGTGCCAAAGCGGTGGCGGACAAAAGCAGACAGAAAATAAACATTTTTTTCATCATTGACAAAGTATGTACAAAATAAATCCATGATTTACATACCACACACAAAAATATAGAATTTATACAGAGTTGGAATAATACATGTCAGGGTGATTGGTGGGCAAAAACTGGGAAAAAAACCCCAATCCAAACAAAAAGTTGCGTACAATGATCAACTCACTCTCTATCTCTCTTTCTGTGATTGGCTGTTAAAATTATCCCCCTCCTAACAATTAGGCATTTCTTCATTTATTAGTATAAAAATGACTGTTTTGCCTTCTTTTCAAAACCTTGAAAAATCGGTAGATTTATTGTTGATAAGCCGATATTTATAATTATAAATGGTCAGCCAGTTGAAGATACACATGTCTAAGCACTTGGAACTTTTCAAAACCCAGCCGACTTTTTAGGAAAAGGGGAACTGATTTTAATCAGACTTAATATGAAACAAAAATAGGACGAAGAAGTTTGTGAATAGTTAATAGTTATCTAATTTAATTTGTACAGAACTTAGTTATTTTTTTTTCAGAAGCTCAAATATTTCGAATGTTGGTGACATGTACGGACAAAACTCTCGACGAAAGAAGAAAATGTGTAGACAGAAAGTTGGCGTTTATATCTCAAGGACATATTCCGGAATCTCAACTATCTGAGCATGTTCAGTTTGTCTTGCAGTGTTGTTCCCTTCAAGATAAAGGAAGACAAGGGCATTCTTTTGAAAAAAATGTTTTTGAATTGATTTTCAAGTCATACAGTGAAAGTGATTTAGAGCTAGAAGAATCAATTGGTAGGTATACAGTCTAACGAAAGTTCAGCTGATTATTTTGTTCAATATTGTAGCGCTTTCATTATTGTTTAAAAAAAACCAAACATTTTCTTCTATTACAGAAATTCGAAATAAATTGGTTGACAATCCTTTACAGATTGACCCTTTGTCAGGAATACCCTTATCGTACTTGAGTTTTCTTATAAAACTTATTTTTCCATTCAAGCTCTTTGATGGTGAATATTTCAGAAGTCCTCTGATGACAACAGGTGAAATATATTATCACTTTCTTGGTTCTTCTGCGGACCAAAGTTCTTTCACACTGAAAGACATAAGTCGAACTAAAAAGATGTTTCGATTGCAATCAGCACGGAGATCTGAAACCCAACGAAGGGCTGTTGTTGTTATAAGAGACAAAATGGCGATACATAACGCTGACTTAGATAGAAAATGTTCTATGAATCATGATGATGTTATTATTGACTCAACCAATTCCCACCCTGGATACTGCAAACTTAGAATTTCGTCATCCTTTTCAAGTAATACTGAGGATAATGTTTCCCAAATCGGTACAAACAGATATCTCAAGGCTTTTAGAATTACTGACAGATTACGCTCAGAACTAGAAGCGGTACACGTACGACATATTGAATGTATTGGAGTGCTTTGTTTCACTTTTCCATTTTTTCGACGTTGGGAAGAAGGTAAAATGTATCATTTCCCTTCTAGGGAAGTTATTACTTCGATAGTTAAACAAGGATGTACCTTGATCCCTAAAGCCCATCCAAAGAGCATCTGCCAGGATATTGAATGGCAATTCAATTTCTCAATGGGGGAACACTTACTATTTAAGAGTTTAACCGTTGCCCAAAAGCACGGATTTTTTGTTCTAAAGGTATTACTAGACAGCATGGTACACCATGTGCCGTTCAAAACAAAGCATTTGAAGTCAGTGTTTTTTATGGCATGTGAGAATCTGCCTTCGGGAGCATGGGAGACAAACATCAGCGGATGTGTACTCTATGTGCTGGGCTCATTGCTCTCTTGCTTACGGGCTAAATTTCTGCCAAACTATTTCATACCAGAAAACAATCTTATTGACTGTCATAGAGATGAAGAAATTAACACATTATGTGTTATTGTTGAATACATTCGTCTTTTTCCATCCAGTGTCATTCAAATTATAGCAGAGAAACATGGATATACGTATGGACCAAATCTGATCAAAAACGTTTTGTCAAAGGTACGATATTTCAGCGACAGACAGATGCAAAGAGCATTCGATGAAATGTTTGGACCTCTAACAATCGCTACAGCAAAGATAATGGCCAAAAAAGGCCATTACGATATTTCTTTTGATATTATTGAGGAACTATTTGAGCAAAGTCTGTTGATTCCACAGACAGAGTTAAGACAAACATCGTTCAACTTCTTCGATCTTTTTGTATCGGCCCTGATGGAAATGAAACAAAAAACATCCCGAGTCATTGTAGCACAAACATTTGATACGAAGATGGGATCAAATGTGTCAGAAATGGTTTTACAAAAAGAAAGAAGAGGGTCGCTTCAAACTTGTTTGCCATGGATAACCGACAATAGAATAGGTTGGATCGAAGTTTCAAATGAAAGTAGTGGTGACCTTACAACAATAGCAAGTTTCCTGTATGAGTTTAGTAAAAGAGAATACTGGAGGCAAAATACATTGCTTGCCGAGCTTTCTATCACAGCAGCAATCCAGTGTATCCAAGAAGTACTGAAACAAGATTATTTTGAAGGGGACAAAATCAAAAATATCGGTTCAGAAACAGATGTTGGGGCCCGGAAACGAATGTTAAAGAGAAAACTTATTTCGTTCTACATGCATGTGTATAGAATTTCGGCGTTAAATAGTTTAGTGTATCCCTTAATCGTTCACATGGACGAAATTGAACAACTTTGCGAAGAATTTCCGGAAATGACGGGGATGGTCTGTACAATGTTTTTGTTTACGAAACAACAGTCAAAGTACCAGGAGTATGCTCAAAAGTATTATCATATGTATGGACGGGGTAAGTACAGTTACCGTGTTTTATATGCTTGTGTTTATAAGTCCATGAGATAGGTACAAAAAAAAGTTTTTTATCGTTGTTAAATCAATATAGATATTTTGAAAACTGCTTTAACTTTAATGTGTAATAATTCAATTCCGGTTGTAACGCGCTTTCTGATTGGCTAAAAAATTATTTTATATCGTATAAAGAATAATGCCTACGTCATAGTAAGACTAACGTTAAAAGACGTATCAGTCCGTCTGACGTTAGGTTTGAATTTTGTACAATTTGATATCATTTTAAAGGTCAAATAACCGGGTTTTTTTTTCTACAATTAATAGCAAAAAATTAAATGATAAGCAATGAATTCAATATTCATTAGTTTTATACGATATAAAATGTTTGGAACAGTTTACTCTTTTTAATAAACCCCTTTGCGGTTTATAAAGCGTAAACTGCCCCAAACCATTTTATATCGTTCAAAATTAATAAAAATTGAATTCATTCCTTAAATAAACTTTTTGTAACAGATACTGTAAACCATCTTTTATTCGCGACGACCAAATTTTGCGATTTATCTGAGATGAACTGCATGGTTTGCGGCGACTACTACAGGTACCAAGCCTTATCGACATCCGTGTTGTTTAAACACTAAGATATAAAGTACTAGTTCGTGGTAAGAATATTAGCAACGACGAGGCTTTCGCAAACCTCTCGGTAATCTCTCGCACGCGAATGAAAGTACGTTTACAGTAAAGAGATAACTTTTAAATAAATATAATTTTTATCATTTATTAAGAAAACTTAGATTTTTGCAACTGTGTAAATTTACATAATAAAGCGTATCATTTACGACACCTTTCATAAGATATTTTAGAACAAATTTTAAATATTGTTGTACGATTAAAGTGTCATTTTCTTTGATAGAATTCACAATCTATTAGGAGAGCTTTGACCCTAAGGAATGAAACCAGAGGACATGTGTTGCAGTGTGTTGCAGTTGTGTTGCATTGCTGCATTCAAATACATTTTTAGCCGGGCTCTGCTGACAGCAGAGTCCTGGCTGTAGGCAGGCAAATCGCCAATGTTACTATAAATAGCATAACTTCAAAAGTAAACAAAAAACCGAACAGCGTCAAAGTAAAACCTTCCGCTATACTAAATAGTTACATAAAGAGCCATGTTTTGTCAAATGTGTTGGGTTTTGTTTTGTTTTGTTTTTTTTGTTTTTTGGGTTTTTTTTATTCCGAGAGGATTGTCAATCTTTTTTAGTTTTTTTTTTTTTTTATTAATTACGTGTTTTAAAAACAAGACTATGCATTTTAGACACATACAACGCGCATGAATTTCCATGAACTACTTTGCTGCACATTTAAGAAATGGGGGATTGAATTTATAACGCTTGATGCAAAATTCAACGCAGCCACTGTTAAATTTTTTTTCTACTAGACAGACATATTTTTGTTTATAGCCGCTTACAAAATTTGGTCGCTCTCTGACGCTTTGCCGACATTAAAAATATGAGAGAGGGAGAGAGAGAGAGAGAGAGAAAGAGAGAGAGAGAGAGAAAGAGAGAGAGAGAAATTTTCAGTCTTTACTACACAATATGCATAAAGACACATCAAAAAGAGCTCGGCTTTCAGTACTTCAGTACTTTGATTTTTAAAGGAATCATAGTTTGAACACGTGTTTTTTAAAATATATATTTGATTCTTATGAACATATTCATGAATTTGAATATTTTAAAGCTATACACGCTATAATTTGCGTCAATTTTAAATGACAGTTAAAACGCATGTGTTTATTTACTTATAAATGTTATCTATATTTTGTAAATTACAGTGGTTAATTCCATCTTGTTACAAAGATATCGAATATCGAATTTTAATTGTTTATTTTCCTGACATGAAAGTAATGCCTTTTCATGAATATTGATGAAAAAAGAGCAAAACTGACCGCATTGCGCATGTCCGCGGAATTTCAGCCAGCCGTGATTGTTTGCCTAATTACATATCCGTTTCGATTTTGATATGCTTAACAGTTGTTACTTTGAAAAAAAAATTTGTATTATGAGTGTGATACGTTATTCACGGTACCCTTACTTTTGAATGTTTAAATAGGATAACACTCACGAATTAAAAATAGCCCTTACGGGAAACACATAAGCCTTGGTCATTGTTCAAGGGAAGTACATTTATATACATGTACATGTACATGCTCACACGCCTGTATTTTTGCTTTCTTTTGTTCGTATATGTATATAGGACGAATCTATGCTTTACCGAAAAAAAGTATCCTTTATTTCGGGAAACTACAACAATTATGAATTGAAGGTGTTGACCCCGCACCAAGTTTTGTATGATAGTCTAAAATTAGTTGTCGATATCACGTGATAGATTGATATTCATGGCATTACTTTCCTGGCAGGAAAATAAATATTTTTTATTGTTCAAAATTTGATATCTTTAGTACGTGATCGAATCGGGCATTATAATTAATGGTATAAAAGTAACCTTTATAAGTATTAAAAAGTCATTTTAAAATTGACGCAAATTATAGCGTGTATAGCTTTAAATAAATACGATAACATTATATTTTTTCTAAACTCTGTTTTGAAAATAGGTAAAGAATGTATTTATATCTTTATGTCTTACATGTACAACATGTATGTACATGTCGGCATTTTTTTTGCAAATACAAATTAAATGTTTTAAATATTTTGGAAAGCTTAACTGTACTTAAAGTGACTTAGTTACAAAATTGTTTTGGGATCCGTCAAAAGTTAACTGCCTTTAAAGAATTTTTTAAACTTTGACTCTCTGTAATAAAAAAGTAAGCGCATGGTCTCAAAAATCTTTAAAAATTTTGTTCAATGCATTAGTTAGTATTTCTTACATCCATTACAATAAACAGTGGTTAAACATATATTTTAAGGCAATTGTCATGTCTCAAGATTCGAAAAATAGAAAATTTATTCAGAATGATGTATTTTGATTTTCATTTCAATTATTTGTTGTCCCTGTATGGTATATTATACATGTACATGTTATATGTGCATGACAATAATGAACGTTGGACACATTTTTTTTCATAAACTTTCAGCTGTAAAACGTTTTAAAACAATATATATATATATATATATATATATATATATATATATAGTTACATGTACGTTATTTAACATACGATACATACTTTAATTAAAAGAAACAAACAAATAATTATGTGACTTCGATCCGTTTAAAATTTAAGTCGCCTCACTGAATAGAAATGTCATTGTCCCGTACATAAAAGTACTGGCAACTTAGATATTCTAGACGCCTATCATTGACTACACACTTTACTTGTGAAGGATAAAAGACACATACGTTTTAAAAAAAAAGAAGCCTCTTGTTTGTTTTCAATTTTTCAAAACAGTGTGCTTTTGTTACACAACCATGATAAAGAATATAAACAAGCCGTAATGTATGTTACTTTTCTATCTAAAAATTTCATAATCATGTTTCTTGAAAACTTGAAAATTACAGATATGCAATTATCATTGAACAACTTAGTTTCTGCGCAAGATTTTCATCCATCTTTGACTGGGAGAGGAGCATTAAAACGCATGTTACACGCAATTGATTGCAGGGGAAAATTTTAAAGCTTTAGTTTGGAAAAAACGATGAAAATTAACTTAAACTATTTTTTGCTACACAATTTCTAGAAAGTATACAATATTTTCACACTTAGCAAAAAAAAAAAACCATTTGCTAGACTAAATATTTCTTACGTAAATATAAATAATTAATGCAACAAATCTTTCAACACATAAATGCATCTCTGTTCCAATCATTTTTCAATTTTAAAATACATTAGATACATAATAGCTACACCAGAAGGAGATATGGGACACCTCCATAATGTGGCGTACTTGCATTGTTCTAAATCAACAATTAATTTTATCATAGTATTTACACGCAAAGTCAATAAAACCGTGCAATTAAAGAAAAATTAGTGTTAACAAATGTACATGTAGGAATTTAAATTCTGATAGGATTTGAACAAAACTTCATAGGATTTCAAATTCGATAGGAAAACTACTGTGGAATCATCATTGTTCGTGAGGGGCAGGGGGGGGGGGCAATGTTCGTGGCTTTTGTGGGTAACCCTTGCCCACAAATTTAAATCCCCACGAACCTATACACAATCATTTGTTTAATATTTTTGAAAATTATACCGATTAAACTAAAAACGAAATTACGTCCCCACAAACCAGGACAATTTTTGCTACCCACGAACATTGACCCCCACAAATAAAAATGATTCCACAGTAATTGTCTTATCAAATTCTTAGAAATACTTTTCTCCTATAGAAAATATGGTTCCTATAGGATTTTAAAAGGTCCACAGGAATTTCAATACCACCTGTAGGAAAATTACTTCTCCAATTGTAATTATCATTTTCCCATGGGATATTAATTTTAAAGGTAAATATATTACCTGTCAGGTGAGATACACTAGATCCAAAAGTTAGGCAATTAATGGTCTATCAAAGCATGTATCCGACACAGTACGTGTTATAAGCGAGAAAACTTGCTCAAGTTGTTTTATTTTGTTTTATACATTGTATGCTACATTGTATATATTTTTTATTTTTTATATGTTTCGTTACTTGAATATATACAAATAAACTCGTCTTAGAAATCGAAATATCTGCTACTGTGTTTTTAGGGATGCAAATATTAACAATACCTTTTGTGCTTTTTTTGGATTTATACGGTAACGAAGAAAGCCAGCATTGCAGAAAAGTATATCTGGATTTTTTTTACTGATTTAAAAACAGTTTATAGCTAAACAATTTGTTATATCTACCATGGCTAAAACAAATTTTAGGTTTATCTAACGGATAATTTGTTGACAATCCTGTCTCTTTATCAGTGGTTTCAAATTCTTGCAATTCTGGCATCTAACGCTATTCGAATATCTTTATTCTAATCATGAAAAAATAATTCATATCCTTTAATCAATATTCAAGAACCTATTTCGTTTAAGTCGACCATATGCATGAATATTTCATATGTCAGCTAAAAACTCTGCATCAGTCATTCATATGATATAGTTATATTATCGGCTGCAGCACGTTGGGCTATAAAACGTAATGATGATAGGGTCGAGAGTTTGGAACACCGCTAACGGCGCTCGGAAAATTTTCGTTAAAAACATGTGCTGTGCTCTATTTCGGCGTAGTATGATTACGCCATATAAACATCTTGTATACTATGCGAAAATAGATGAGTACTAAATAGATAGAGACAATCTTACAGGAGGCATAATAATATTGAATATTGTGGCGCTCATTATAGCATAACATGGATGGTGGAAACCTTAAATTATGACCCGGGAAGCCTCAAGAAAGAACAAGTTTTAATTATTTCAACAAAACACTGCGAGGATATCAAAATGCAAGTCGCGATGTCACTTAGTTCGAAATCAAAATGCTATAAGTATCTATGATTGGGTTACGATGTCTCCCCATCTATCACCAAAACTCGATGTCCAAGTCAAGTTGTGAACTCGTCAATAAAATTCAACGATGTACATTAACGTTTACTTAACCTATTAGTAAACACCCTCTACTAAACAGTTCTAAGCAGCCTTAATTTAAGCTTCAATAAAGTATTCCATGCAAAAGGCCATTGTAGGAGACGCTATGCGCCCTTTCATTCTCATTCCGTATTCTCTCTTGATGTGTTGATTATTTCATGACTAGCACTGGTGACGTGTACTTAACAGTTTTATTTAGCTCTGATATGTTTAAACTTTCATAATCTAACGATTTCTTTAATTTATGTTAATATTCCCATATCTTTTTCTATAATTAAAAAACGCTAGATTGCTGATAATTGAACCAGTCACCTGTATCTTAAAGCTATCAACTAACTTTAAAGTGTACTTTCATAAAACAATGAAATAAAATCACTCCCATTCTGGTAATTCCTTTTTCATTTATTCTTACATCATTATTCAGTATTGTTTAAGGTTATCAAATTCTATTTGCGGATTTAGTAAAGTGTTTGAACCACGGCCATTTCATTTGTTTTTAATATTAATAGTTTTTGGTAAATCGGTCTACCTTTCAATAATGTCTCCCTTTTTGTATAACAAATTTCATTAACGTGGTTGAAAAGATATAGTCTTGAATTAATTTCCTTCATCTGTGCATTTATATGGACAATTGTATCGCCGATATTGCTGGCGTTACTAAATTCAAATCTAGATACTCTAATTTTACAGGATGATCAATAAATTCTTATAGAACTGACTATCTATTATGCACCTCCCAAGTTCAAGACATAGTTCTTTTAAAATGTTATTTATTGATGCTAGCAACGAGAACATTATTTTTAGATATCCATTCTTTTCTAATGCTTCTAAACTCTTTCTTCATAGAGATTTATCGAAGTGAACTAATACTTTTTTGGATAGCTTAATCTCTAATCATATAAGAATGGTGTATGGTATTAAGGTCAGACGTCACGTTCCTCGAGCATCTTTTTTTGTATCTCCTCGTAATGAAGAGTTCCAATAAAATTATTATTTTTATAATTATTTTTAAAATGATTAGAATTTACTTGTATATGGATATATGCCTAGATGGCCGAGTGGTTAGAGCCGTGGCCGCTCACTGCCAGGAGAATAGGTTCTAGAGGTCGTGAGTTCAAAGCCCAGCCCCGGTCTAGATTGAATTCCAATATAGTGAATTTTGCTGTGCTGAATATTTATTTGTTTTCATTTCAGCAATTCAGGTGTATTGTCAAGAAGATTATATAGGAAATTGCAAACTCTAGTATTTTGCAGAAATGCCTGGTAAGGTATCCTAATTTTTTGCAAGAAAGCTTGTCAAAGTAGTAGTAAACCATTAACAAATTCCTGGAAAAAGTTATATAAAATTGAGGAACGTGTCGTCTGACCTTAAAGACCATTACATATTCTTTTTTTATTATTCAAGTTCAAGACATAATTCATTTTAGATGTTTCTTTGAAATACGTTTGACGTTATTATAATAACATTACATAAACTTTTTATTTATGAATATTTATGAACATTTGGGATTTGATCTTTCTATCTTTCAATCAATCTCCTTTTGTAGTTAGCATTTCAACAAAAAATTAAAAATCTAGAGTACGTAATCCGCGCAGATATAAAATGTGTTTTATCTCAATTAGCCGATTCAGATATTTAGGATGTCTGCTATCATTTTGAACCTGATACTGATGTGGTTGCTCTCTCAATGCCTTGCTCGTGATCAATGCAGTTTTCCGATGTCATGTTCATCTGCTAGTGTGGTCACTCTGACAGAATGTGCCTCTATAGCTAGCGGGTCGAAGTCTGTCAGGTTCTTTTTCAACAAAAAGGAACATTTCTGCTATTGGAGCTGTTTTTCTCTCAAATGCCACTTGTAAAAACCTTTGTATTTTGCCGTGGATTGCGTATGGTTTGTAATGATTTTTCTTGCTTAAATGAGCGTGATTTACAAGTAGTAGTTAGTATGTTTTGGTGGGTTTTTTTTTATTTGATTAGTTTCATTAAAAATCATCGTTTAAGGGGGTAGGGGGTTTCGCTTGTGAATTTTGTTTGATTAAATTTTAAATTGTAAACAATATCTCCAAGTATTAATAATATCAAAATATCATTGTACTGATTTTTATCCTATTCTATTTTATGATTACTTAATTTTTAAGTTATTCTTTAAATTTTGAACAATGTATATCTGTTTATTACTGTACTGTAATACACTGTCATGTCATATATATATATATATATAGGTTTTAAGTTTTTTCTAGTAGCCTTCCGTTAATGAATCTCTTGTGCAAAGGAGGCATTTAATGTTTGCTTACACGCGCTTTAGGAATGAATACTAAGTAATTAGCAGCACAATACCTTAAACGACTACATGCGGTATTATACATTTCTCTCCCCCCCCCAAAAAAAAAAAATAAAAAATTAAAGTTCCATAGAGTTCTTTAAACAATGAAAGTGCTGGGACATCCTTTACAGAAGAACGATTGTCTTAAAACTTCTTTATGTTTAGGGGGAGGAAGGGGGAGTGTAATTTCTCAACTCATAAACGTTACATGCAATGTTAATTATTTATTTTATAAAAAAAAAACAATATAAAAGAAAGTTATAACTTGGATCCTACGCCTACATGAAAATAAAAAGTCATGCACACTCAAACTGTACACGGCGTCCTTAAGATTTAATGTAACTTGTGAAAAAAAATTAGATACTGTCTTCCCACAAATGTACCAACTTTTATTTTTTAATAAACATTTGTGCGAAGACAATACCATTAGAGATTACAAATAACGGTAAAATCTCTAAAATTTAAAATTGGCATTTAAAAAGTGTTTTGCAAAGATTTAAACACCACAAAATAATTATTAGATAAATATTTGTTCCAAACAGGGCAACGATTTCACGACGTTGCTGTTGAAGTGACAAGTTACAGCGATTACGTACAACGTGCTTCTACAAGGGACCTGCAGCGACTGGTGAAGTAGTGGACATCCTTTGTGATTACCCCCCCCCCCCCCCCCCATTGCTCGCTACGTTCGACTAAGAATAACAGGAGGACTGGAAACAGTCTAAATATTTCAGAACTCGAAATATATACAACTTGATTGAATTAATTCTGCTTAGAAATGTTATTAAAATTATACGTTTCATTCTTTAATATTTATTATAATACAGGATCGTTGATGATTTGTGGTATATGATTTTTATCCAACGAGTTGTGTGTTCTTCAGTCCCGAGCCTTGCCGAGGGGGTAGAAATCACACATTGAGTTGGTTAAAACTCATATACAATCGCAAATCATGAAAGAATCTTTTTATCACGTTTTTTTTTTTTTTTTACCAAACTTCAATCTTTTATATCAACATTACAGGTGTGAGCCGCACAACACATGCATTTTACTGCAAGATGTCAACAATTTGTATTATTTTTTTTTCAAATCAAACAATTCGAAAGACATTGGTGGATCCATAAACCAATCAAAGATTGTTACCATGAAAAGAACTAAATATTTTAAAATGTGTATGTGGGTTTTTTTTTAAATTCTAAATACATTCTATACACATGTGTGGTTTTTTTTATTATTTATACATGTGCAAGCTTAGGAGACCGACTTGGTTTTTTGGCGTAAAAAGTACAATAAAAAAACTGATATTTAAAAGGGATCATCCTAAGATATCAAAATGCACACCATTTTGCTATTCATCTGGAACATTACAAACGTAGATTGGTACAATAAATTAATTAAAAAATGAGGGAAAATAACCCTGAGAATAGAATTTCACTGTGAAAAATTTCTAAGGCGTAAAATGTTTGCTTTTATTTTATGTCAATTCTTCTAACATACTCCTATAAAGCTTCATTTTATCATACCATCATAAAAGCGCTACGGCGAAATTTACCTACCAAGTGACGAAACAATTCGGTAAAAAATAAAATTTCCTTCGCAACACTGTTAAGGTGTACTATGAAAATATCAATGTATGTAAAAGTTCATAAAAGGATGCATCTATTATTACAAAATATTTATGTAAAGTTATTTTTTATGACATAAATTTGATATTAAATGAAAAAGCATAGTAAATGTCACTTTGTATGACACTTAGTGTGGTTTCCTGAATTGACAGTCACGTGATCATAAGTGTTGATAATTCTCCGAATGGAGGTCAAATTTCAATATTTAAAGGGCATACACTTATTTGAATTAAAAATTTAAATGATAATTAAATTCTACCTATATAATAGATTCTGAAAAGTGCTGCTGCTTTGTATAGAGTTCATCTTTTAATAAATAAATGTGCTCCGGTTGAAATCTATATGACCTTCGCCTAACATTTTACGTATTTATTAATTCATTTTATAGATTTCTTCGAAGCAGCAGCACTTTTTAATAAATTAAACATACCCTTAATTTATATTCAAAAGATGATAATCATTCCTTATTTTCTCTTAATATGTTGATTATTTCATGTCTAGCACTGGTCACGTGTACTTTACAGTTTTCTTTAGCTCTGATATTGTTAAGCTTTTATAATCTAACGACTTCTTTAATTTATTTTATCTTAGCATTGCAGGAAAAATACAAGACCCGCGTTAGCAATCATTTAATCAATTATTCATAAAAGAGTGAGCCAAAGTACTACATTATTATTATTGTTGATTAGAATGTTACAAATAAAAAAAGGACAACTTTCCATAAATGTGAAGGTAAACATGGCAACTACAGCTACTTGGAAGTCTGAGTGAGGTCAGAATGTGTAAGTCCGTGGAGTTCTTGCTCTCAATATAGATTTAGTTTCGATCGAGCAAGAAATAAAACATGCAAAGTCTACAGCAAATCAATGAACGATGTGAAAGTTACTTAGAAATAAATTTGTCATTTGAAATATTTGAAAAAAATTCATCTTAAAGTTTTTTAAATTCTAACGCCGAAAGCTATGTCGTTTCACATGATCGCTTAGATTTCTGCCTTGTCATGTATAAATGATTACAATCGTTTGTTGCAAGAAAAGGAGGGGTTGATACTTAGTGTAAGTATATATTTATTTCTGAAAGTTGCTTTTACCAAAATTGTTATAAATAAATATTAATTGATTGGAAGGGACGATGCCATCGTCGCAAATCACGGCCAATATGTACGATCATCTCCCATCTGACAGTGGTTGCATGAGACAATAATGTCTCGTAGGTTTTAAAAAAATTGACCAATGCGAGTCGGAGATTGACCTTTGATACGACGTAATATCATCCAATCGCAGTTTACACAAAACATGTTGTTTACTGCTGATGCGTTAATAGCACACTGTATGTAAAATTAAAACAGGTTAAAACAAGACGTAAAAGATGACACGTAAATATTCAGCTTTACAAAACTTTATGTGCTCAAGCAGCCACGGGTAGGAGAGAGCTATGAGACTGCGGACCGTGGCTTGAAACGATGGGAAAATGCGTGCATTAGTAGAAGACTATCAAAAATGTTTGATGGTGCGTCTTATCTTTTGACCTTATGTTTAATGAAATGTGTTTTTAATTCAATAAATAGACAAACCATTTTATGCAAAAAAGACTTCACTCACAATCGAATAGACTAGATTACAGTGTATGACTATTGTCGATTGTTTTGGAAAGTAGGAGAATTTGTATTCTAAAGATACCTCTCCTCATCGAACTAGAGGTTAACCCGTAACAATTTAACCTTAAGCTCGATTGTTAGCTAAACTGCTGGATTTATCTACCGACTAAGACTAATCAGAAAACTGTCTTGGGTATACGATAATTATATAATTACATACTAACTTGAAAATTGACATTTCATTATCAATATCACTTTTAAGAAACTTCTAGGAAATGGTATTAAAAAATTCATAGCTAAGATATGCCCGTGATTATGAATTGATATTCATGTACGATCAAATTGATAAACAACCGCTTCAATTACAGTTTTCATTGTATCCTATTTATGTTTGGTTAACATTAAAGAGGTTCGCGCCTTAGGTTTTGGGTAGCCATTTTGGGTCACTTCTAGTCTGAAAATTCTGCATCACAAATTAATTCTAGTAGCATATTTATATTTTACAATGCCAAATAAACTATATTGAATAAAATTGTTTTTAAAAAATTACATTTTTACAGAGTTTAGTAAGGGACTATATTTTGTGGCGGAAGGTTTTCAAGAAGGAAATGAACAATTTTCATAACTCACTAGTTTTAGAGTACTGTTACTTTAGCTTCCTAATTTTCAGCGCAGACCAAACTTCTAGATAGTTTGTGTATTACGATATATTCATGATATTCTGAAAAACATATTTAACCAATATTTTGATATTTCTATCGATATATTTTGGCATATTTAGCTTATATTTCATAAAAGTTAAGAAAAAAATTAACTCCAATTTTGGCCTAAAATTAGCTTATTTCATGCTATATCTCAAATTTTTGAAATGTGACCCCTACTTATTTTACTTTTAAATGAGACATTAAATGTATGTCTATTTGTATGCAAAGTTTTGGAAAGATGACATTACTATAATTTTTTTTATTTGCGTTATAATTTGATTACTCCAAAATTTTGTAACATCTGTTGTTGTGTTCATTGTGTACTGGCCTTTGAAGCCACCAGTAAAGCAAGAATTTTTAAACTTTGACTTAGATTTTACTTTTATAGTCACTACCTGTGTTCAACTTCATACTGTATTAAAATCATAATTTTATAATTGTTCAAACTATAAATATTTGTTTGATTTCTTCAAATTATCAATTTCTATGTCAAATTTCAGCAAAAATTTCAGGAAAATTATCATTTCTGTTTCAGGCCCTATATTTCCAAAAAATGGCATGTGACATGGGTCACAAATAAAATAAATGAACATTTTAGGTCCCCATCTTTATATCTAAGTGGTTTTCGGATGATTGACATTACTATTATTTCAGGAGCCAACCTCCTTAAACGGACATGTATAAATTTAACTATGTGCATGAATAATGTATTCATACGCTGTGGTTAGTTCTATAATCCGTTTATTGCGATGTAAACCGTCTAGCAATTGCAAACCGAAAAACAAGTATGAACAATTTGAAATTTATTTTACTGATGATGGATGCTTTCTTGATAATTGTAGCTCAGCAATGGTACGAATTGAATCCAACACCTGGCTCTACAGTCTCTAATTGTAGCGAGCAGCAAGTCGATAGTATGTTATCATGTGCAGCGATTGGGCGTGCGGCAAAATGTGTAAC
>WFKH01003881.1:48513677-48557878 GCA_016163765.1 Magallana hongkongensis
TCGTTTTTGGATTTTTCTATTTTCGTTTTGTGCAGTATATTCTTAAATATTATTCATCTAAAGTTTTATTGCGCGCGTATGGTTTTTAATTTCATTGGTTCATATTATTTTCCAATAAATTTGATTCTCTATTAGTATAAGTAACCGTTTAAACTAAGTAAAATTGGGCAGTACTTCATTTTCAACGACGTCGATCAATCCAGCGTATATCAGCTGCATCTTGTGGTATGTTAATATTATATTTAGTTATATATTTCTTTACTACCATGATAGTGATTAGGGCATTTTATTTTAATTGCAAGGTTTATACTTTATCGTATTTTTGCAGTTAAACTTGCCATAGTAATTTCTAAAACTTGTTTGTAGTTCAAATATTAAATTGTTACAAAACATGTTTTTATCATATAAATGAATACTGGAGTAACGGTTGCTTATTGTCAACGAAATATCGAAACTAAAACATATTAAACGTACATGTAGGATTGTATTTTTTTCTAATGTATTTTTCTTTGTTTATAGGTCAATGCTTTAAAACGTTTAATAAATCTATTAAACAAAACGGCTGTCTTTTGGATTTACTTACTGCTCGGTTACACATGGCGCTGCGAGCAAAAATCTCCAACCATTGACCACCGTAGGAATTTATTTTCCAAATATGCAGCTAAGTTTCTATTATTATAGTGAATTTATCAGAAAGAGCTTGTTCGACTTTCTATTGTGGCAGTGAGTAGATATCACGCTATGATTTCCTGTCCGAGTTGAAGTCCTAGTACTTTCCGCGGTGTGAATTGTTTTTGTGAGTACTGTTGATACCATTGTTGTATTATCACCATGAAGAAAGCTGAATTGCAACATCGTGTCCATGAACTAGAAATGGAACTATTAGAAGCAAAACATAGATCACAATCGAAACAAGTAATTGAAAAACAAACTTTTATACCCGAAACAAGAAAAATAAAAACTTTTTGTGGCCGCCCTATGTCAAAATCCGATGTATCTATTGATGATTGGATAGATGAAATTGAAATTGTATTCTCAGCACGAAAATATACAGATTTGCAGAAAGTGGACCTTATCTATTCACACTTAGAAGGCCAAGCGAAAGAAGAAGTTAAATTCCGCCCAGATATTCGGCAGGACCCCTGCGCCATGTTGGACTGTCTCCGTTCGGCATTTGGCAATCCGGAATCAGTTACCTAGTTACAACAGAAATTCTTTGAAAGAAATCAACAGGATTCAGAAACAATTAGACATTATTCGTACGCATTACTGGAGTTATACCAAAACGTAGTCAGAAAGGACAGTAGTGTTTTTCCGAACAAACACCTTACTTTGTGTGAGAAATTCTCTAATGGCTTACGTGATTCGTCTTTAAGAAAAGAAGCAAAGAAACTACTCAGAAAAAAACCTACAGAATTTTATATCTTCCGAGATGAAATCATCGTATTCAGCGAAGAAGAGGAAGCCGCAGACAATAGAATCGCTACGTCAACTAAACCGAACATGACCAACGATCAACAGAATTTAAATACCCAGACGACCGACTCACCTACAACTGACCAGTTATTGAAAATCATCGAAGCGCAACAAAAGCAAATTGACTCTCTAACCGGTTTGATCAGAGACTGCGGGACCAGCCAGCAAACAAGGGAAAATCGTAACTATTCTCGTTCCCCACCTTTGTGTTATCAGTGCGGTAGAGTTGGCCATATTCAAAGAAATTGCCGTTCTACTAAACACCGGTACCGTGAAACAACAACCGGATCGTCGGAAAACAAATCACATCTATTAAAGTGAGTCCGTTAATAGATGATTATAAACAGGACTCGAGATTCGATAGCCGGGTTATTGGAAAGTGTCCGGTGATAAACATAGGTGTTTCTGGAATAAATCTTGCGTGCTTAGTTGATACGGGTTCTATGGTTTCCACGGTAACGGAAAGTTTCTACCGGAAATTCATTGAGCCTCTTGGTACATTGCTGATTCAGAACAGTTTTATTCAACTGAAAGCAGCCAATGGACTAGAAATTCCTTATATCGGATATATTGAAGTAGATGTTCATTATCATGGAAATATTCTCAAACAGCGAGGTTTATTGATAGTGAAAGACTCGACTGATGATTCTACCCGGAAACGTAAGGAAGCTGTACCCGGTGTAATTGGCATGAACATAATAAGTGAATGTCGAGATATGTTATCTACATGTCAGAATACTGGAGATTTAAATGAAGTGTTTGCAGAGAACAGTGTGTTCGATAATAAATCTATTCATGGATTCGCTCGAGTGAAAGGGACTTTCTCTGTACGCATTCCAGCCAATACCGCTATTGTTGTTGAGTGTACCGGACCGCATATTGACGGTGACGTGATTGTTGATCCCTTGACCAACGGAGGGCACCTACACCGTAATTTCCGGACTGTACCTAACTGCGTTACCGTTAGCAAAGGGAAATTGTGGGCCAGAGTAGCAAACATCGGTCATGAAGATATATATGTAAAACCGCGCACGATGATTGGAACTGTGTCGAAATGTGATGTGGAGAATATAAATTCGAGCATTGGATTTAATCGTGTGGGCAGTGTCGAGGAAGTATTTATTCAGAAATGTGAAGTGTACGAGATTTCTTCCAGTGACGATGAATTTACATTACCAGAGGATATTTATCAGCTTGATTGTAGTGATAAAGATAAAGCATTGATTACCTCCCTTTTCCGGAAATACAGTGATGTCTTTTCTAAAAACGACGACGATATCGGATGCACAGATACAGTTCAACATCGTATTCGTCTTACTGATAATGCACCAGTTTCTCAACAGTATCGTCGAATCCCTCCATCTCAGTTTGAAGAAGTAAAGCAACATATTCGGAAACTGCTGGACAACGGTGTAATTCGCGAGAGTACAAGTCCCTTCGCATCTCCGATCGTGCTTGTTCGAAAGAAAGACAACTCTTTGCGTCTATGTGTTGACTACCGTAAACTCAACGAGAAAACTATCAAAGACAAGTTTCCCCTACCGAGAGTTGAAGAAACATTCGACGTGTTGCATGGTTCTTCCATATTTTCTACTTTAGATCTCACTTCCGGTTATAATCAAATTGAAATTTCAGAAGAGGATATACAGAAAACTGCTTTCACTACACCTTTCGGACTCTATGTATATACCCGCATGCCATTCGGTCTTACAAACGCTCCAGCCACATTTCAACGTCTAATGCAACATTGTTTCCGTGAAGAAGTTTTCAACACTTTACTTGTTTTCCTTGATGATATCATCGTTTTTTCCAAAACATTAAGTGAAAACGTTCATCGTCTGGACAAAGTATTTTCCATTCTTCGTCAACATGGATTAAAATTGAAGATGAAAAAGTGCCGATTTTTTAAGTCATCTGTTAAATATCTAGGCCATGCCGTTAGTGAAAACGGTATAAGTACTGATCAGGACAAAATTAAGTGTATTGTTGATTGGAAGATCCCAGAAAATGTGAAAGAAGTGAAGTCATTCCTTGGTTTTGCGGGATTTTACCGTCGATTTATTAGACATTTTTCACAGATCGCGGAGCCTCTACTAGAAATTGCCAAGAAGAATGCTAAGCATCCAAAGACAACTTTTGGTGATAAGTGGACAACAGAATGTCAAGACTCATTTCAGAAGCTGAAATCTCTATTGTCATCAGCACCGTTATTAGGATACGCTGATTTTACGTCTCCTTTTATTTTAGAAACGGACGCTAGTTCTCAAGGCCTGGGGGCTGTGTTATCACAAGTGCAAAATGGACGAACTGTGGTCATTGCTTACGCTAGCCGATCGTTGAGACCGAATGAAAAGTCTTCAAAGACCATGAGCAGTCTGAAACTGGAACTTCTTGCTCTTAAGTGGAGTGTGACTGAAAAATTCCGCGACTACCTTCTTGGAAATAAGTTTGTCGTGTTCACAGACAACAATCCTTTGAAGTATTTGTCATCAGCAAAACTGGGAGCGTACGAGCAGAAGTGGGCATCACAGTTAGCGGACTTTGATTTTGAAATCAAATATCGTCCTGGTAAACAGAATACCAACGCTGATGTTTTATCCAGACTTGCAAATGACAGTGATGTTCTTAATCAGTGTATCGATGGAACCAACATTCCACTGGATATTAAGGCCGCTCAGTCCTCTGTCATATATATCGAGTCAACAGATGTTTCTTATTGTGACACGTTTCCTAGTTATTCAAATGATGATCTCCAGGATTTACAAACCAAAGATTTGGTTATTGGAAAATGTAAGGAATTCGTTGTAACTAAAACTGTTCCTAAACCTAGTTTTATTCGAAAGCAGAGTAAGAAAGTGCAGATACTTTTACGACAACTTAAACATTTGGAGTTACGTGATAGTGTTATTCATAGACGAATTAATAACCCAAAGCTTGGTGACCTAGATCAGATTGTACTTCCGGAATGCCTCAAAGAAATAGTTCTACAAAGTCTACACGATGAGAATGGACATCAGGGAATTGAGAGAACGTTCAACATAATCCGACAAAGATGTTACTGCCTAATATGTACAAGAATATTAAGAACTATTGTCAAAAATGTGAGAGATGTGCAATTTCAAAAATACCGCCACCAACTGTTCACACTAGTATGGGACATTTAAGTGCATCAGAACCTTTGGAATGTATTGCAATAGACTTTACGGTTCTTGAGAAATCCCAGGGATTCGAAAATGTACTTGTGTTAACGGATGTGTTCAGCAAATGGACTATTGCAGTTCCAACCAGAGACCAAACCGCACAAACTGTAGCGAAAGTACTAGTAAGACAACTTTTTTGTACATTTGGTGTATGTAAACATATCCACTCCGATCAAGGAAAGTGCTTTGAAGCTGAAATAATCCAACACCTGTGTTCCCTTTATAACATCAAAAAGTCGAGAACTACAGGGTATCATCCTCAGGGCAACGGACAATGCGACCGCTTCAACAGAACGTTACACGACTTGCTTCGGTCTTTACCACCAGCCAGGAAACGTAAGTGGCCCGAGTACATTAAAGAGTTGGTGTTTTCATATAATGTTACACCAAACGCATCGACTGGTTATTCCCCCTACTACCTGATGTATGGACGACAACCAAACCTTCCAATAGATTTTCTTCTAGGCATAAGCACCAAACCGTCAGATGAAATCAACATTGACAGATGGGTGGATTTACATTCGGAGAAACTTTTGTTTGCTTACAACAGAGCCAGAGATGAACTTAACAGAAATGAAGTAGCAAGAAAGCAGAGACATGAAGCTGGAAGATCGGAAAAAGAACTACAGATTGGCGACAAAGTGTTTATTCGAAACAGAGGATTAAAAGGTAGAGACAAAATTCAGGACAAATGGAAAGCTGAGGTTCATGTTATCGTAGACAAACCGTATAAATCCGTGTACAGTGTGAAGCCAGTGAATAGTGATTCTGTGAAAACTGTGAATCGTTTGGAATTAAAACCAGTCAATATGTGAAATGTAATTATATATATTTTCGACTGCAAATATTTGTGATGCATAGTTATTTGTATTAGTATATCTATATATTTTATATGTATTTATTATATTAATTCGAGGACGAATTAACATTTTGCCGGGGGGTATGTGGTAGAACAGATTTATTACTATTTATTTCATATGTATTTATTCGTTTTTGGATTTTTCTATTTTCGTTTTGTGCAGTATATTCTTAAATATTATTCATCTAAAGTTTTATTGCGCGCGTATGGTTCTTTAATTTCATTGGTTCATATTATTATCCAATAAATTTGATTCTCTATTAGTATAAGTAACCGTTTAAACTAAGTAAAATTGGGCAGTACTTCATTTTCAACGACGTCGATCAATCCAGCGTATATCAGCTGCATCTTGTGGTATGTTAATATTATATTTAGTTATATATTTCTTTACTACCATGATAGTGATTAGGGCATATTATTTTAATTGCAAGGTTTATACTTTATCGTATTTTTGCAGTTAAACTTGCCATAGTAATTTCTAAAACTTTAATAAATCTATTAAACAAACGGCTGTCTTTTGGATTTCCTTACTGCTCGGTTACACACACACACACACACACACACACACACACACACACACACACACACACACACACACACACACACACACACACACACATATATATATATATTCAGCAATTGTCTTTACGGTAAAATTTTAAGTAATAATCGATGTTGGATTATCATTATTAACAAAAATCATCAGTTAGGATTAAAATTAATATATACTCATAAAGGTGGAATATCTACTGGAGATATTAATTCGCATAAGCGGGGCGTACCCCGATTGTTCGAACAAATGGGCGATTTCATTCATCTTGAAAAGGATATAACTTTTCTAAATGTACTCCAAACAATTAATAGTAGTGTGTATCTTAATTTTTTGATTGTTTCCTTCTAAAATATTCTATCAAAAGTATAATATATATCGTTGCTATAAAAAAACGAATCTAAAAAAAAAATAGATTTGATCCCCTCCCCATGGATTCATGGATGAGTTCATTTGAAGCATCGACGATCTCCTCCTTTTGGGTGAATGGAGTAGCTCCATTATATTATATTCATAATTTTTAGTGGAAGAATCCAAACTAATATGAGAGTACTCCAGAGCACATCGTATGTGCATATGCAGCTCTATTTTTAAATAAAACCCTTTTCTATTAAATTCCTATAGTTGAAATAAAGAAATGGCTTTTTATTTTGCATCTCAATAAAAAAAATACATTTTAAGATTTGACTGTTTTCTATACCGCTTTTAAGCTTAGATTTATTTGATGTATATACATTTCTTAAATAATTAGAATTAATGAAATTATTTGATTGCAAGTGATATACATGTATATATGCATTAAATCGAAGAAATATACTTAAATTGCTATTTGTTCTGTACGTTCTTTTTATGATTTAAAGAACAGCAGCGAAAATCTAAATTTATTTCTTATATGAAAGCCTAATTGATATATGCTTCCCATATGATATTTTTTTTTGTCTGGCAAGTTTTTTAGAAATCTATTACTTGTCAGATTAAGCGTTTATATATGTCATTTACACATGGTTACACGTTATATTTATTTGGTAAAGCCTAGCTGTACTTACCGCGACTTATTTGCAAAATTGTAATATTCATGTTGGTAAATTGCAATGAACAAATTAGTTTGTAACATACATGTACGTTATTGTCTCCAAAGAACGTTTATAGACTTTGACTCATTGTAAATAAAAGTACAGAGCTTAGTCTCTGACATGAGCTGTATTTTTTTTTATTATTAACACAATGATTGAATTAAATACAGACACAGAGAAAGCATTTGTGTTAACTGATTTGTTGCATTGATGATTTATAAAATGTTCAGTCTAAGACAATTTAAAGAGTCGTTATATCAATAAAATAGAATTTTTTTCTCTATTAATATCTGTGGTTGTTGATTATCTATTCTGTCATCATTATAATACAATGTAAATATAAAACAATTGCCACTCAAAAAAGCGGACGATTTACGATTCTTTTATTCAAGAAGCTTTCTTACATTTGATAGCTTGAAACTGTATCACATACTGTAGCACTATAGGTTGTGGATACAAATTAACATGCCAACTTGCGGTGTATGAATCATTACTATCCGCCATATTGAATTGCCATTTTGATCTATGAAACGCCATTTTTCTACAGGACAGCATATTTTTGAGGACTCAACACTCTTCAGATACATGTATGATGAAAATACTTTGCTGGACCAATTTGTAACTGTGATTCATCATAATGCAATACGAGGCTTAGCTGTCCGACATTTTAACACAATTAGCGCCATTTATGTAAAAGCCAGACACGGCATAATTTAACTTTAATTACAGGCATATCTTTAAAACAATTACGAAGTTAGTGCAGTCGGTTGTAAAAATCACAGAAAAAAATATTAAGGAGCCTCTGTTTAATATCCTTTACTAGTTGTTGTCTTTGTTTTTCCTGGTTTCTTAACTAAAAAAAAAATAAGACAATGTGTTGCAAGAAGTAAAAATAAAAAGTTTCGTGCTGTCACGTTTTATTATATATAATATTCATATGTTTTCGTTTGTCGATTTTGCGTAAGACGGGTTTACCAAAAAGTAACGTCATCTGAACTTACTTAGGACACTCAGCTGGGCATACGGAATCTCTTTTCATCTTTATGAATATTTACCATATATGTTTGCGTGCAAAAATTTAAATCACACAAGTACGTAAGAGACTAATAAATAACTTTGTTTAACTATTACTTTAATAATTCATTCAAATAAGTCATTCAAATTATAAAAATTTGTTGATGAATCATATTATCGGTAACACATGACGCTCAGTTTTATAATTCAAATGCGGCATCAAGTTTTTTGATACACAGAAACTGCATTTGATGACGATTTTGCTGTGATTAATTATCGGTGATTTTCGATGCAATATCAATCGTTAGCAAGAGGCCCAGGCGCCAAATATCTTATCCGAGCAACAATACCATGCAAACAATCGACCCCGCATTGTCCAAATGGTTTTTATTATTTTTTTTGAATACCAACAAAATTTCAACAATTTTAAATTATCTTCCTGAAAAGAGTGTGTGACCCTTCATTTGAACAAATGTGAATCCTCATTCACCCAATGATGATTTGTGCCAAGTTTGGTTGAATTGGCCCAGTGGTTCTGGAGAAAAAAAATTGAAATGTTTACGACGATGACAAAGAAGACAACAACAGACATCGGACAAATATAGATCAGAAAAGCTCAATTGAACCTTTGGCACAGTGAGCTAAAACTTATATACTTTTAAAAATTGTTTACTAAAGAGGCAACGTTTAGTGTTAGACTATTGAAACCAATGACGTTTTCATTGAAATTATATGCAGAGAACAAAATCATAACATGCGGGTGTACATTCAGTTCATAAAGTTGTAATTTTGCTTAGATTAATCGTCGACTATTAATTCCATGTTCCTTGCAAACCTTACTTTGTGGAAACACTTTTCTACCAGAGAGAGAGAGAGAGAGAGAGAGAGAGAGAGAGAGAGAGAGATAAGACCTTAAATTACATTAAAAATGAATGTTTTTAGCCATAAACTGATTTTTATCAAGAAAAAATCCAAATATATAATATATATTTAGATTTATTCTTGATAAAAATCAGTTTATATATTTGGATTTTTTCTTAATAAAAATCAGTTTATGACTTAAAACATTCATTTTTAATACAATCTTTAAGTATATCTGATGGGAATTTGTTGACAATCCAGTTGCATCATCAGTGAGTTTAGATTGTACCTATTTTGTGTTTGAAATCCTGACATCTATGTTATTCGAATATCATATCTTTTAATAAAAAATCAATATCCTTTAATCAATATTTAAGAACCTATTTTTGTTAAAAAAAAAAAAAAAAAAAAAAGGTCAACCATATGCCGGAATATTTCATAGGTCAGCTAACATCTCGCTATTCGTGTTATGTATCTCGATATAGTAATTTGATTTTTTTTTTCAATTAATAGACCTGTTGGAAATAGAAGGCCACCTAAATGGCTTCATGATTATTATGTTGAAAATCCTGATAAGTAGTGGCAAGTATGATAAGTAGAATATCTGTAAGAGTACGGTGACTTATACTCTTTTCATTTGTTGTAGATGGCAAAGACTAAGACCACTCAAAATTAAGTTTCGGTGTTGTCCAATGAGTTCCTTTTCAGCAAGAAGTGAAGCGGACTACAAAGGACACGTCTTGAAGTGTGCTATGCGGACCTTCCAATGTCCGGTGTGCGACTTCTGTAATAAGAAAGAGGTTAACCTGAAGCGACACATAGAAACCTGCGACTTCACCCTAGTCTAGCCAAAGAAGAAGTAGTTAAAGGACATATTGCATGTTTCTAAAGAATAGGACATTTTACATTTTTTGCCTTCCTTGTGTATATAGTAATTACTTCTAACAGTTTGTTAGCTGTATAAAAGCGGTAATTAGCTATAATGTCAATTTAAATCATAGCCCCGATCGTATAAAAACTCGTTAATTAGATAGCGTGTCACGTGGTACGGTGACGTCACATGCGACCTTCTTCGAACAGCTGATTATAAACAAATTGTAGGATTAGCAATTTTTTCTTTAAATCTGAGACATTTTTTCACCATGTACGATGGCTTTTTTATGTTGACTTAATTAAAAGAATCTTACTATTCAGTCGTTCATGTTTCAGCCACCATTATGGGTGAAAAACGATGAAATAGTCGAAGAAGTGACGATGAAGTCGGCCATAACGATCAAATTGATCGACGTATAAACATGGTAAACACAACTTAGTCAGGAATGTAGCTAAAAGAAGTCGTTAACAGGTGTTTATTTTATCAAAATCTACAATACTTTTGTTTTTTGGCCTTCTTTACGACTGAGAATGTTCATTGTTGTAAAGCTGTGGTGCACAAGAAATGTGTTTCTTCGGTCGTAACTGGTCACAACTTTCTAAGGTTCTTTACATATTACACTGTATATATAAATAAATATAGCAGGAAAAAAAAAGTTTTCCTTAATTATTGTTTTTTTCTGTAGGATCCCAGCTCCGTTTTTTATCTATTTACGTAAAAATGTATATCAACAAACTTTGTCTATTTCTCGCGTAAACATTCAACAGTTCAATATCAACAACTCCTTGACTTCTCCCACAAGAAATAAAACTTCAGAAATCTCACATACCGTACTTATGATTTCTGCAGAGGTGAGCTATAATGAAGAAATCATTTATACAAAACCTACGCATACATATATGTATAGTTTAACAATATCAATAAGAAAACAGCTAATAACTGAATAAAGCGAGGCGTTATCCAAAATGGCGTTCTCTCTTGTTATTTTCCTCCGATGAACTTGCGTTTTGTACACAGGCCCCTGTTTATAAACTTCTATTTTTCTCTTTGAAAAATAAATACGATTTGTTAATGAAACTAAAATTACAAAAATATACCATATAATTAGTAATATATGTATTAAATGTTTATTTATAAATCCTCCTGTCGACAGATAGACCCCCATTGGTTCAAGATTTCCGCTTACTTTCGTAAGGGAAACTATAAAAACAACAGTCCAAATCCCCATTTTTGACGGCTAGAACACCCGCAGGAGACACAAAACACCACCATGTCCCGTTATCGGCAATTTCATAGGTGATAATTAGTTTAATTGTCGTTTAAATCTAATCCAATTACAAAGATGGCTAACAGCACCTTCTCGCTCGAGGTCGCATGTGACGTCACACATAATGGCGGGTAGATCGAGAGAGAAAATATGCATATCGCGACATTTGAATTTCATCGCCTTCAAACTAACCAGTTAGCCAGATTATTTTGTGTTAACGATGATAAAGTTCATTTTTAATGAGTATAGAATGATTTTATTTAAAAAATTCCAAAAATTGAAAAACATGCGATATGTCCTTTAAGTTGGGAAGCAAGGAGAAGAAGTGTGAAGAAGTGATGGAACAGCGGGAAGACGATTGGCTTGGTCTAGCCAAAGAAGAAGTAGTTAAGTTGGGAAGCAGGTAGGATAAGTGTGAAGAACTGAGGGAACAGCAGGAATTCGAAGACGATTGGCTGGCACAAGATACGGTAGATCTTATTGGACAAATCTCAGGTGAGGATAGCGATAGAGAAGATGATGAAGACACCACAAGTGATAAAGAAGCTGGATCTCAAGAGAAAGGTTTAGATGAAAGTTTGCTTGGGGATGAATGTTTAGGAAGCGACAACTCCTTCGCTTCCGATGATTAAAAAAAAAAAATTAAAAAAAAAAAAAGTTGAGAAAGGAGGACCAAACCGTGCAAATTTCATTAAGTAGTGAAAACTTTGGAAACTCGTTGGGAAGCAGGAGGGACTTCGAAAACTCAAACAGAGCCATTGAAAAGAGTCCTGACAACGAAATCTGTTAAGAAGTTTAGAGACGGAAATGTTGACACAAAGATTGTTTCAAAAGAAAAAGTTGTGTTTGATATGTAAATCATTTGACATGGATTTTTAAGGTTTTGAGAAAAATTTTCTATTTGTGCTGCAAAGATAAGAAACTTTGTAGTTTTATTACCGGTGTTCTTACTATGAATCGTACTGTAATTTGCATTTTACATTTCTATACATGCGGGTCGCATGTCATCAAAGGCGTGGGTAGTGTAACAATTTAATGTTATGTAATGTTTAATCATGCGTACGACCTATGACGACTGTTTTTGTATAGTCGCCTAGCAACCAGCGGAGATTGTCATGTGATCCACAGAGGGTATATAAGCGAGCTCGTCGCAGCATTCTTTTCCCTAGCAGCGTTTAAAGAGAGAGGAATTGCGAGACTGATTAAGGTGCGATTTTGGTGGTTTGCCTTGAGAGAGAGGCTTGCCACATTGATAGGTTAGGACCAATCGTGTTTTGAGGCCGGCCACTAGTCGGTTATCATAGAGGCTGTCCTCTTCGTCGCTGATATTCTGGTAGCATTAGGAAAATAGTACGCCTTTAGTAAGAAGTAGTGAACTGTCCGTCCTGCATAAGGTTATACAGCTAGGGCGTGCCACGGGTAGTCACTACCGCCTGAATAAGGCCCAATCAGTGTTTTACTCGTGGTATTAATAGAGTTCATCCCGGCCGACCATATTTATTTATTTATATTTGCCCTAAGTAATGGAAGGCCATTTTGTAAATATTTGTAGGCCAATTGTTATCAACAATAATTTAAGAGAGGAAAATTATTACTGTTTAATATTTTTATATTCAACCCCCAGACCCTAGAATTACCTAGGTACGGACCCTCGACACGTTACAAAAATAAATGATGGCAGCGGTGGGATCTGGTTAACTGTTGAATTATTAGCTAATTACCTTGTGTCCATCGAGGAATCCAACAAACCGAGTACAAAAGGTTCTGCGGGAAGGTCTGGTGTCACCAACAAAGTTGGAGAGGCTGGCATGTTTTATATGCATTGGTGAATGGCAAAGTTGTTAAATTGCTAGTGGATTCGGGAGCTACCCTGAACATATAATCTCCGGAAGTCTTAAACTCCGTTGGTTTTGGGAACTTACAGCTTGTGAGGCTTAGTAGATCAATATTAACTGCAAATGGTTTACCACTAAAGACATATGGTCTACTAACAATCAACATGCAGTTAGGGGTGACAATTTTGCACAAGCGTTTGCCGTTGCAGAAATAGAGGTTGATGGTATACTAGGTCTTCATTTTCTAAAAGACCACCATTGCTTCATAGATATGGAATCCCTGTCACTAAAATTAGGAGACAAACGGCATGCTTTACACATGAAAGGTAAAATTCACAAGATGAAACAGTGCCATTCAGTCAATTGAAAGGTGACTGAAAGGTAACTGAAAAGTGACTGAATGGCATATTTGTACCATTCAGTCACCTTTCCAGACCATTCAGTTATCATTCAGTTGACTAAATGGCAGAGCTTCATCCTGTGATTGGCTGTTGCATTAGCAGATGATATTTGTATACCACTGAGTAGTGAGGTTGTCGCCAGGTGCAATGTTTTACCTCCAATATTTGATAAAATCCAAGAATTAGGTCTAATAGAACCTTCAAGTCGGTTTATGGAGTCGGACAGAGCCTTGGTAACGCGAGCTCTTGTAACTGGAGAAAAATTTGCGCCAGTTAGAATGCTGAACTTGTCTGATCAAGTTCTCAATGAGTATAAGGGGACACTAGTGGCAAACCTGGTTCCATTAGAAAATAAAGAGGATGTAAAGGATGATAAATGCTTTGACAAACAACAAGCAATGCCTGAGAACATCCATGATCTTAACGAAAGAACAATAAAATGAATGGGTGTCAAAAATGCCAATTTGATACACATGTATAAGTTTTTAATGCGGTATTCAAAGTTATTTGTTGTACAGTGCTGCCATTCTGAAAGGTGACAAGGATAGGATATGATAGGATGCACGATACATGATAGAATTATAAAAGTAAAGTTCTATCCTATCCTATCCTATCCTGCATCCTGTAGCCAATCAGATTCGAGTATAAATTTCAGAGTTATTTTGCGAAACGACAATTAGATGAACAATGTATTTACAATGTCAATTTAATTTGTTTTACAAGTTGAAACATTTAATAATGATTTTTAATGTATTATATCAACAAAACAGTGCATAACATTGATGCGCGCTTGTCGGCGCTACGTGTTTGTCAATTCGTACGCAAGTATGGTGTTACTGTGAGAATTCGATGTCACATATGATTACTTCATAAATAGACTTCTTTACTTTATTTAAAGTCTAAAAAATAATAAATGCTTTATTGAAGTTACAGACTAACAGTTCGACATTTTCAATGATAAACATTTAAATAAGAAATAGGCATTGTTTGTGTCTACTTTTCACGTTTCATATAATTTCTTCGATGCCCGATAACAGGGGCGTATATTTCGGATCGAGATTAAACTGCATAGATCAAATTAATAAATGTTAGCTAGCTATAAATGCGCATGAATTTATACTTTAAATATAACTCCGAATGGTTTAACTATAAATGACATCTTTATAATGATTCCTTAAGAAATTATGATTTCCAGATCGTGTTTACATTTATCGCCGAACGATTTGCTTGAATATTGATATTTACGCTCAGTTTTTATGTGATAAGAAAAATAGTTTAATACAAATGCGTTTTTAAACAAAAGTTCAATAATAAGTGTATCGAAGATATTTATCTGTTTTTTTTTAATACATAAATCTTATAAAAACAAAAATTGAATCGCTTACCTGTTTGATTACGTTATTGTGTACATCCCGCGTACGATTTAATTTTACCGTTGCACAGGTAAATAAGTTATCCCGTTCTAAGAATTTTCGATTTTATGATTTGATAAGTCATTTTGAGTACTGCATTAGTTAATAAAATCATTTAATTCTTTAATTTCGTTTTAATTAACTTGTATTCCTATATTTGGATGGTATGGGATAGAATAGGATAGGATAGAATAGGATAGGATAGGATAGGATAGAGCTTATTTGCAGGATAAGATGCAGGATACAGTATATATGATAGGATAGGATAGGATAGTTTTGTCAACTTTCACGATAGCAGCGCTGTATCAGATGCAGAACTGGGACGACAAATGTGACTGAGCACAAAATTAATACTGGAATTGCACAACCCATCAAACAACGCCCATTCGACTTCCATTTCACATGCAAACAGTGGTTGAAAAGCATGTGGATGACATGATGAAGAAATGGTATTAAAGACATAAAAAATCCATGGTCATCACCTGTCGTCCTTGTTAAAAAGAAAGACGGCACGACTCGATTTTACGTCCACTATTGCAAGCTTAATGGTGTGACAATCAAAGACCCATACTCATTACCAAGGATTGTCGACTCATTAAATCAGCTGAATGTCAAGTGATTTTCGACTTTTGATTTAAACTCCGGATACTGCCAGGTGGATATGTCTCCGGACGACCGCAGCAAGACAGCTTTTGCTACAAGAAGAGGCTTGTATCAATTTAAGGTCATGCCATTCGGGCTTTGTAATGCCCCGGCAACCTTCGAGCGTCTGATGGAAACAGTGCTTAGAAACCTTCAGTCTAATCTATTTAGATGATATCATTGTGGTGGGAAATACCATAGAGAATATGATCCAAAATTCCACCGTTTACTGGCTGCTGGTCTCAAGTTAAAAGCCCGTAAATGTACATTGTTTGCAAAGGAAGAAGATTATTTTGGTCATATCGTATCTGAAAGAGGGATAGCAACAAGCCCCGAAAAGATCAAGGCGGTTAAAAAGTGGCCTGTTCCACCTAGCCTCACGGAGTTAAGATCATTTGTAGGCTTCTGCAGTTACTATAGAAGGTTTGTGCCACATGTTTCAATGATTGCCAAACCGTTACATGACTTGACAAAGAAGAATATAACCTTTAAATGGAATGAAGATTGTCAAAATGCCTTTGATAGGCTAAGAAAAGAACTGTCGACAGCTCCAGTTTCTGCTCACACCGATTTCGATCAAGAACTCATACTTGATACAGACGCTAGCAATGAAGCCGTAGGCGCGGTGCTCTTTCAAATACAAAATGGGGTAGAGAGACCAGTAGCATTTTAGAGTAAAAGTCTATCGAAGTCTGAAAGGAAATATTGCGTTACTTGCAAAGAACTCTTATTTGTTGTGTTATTCGTCAAACATTTTCGACAATACTTGTATGGCCGAAAATTTAAAATAAGGACAGACCATAGTTCATTAAAATGGTTGATGAACTTTAAGGATACCCAGGTTCAGCTGGCCTGTTGGATAGAGATGCTGTCAAGTAATGACTTCAATATAGATCAAACGCAGGGAAAGTTTCAAAATAACGCAGACAGTTTGAGCAGAATTCCATGAAGGCAGTGCAAGAGTGACCATATACTAGCTTGCTTTGCTTTGAAGCAGGAATTAGACGATGCCCTTGGTTTCACTGGAGATGTTACTTTACGTGAAATGCAGGAGTCCGATAGAATTCTAAGTAAGGTAAAGAAGTGGTTGGCAAATAAAAGTCGTCTGAATACAATGCCATATCAGGGGAGTCAATGACTGTAAAAGCCTTATGGTTCTAGTGGGATAGATTGATTTTACAAGAAGGCGTTCTTTACAGAAAATGGGATGATTTGATTTTAAAGGGTCAAAAATTACAAGCAAAGAAAGAAGAACCAGTCTAGAGTTTTGCCATGATGATCGAGCAGCTGGACATCTCGGTGTACATAAAACCTTGGCAAAAATACGACAGTCTTACTATTGGCCAGGCTTGCAAAGGGATGTCATACAGTTCATTAGAGGTTGTGAGGTTTGCACCAAGAGGAAGGCGCCTACTATGTTAAATAAAGCCCTGATGCAAATAGTTGGTTCAAGGTGTCCATTGGAGAGGATTCCCACTGACATTCTTGGAGAGCTGCCTGAGACTGATAATGGCAACAGATATATACTAGGTGTTGCTGATTATTTTACTAAGTGGACGGAGCGCTTTGCAATCCCTATCATTGAGTCGAAAACAGTAGCTACGAAAATTGAAGAAGAGGTGATCACTCGACTTGGTGTCCGAAACACAATACACTCGGATCAAGGTCAACAATACGAAAGCGAACTCTTCCAAGAGACATGTAAGCTACTCGACATTCAAAAGACACATACGACTTTCTACCACCTACAGATGGTATGGTTAAGCGTTTTATCGGACTTTGACAACGATGCTCAGTGCCTTTGTAAATGAGCACCACCCCGATCGGATGTTCATTTGACATATGTTATGATATATGTTATGATGGCCTATTGGTCAGCCATACAGGCAACTACTGGAATGACTCCAAATATGTTAATGTTAGGCCGAGAGACAAAAACGCCATTAGATGTTATGTATGAACCACCTCGTAACATTAAAGAGACCTCGTCAAACAAAAGGCTATGGGAACTCCAAGAACGTCTAGAGATTGCTCACAATGTTGTCCAGAAAAAATATTGGACATGCCATGGTAAGAAAAAAGCACTACCATGATAGAAAACTGAAATGGAAAACATTTGTAAGCGGTGAAAAGGTCTATGTTTTCTTTCCGATACGAAAACCTGGGACCTCCCCAAAATTTGCAAGCTATTGGCAAGGTTCATATAGGGTTATAAAAAAGATGTCTGATATAACGTATTTGATCAATTGTGGTCTTAAAAGGGGTGCACAAGTTATACATGTTGACCGTATGCAAAAGAAGTATCCTCAGGTACTTGCAAATGAGGAACTTCAACCACCAGTGGAAGACCAAGAGCCACTCGATGAAGAGGGCAAAGATGATGTTGCATATGATAAACCTGTCAATAATGATAGACCCGTTATAAATAGAAGGCCAACTAAATGGCTTCACGATTATAATGTTGATAATCCTAATAAGTAGTGGCAAGTATAATAAGTTGAATACATGTATCTGTAAGCGTACGGTGACTTATACTCTTTTCATTTGTAGAAGAAAAGACTAAGACAACTCAAAATTATAAGTTTCGGCGTTGCCCAATGAGTTCCTTTTCAGCAAGAAGTGAAGCGGACTACAAAGGACACGTCTTGAAGTGTGCTATGCGGACTTTCCAATGTCCGGTGTGCGACTTCTGTAATAAGAAAGAGGCTAACCTGAAACGACACATAGAAAAATGTCACCCTGGTCTAACCAAAGATGAAGTAGTATAGTTGGGAAGCAAGGAGAAGAAGTGGGAAGAAGTGATGGAACAAATGGAAAACATTTGGTAGAAAATGGTAGACCAAGCCAATCGTCTTCCCGCTGTTCCATCACTTCTGCACACTTCGTCTCTTTAATGTTACGAGGTGGTTCATACATAACATCTGATGGCGTTTTTGTCTCTCGGCCTAACATTAACATATTTGGAGTCATTCCAGTAGTTGCCTGTATGGCTGACCAATAGGCCATCATAACATATACCATAACATGTCAAATTTATGATTTTTTGGCATCCTGCCAACATTTGTGCCCTTGGGTCATCAATTTGTGTATAGAGATATGAAACAAAATATGCAACATATAATTGTTGCATCTTCTTCTTTAAGAATATAGTCCTCTTTTCTTCAAATGTTAAACATTTTATAATTAGTACTGAATTTGACAATTTGTTCCTTAAATTTTCTGTTTTTTAGAGGCATAATTACCAGAATGCAATTCTGGCTGTTACTATAAATAGAAAAATCCAGTGCAAAAACAAACATCATATATCTTACTCTAAATAAGTATCCTTTAATGCTATGATAAAATTCTGTTCATTCTTGAGACACGCTACCACGGCTTTTTTTTTCTCCATATTTGCATGGTTTTCTCGTAGATATGCTCTTATATTCTCATCAAATACACAAAAACAAATTATAAATTGATATTGATTTACTTTCAAACATATCGATTTAAATAATCAACCTATTAAATGTAAGAACTAATTCTCACCAAATCACCAAAATGCATAATACCTCAAAAATAAGTTAGTTGTAATGGAACTAGTGCTGTTTCAGAATGTTGTTTTAAACTTGTTGATAATGGTTAGCTACGTCTTAATTTATCTTGGCCAAACATTACATAAACGGAATGGTATGTTTCATACTGTAAATTCCTTATTTTCACGAGTGCTTAATTTCGCGATCCCGTCATTTAGCATCAAATCGCGAGAATATGAAATCGCGAACGCGGATTTTTTCCCCTTTATTTCCTATAGTTCTCAACTCTCATAAAATAAAAAGATTTTAAAATCTGCGAGAGAAGCTTTTCACGATTTTATGCAGATATCATTTTCTTGCGTTTAATTAAGAATTTACAGTATGTTAACAAACAGCGAACATTTAGAGACAATACAGCTGAAAAACATGTGTGAATTAAATAACTTTAGATTTACCATTGTATCGTTGGGAAATAAGAAATAACGTTGATTGTGACAGTTGAAGTGCATAAAAATCCCTTTTACATACCTAATTAAAGGGTCGTACAAACCGGAATAATCTTATATCGTTTATTTGTACATGTACCAGGTGGATTTTGATTGACAATAATTGACACGTGCTGAAAACTACAAGATCTTCGCCCAGCTACGGTCATCATGGTATACGAGGTTAAAGGGACTCTTTAAACGGAACACATCATCACATCCTCGATAATTTATTAATGTTATACCAATTTCAGTTCATTTTAAAATGAACAAAAATAAATATGTCAAATAACCCCTCAAGGGGCCTCACTTACAAAAATGAATTTAGGTTGTAGCAACTCCTATTTTAAACACGCAAAATAGATGCTTACATAAAATTTATTGTTGTTATTTTAAAAACTTTGAATAATTATTACCTGGGAGAAGTAGAAAAGACATATTTGTCCAGAAGAATCTTCGCGAGCCCTGCATGTGTTTTGTTTACGGTAAATACGCATGCGTAATAGCATAGAAGACTGAACACCGTAACACGTTGCGATGTAAATATGTATGAGTTACTCGTAATTATTAATTTTGATAAAATAATTAGATTTATTTCTTGAAGAAATTTGTAATTTTCTGAAAGTTAATACATTTATGAGTAGTACAAAAATACCGAACCCGATCGGAAAATTTTTTCAAGTCGAATCTTAATAAGATAATAATAATAATAATAATAATTTTTATAGCGCCCTATATGATAAGACTCTAAGGCGCTTTACATAAAATGGACATGACAAAACATAGAATGCGTAGCTATAAAACAAATATAAAAGTATTAATATTAGCCGACAAACTACCATTGTAAAAATATGGATATAATAAAAAGTCTGCAAATAAAATATCAATCTTAAAAATTAATCAAAAGCTAGTTTATAAAAATAAGTTTTCAATTGTCTTTTAAAACATTGGACGGATGTAGCTTGACGGATATGCACTGGAAGGCTGTTCCATAAATAGAGAGCAGCATAGCTAAATTGTCTTTCACCATATGTTCCAGTGCGCACCCTCGGTAAGATCAGTTACAAGCTCTCGTCGGATCGTACTGTCCGGTTTATCTTACGGATTGTAACTAGTTCCTGTAGGACTCTAGAGCGGATCCTTATAGTGATAGGTAGGTAAAAACAAGGATTTTATATTTTGGACGCAATTCAACTGGAAGCCAATGTAAGTCAGCAAGAATAGGGGTGATATGATCTCGTTTTCTTTTCTTTGTCACAAGTTGAGCTGCAGTATTTTGGATTTTTTGTAATCTATCCATGGAGCCTTTATTGATGTTAAAAAGTAAACTATTTCCATAGTCGAGTCTTGAAGTAACTAATTAAGGAATTTATCAGTGTCTTACAAGCGTCTGTTGAAATAAATCTCCTGATTTTTCCAATGTTTCTAAGATGATAGTTACAAGTTTTAACGATGTATGAAACTTGCTTTTCCATGGTAAGAAAACTGTCAAAATGGATGCCTAGATTTCGAACTGATGTTACCCTGTTGATGACACTTTCTCAGACTTTTAATTGTAGGACTGGCACATTTTTGGATTGAAATTTTGTTGTAAAGATTATCAATTCGGTTTTTGTCCTGGTTTGATTTAAGAAGATTATTTGACATCCAGTTACTTATATCCTGCAAGCATTTTTCGAGTCATAGAAAGTAGTTGTTCGAGTTTTCATAGGGTTTAATTATCATGTATACTTGGATGTCATCAGCATAACAATGATACTTGAAGCCGTGGTTACGACAAATGTCTCCGATTAGTTTAGAAAAAAGACAATATAATTTTGGTCCTAGGACGGATCCCTGTGGAACACCAAACTGAAGATGGCAAGGGTCTGACGTGTCCGATCCAATGACAACACGTTGGTGCTTGTTGGTAAGATATGATTTTATCCAAGCCAGTGATTTTTCATGGATCCCATAAGTTGTCTCTAACCGTTGAAATGTGTGGTCTATAACATCAAAGGCTGCTAAAATGTCAAGGAGTACCATTACAGCGGACGATTGATAATCCAAGACCTCCATGATGTCATGATTAACCTTGAGAAGTACTGTTTCCGTAGAATGTTGTTGTCTGTAAGCCCATTGTAAAGAATCCCTTAACAGATTTTTGTCCAGATGTTCATCGAGGCGGTTTGCAACAACTTTTTCCAATATTTTCGACATAACGGGAGATTAGATACAGGACGATAATTTTTATATACTTCCTTATCCAGACCAGATTTTTTCAGCAATGGTCTCACTAATTTCCCTTGTACACTGGTGGTACCTCTGATTGGTCAAATGACACATTAATTATGTTGGTAATAAATGAAACAACAGCATCTAAGTTCTTTTTTAAAATCAAAGTTGGGATTGGGTCAAGTTTCCATGCTTTGTTCGGTGCTTTGCCAAGAATTGCTCTCACTTCGTCTTCTGTTGTGTGTCGAAAACTCATTAACGGATCGCCACTAAAATGAATATCCACGAACAGCGATGTTTCGATGTTATAGGTAGTAAGCTTTCTCAGTCCATCTCTAATTGTTGCCACTTTATTGATAAAGAATTTAGAAAATTCATTTGCCAACTCCTTATGGATGTTAAATAATTTCATGCTTTTTCCCCATCAGTGACTTTGTTAGTTTAAAGAGTTGTTTGTTGTCCTTACCACACTACCCGATTTTTTGGGAAAAATAGTCTTGTTTGGTTTTATATAAGAGTTGTGCTGTTTTGGAGGATGCGTCCCTGAAAATTTGTCTATGAACATCCAGTCTTTTGTTACGCTATAGTCTTTCAGCTCTGCGTCTCTCGCGTTTTGCGTCACGGAGTTCTTCAGAGTACCACTTGGTGTTCGGACGAAGTAATACAGATTTTTCGTCAGGGGTGCATGTTTTTCTACAGCGTCATGAATAATGGTGTTGTAATGGTCCACTATTTGAGCAATAGATGAATTCTCATTCGGTGTATCAAGAGTTATGTCCTTTGAAAACCCACCGAAATCAACATTTTTCCATTTCCAGAAAGTTATTTCCTTCACAGTTTGCTTCGGTTTTTCAAAGGATAGCACTGCTTGAATGGAATGATGATCACAAAGAGAGTTTCCGTGTACATCAGATAAGTTTGGTTCATGCACAGAAGGTTCAGCCATAAGCACAGTTGATTCAGATCTTGTTATCAGGAGATCCAGTATATGTCCACAATTATGGGTAGGTGTGGAAACATGTTGAATCAAGTTATGATCTAATGTTTGCAAAAACTTTACTGCATTTGGGTTTTTTCATAATCGATATGGAAATTAAAATCTCCTGTAATAATGGTTTCATGGGGAATTGTGACAATTTGATGTTCCGTACTGTCTCTTTAATAAGTTGCTAGTATATGTACATTTGTCAAATGTTGCTAAAAAGACTCTGTCAGTGATCAATTTAAGATACAGTGATTATATTAATGTAGGGCTGTAATATTAAAACCTTTATTGATTATATATGCACATATTTAAATTTTGCTAGCGGCTTTCAAATTTATAATTATGTTTCAAATAATTAAGTCATCTATTTACATGTGTGTGATTATACCCTGTAATCTCCTGTGTGTAGCAGTTTGTATGTTGTTGTGTGGATACTGTGTGAGTGACTGTTGGTATGAGCATAGAGCAGCCTGTAGGTTTCCGGTCATCTGTTGACAGATTCCCAGAATCTCCCAGGAAATGTCTCTATATAGACAACTTTTATACCATACCCGATCATGGTGGACTTGGACCTGTAGCTCATCTAGAGCTGTTTGTGATAATGTTGTATCAATGTGTCTGTAACACAAGAACTCCAGGAAGTGTAACATTACAAACACTTGGATATTTAATGCAGGTTCTTTGTTCTGTAGAGCAGACTGTTGTTCTGGTATTAGTTCACCGATATAACATATTTTGTTATCAAGTATAATATCCCATGCTACAGCCTGTCTAATCTTTGTAGACCAGGACTGTCCCCCTACAGCCTCAGTGAACTTCTCTCTGTCAAAATGGTCTCCATACATGAGATAATGCTGTGCTAACTTGACCTTTGTCATCTGTATAATAGGTAAAGCCTCCCAGTATCTGAATGTCTTGTAATAATACATGGCAATGTACAACATGTCAGAAACATACCCAAACTTGGCTGATAATTTCAGCATGTGACAGGATATTTTGTCTGTAATATGCATCTGTTTGTTGATACCCGTGTTAGTGTAAATGTTTTGTAATACAAAAGCAGTGTTTTGAAGTGTGGAAACTGTAAATTTCTGTATTGTAGCAACTTGATTTTGTGTGAGGAGTGACTCAACAAACTGCTCCATGGTGAATATGGCTTTGATAAGGCCACATAGGTCTTCTGGTATTTTTCCAATTTTAATGGACCCCCAGACAAGTTCTGTATCATAATCAACTTCAGACTTTATTGTACTTTCATCTGTACAAATAGAAAGTCTAGGATTGTACAGGACATTAATGATGTAGGGCCTGATAGATGAACTCTGTAACAGACAGGCCAGACCTTTCTTGTACAATTTATGTAACTGTAGGAACAGTCTGTTTTGTGCTGAGCCATGAACCTTTGTCAGAAACAGGTTGTTTTGTGGGATGAAAAAGTTTGGACAAACTCCCTCATACACCCATTTAAGGAGGAGTTTAAAGCAGACCCAGAAACCGGCCAAGAGATTTTGTGGACTCAAGTGAGGTAGTGAGTTTTGTTGAATCGCCCAGAAAATTGTTGTCTTTGCATGATAGGAGCACAACAGTTTATTTGTTTCTTCTGATTGTTGATTTAAAACTTCTTTTAAGAACAGTTTTAACAATCCATAAGTCAAAAACTGACAGTGGTTCATTGATGACACAAGTTTATATTCTGCCCAAGAGAAAGAAATTCTCCATTCCTCATTTTCATGTGGTCCTAATTGGTGTCCTATTGCTACAAAATGACATCCATTTCTGACAATGTCATTGACAACGTCAGGATCAGGCCATGAGTGACATCTGTCTATCCATGAGGAGGCAGACGGAGGCCAAAAGTCACAAACAAAACAGTGGGCATTGTCATATTCTATTACTCCGTGCATTACACCACTACTACAGGGTCCGTGTACAGTAGAATTAGGAAAAATTAAATTACAAGTTAATTGTCTGTATGTAGAACTAGATATATAGATTCTGTCATTTATTCTGAAACATGCTGATTGGATTTCTTCGTCTTCTGCTGGTGTCAGTAACTGAAGTAAAGTGAATCCTGGTGGACTCTCAGAACTGTCAAAGAGAATCAAGGTCGTGTTGGCTGTGTTGTAATACTCAGATTGAGATATTTCCATGATCACTCGCTGGTCGTTTTGCCAGTACATAAAGTCTATATCTGATCCCTCCAGTGTGAATCCTTCCCTCCTACTTCCACTCAACATCCTTATGGTCCCATCATTAGGTATCATTCGTCTCTTCACCATCTCCCTGATGTCCTCTGTCTCCCTCCTCATGGCCACCTGTTGTGAGGTCCCCACTATATCACACAGTCCCACAAATACTGACTCTGTCATGTGCTGCAGTCCTTCACATCTGCCAATAATAGGATGCATATTTTTGAAAATTTAAGATGTTAACACAAATTCTGATTTTTCATTCATATTTTTCCATCATATTATAGAAAGATAGGATATTTATTTCAATGTATGGTACTAAGAACTGCGAACGCTAACGCCCGTTTCCCGCCTACATTTTACATCCAAAAATTTCGAAATTTCTTTCAGATATTCAAAAACAAAGTTATCTACTAAAAGTTATAATCAAATCCTAATTCATTTATATCAAAATAAAATTTGCAGTGAAATTATTAACTTTTAAACACAAGTTTTGCTTACGGGGGGTCTAAAACAATTTTCATTGAAATCGGTGTCTATGAGTGAGGAAAATATTATTTAGCGGCCGATATATGCATAAAAATTTAATAATCACATTTCTACGTTGGATAATAAAGTAAATTTTCATTTTAATTCATATTTGTGAACAATTTTATGAAACGTTACAAAGCAAAATGCTTTTTTGAATGTATTTTGGTCTGTAGACATATTTCCCCCCCCCCCCCCCCTTTGGTATAAATATGGTAAATTACAATAAATAAAACCCCTCAAAAGGAATTTTTGTTTCATGGGGGGATGTTTTTAAAAAAATCCGTTTCCCGTTAGTTTTTATTATGAAATGAACTATTTTAACCCAAAATACAAGTTATCTCTCTTTGTTTGTCCAAATCTTTTATATTTAATGAAAATATACATAAATGTTTACATTATTATATAACAATACACTTAATTAGACAATTATCGAAAAAAATACTTTCAGTTAGGTGGCTAGACAATGCTATTGTTCGCAGTCCTTTCATTTGTTTGGTTGATTTTTCAGAATTGATATATTTTTTACTATAAGCAAAATCTAACAGAAACATCATAATGTATACATGTGATATGTATGTAAGATTACTTTGACAGATAATACTAACACAGGGATTAGAACCAATTTACATCCTGAAATGTAATAAATTCAATAAAATGCAAATTACTTGTTGCACCTTAATTGTATTTTTGTAAGGAATTTACTTGTTAGAAATTATATAACATTTGACTTAATTGTGAATGTTAATATAAACAATGTTTTAATTATACTCTGTCCAGAGTTTTTGCTTCCACCACTTTTCGCTTGATATTTAGATACTCATAAATACCTTTGTGCACAAACTACGTTCATCCGCTAATATCATTTAATATTTATTAGTTTGACGAGATATTGGCGCCCCTGATTGTTTAAAAAATTTCTTTGATATCTGCATCGATAAAATTTTAGCCGGATCCATATTTCTCTACTGTTCTGATATAACACTGTTCATAGAACGGGAACTCCCAAAATAAACACTGTCGACAAAATGTAAAGTTGTCTTTGTCTGTTTTATTATGAGCAAACAAAAGACAATTTTATGAATATATACCAAATTAAAAGTTTAACCTTGAAAAATACACAATACACATTATTTTATTCTTTAAATAGAAAATTAAGCGTCTTCTCACGAATTTGTCTGCTTGAGATCAATGATCAACATTTACGGCGAGGCTGGCTGTTCTAATTCCAGGAATAATAATAACTAGTAGACTACATGTAATTGTTCTCGAACAATTAGAGGTCTTTCCACCAAAGTTTTTTAAAAAAATTGCTAGATTGCCCGATAAAAAAATATTATACCTGTGTTATATATTGTACTAGAATTTTTTTCCACTTACTCTGAACAAAACTGATGTGCTCGCCAAGTGAATATTCTTTACACATTGTCAAGCATATAAAGAGAGAAGAGAACCTAACAATAGAAGAACGTGTTCTAGAGGCTAGCTATCTTTGTACAATATGAATGGGTTCACTGTAAAAACAATTTCCACTTGAGTAACCACAGGACTTGATGTGATACCTGGCTGACCTAATTGAATACCTTATTGCGCAATCCAGCAAGCTATTGAAATCCTTACTATAATTCTGTATTTCAAAAGATATGAAAATTCATTAATTAACAGATTTTCAAATGACCTTCAGAATCTAAGTGCACTGAAGGCATTGGTAAAATTGCCAAGTCTCTATCTCTTATTGTTTCAGAGGAGTAGCGATAACAAGCGTTTCGTACAATAGGGGCTATAACTCTGTAATTATTCAAAGGTATGAGCCAAGGGGCTATATTTTAAAATGTCTTAAGATGTCCTACTACATCCATGAAAAAGTTTTTCTCTACCACCCTAAACAAAAGAGATATAAAAACTCATTAATTAACAGCTTCTCAAATGACCTTGACCTTTGACCTTTATGTCATTTTGGTCGGCCGAGGTAGACGCTTCCATCCCAAGTGGTTCGAAGTCTCTATGATAAATAATAAAAAAGTTGGAAGTGATTTTATGGAAATTAAAATACTTTCAGGGGCAATAACTACTACAAGGGGGCCTTAGATCCTTTTGGTATGATAGATTTAAGAACCCTCTAAGTGTGATGAAGACATTGGTAAAAGTTCCAAATCTCTATCTCTTATGGTTTCAGAGGAGTAGCGATTACAAGCATTTCCTTCTCAAAGGGCAATAGTTTTTTTGACACAGGGTCAACTGGTACCATAACTTTTAATGACCAATTACATAAAGTTTAAATTGTTTGGATAACTCTAATAACAAAAAAGTCACCTCGAGTTAAATAGAAAAAAAAGAAGAAGAAGAATAAAAAACATATAGAAAACAAGAGATCTTTCACCTGAAAGGTGGAAAGACCTAATGAACATATAGGCCAATACACTTTACGGGAACACTGCTGTTCAAATTTGTTAAATTAACACACGTACATGATGGGTCAGCAGCATAAGCATCGTATAGCAAAGCTTTAAGTAGTGCATCAACTCCTTCAGCGTATTCCAAACGGCAGATATACCATTTAAGTACCTCACTGGCTATCTAGTTACCATAACATTTTCAAAGGTCACACATTCATACTATTCTTTGTCGACATATCAACTATTTTCGTCCACGATCGCGTCTTCTTGCATAATGGTTAGGTCCAATTGCATATTCCAGCGATCTCACGTTAAAACCAGTTTTAATAAACCTTGATGCACAGTGAATACTATCACAAGCCATCACATGTATTTCCCGTTCTTTTTCAATTCAGTCGGTTCAGATTTCAACGTTCTATTTGTGTTAAATACCTTAAATTCAGCTCAATAGTTCGCATCAGCTGAAGGCACATCCGTTTCAAATATTGTTGTTTCGTATTCATACGCGCTGCTTCAGTTACATTATTTACATTTTTGATCAATGACACTTCATGTTTCATGATTTGAAAATGTTTTAATAATTGATATGAAATGAATTTATTATTTTTTCAATTGATCGACGTATCAAAGGAAAAATTGACCGGAAAACTTTTTCATCAATGCGCTACGCGCATTGATAAGTTTTCCAGTCAATTTTTCCTTTGATGCGTCGATCAATTGAAAACCCCCCCCCCAATTAAATTCATTTCCTAAATAAAATGCATGTAATATTAACATATCAATCAATTATCCATCCTCACAATGTCAGGGGTCATTAGTCAACTCCTTGCTGACATTGTGAAGATATCATTCATTTAAGTGCTTCACATTTTGGGGGTTTTTATTATAAATTCAGGCATTATTAGAGGGGGTATATTTACTGTAATGTACTCATTTTACTTGTTTGGTTAACTTATCAGAAGTGATATATTTTTTACTATAGGCAAAATCTAACAGAAACACCATAATATATACATGTGATATGTATATAAGATTGCTTTGACAAATAATATTAAAATTAGGATGTGTCATTTCTACAACATGACATTTTATAGAACCAATTCACATCCTGAGAAATAATAAATTTATTAGGTTCCAAAATACATAATGCACCATTGTGTTTTTGTCAGATTCTTTAGTTAATGGAAATTATGTAACATTTTACTTTGTGAGTACACTAGTATGTACAATTACATGTATTCTGCATATTAATTACGTAGGGTTCGAAATTCAAAGAGTCAGCGCAGGCAAAAGTAAACAGTGTCCCGAAAATCAAAATGTCTGCGATTCGTTTTAAATTCAGGGCTACTTGTATAATTGATTATAAAAGTTTAATAATTACATTGAGAAAAATCAACTCTAGTGTGAGCGTGTTGCAAAACAACAAATGTCAACTTGGCCTTTGCTGGGGAGAATAACACAGCCTTCCAAAATTCAGATCAGACGAGTACAGCAAGTTGAACATTAAAGCACATAATTATTTAATCTTTTGAAATTAAGAAGCATCGATCGACTCTTTACAAAATATTTTACATTGATTTGTAAAAAATGAACATGTTGAAAAATATATAATGAAATAAATACATACGTAAACCGCTTTTGTTTGTTTGAAAATGTTATGTAATATATATTACATGTTAACCCGAGGGCAATACCAGAAAATAGAAGGTAGAGGGCGACATAATACTTTAGGGCTTTCCTGTCACACCAGGGCAAATATTCTGGTATATATAATCCTCGCAGCCATGTAATATTATGTGTAATAAATAACAACTTATTTAATGTATTGCTTTTAGAAAATATCATCATTATTAGGAGAGCAATGTTGAATTGGAGTAACTTATAAATGAGATGCAATGTATCTTGAAATTACTAACTGCCAGTACTATGTTAGTTAAAAGTACTACATGTAATTGAAAATCTTTGTTTTTAGATTTTGACATGTTTAAAAGAAGAATAGAGGCGTTTTGATAAGTTTAAAAATGGCTTGGTCTGTGTATAAAATATGCCATTTAAAACAATCATGTGCTATAAGTTTTTTATTATTCAAAATTTGAGAGACATTAAAAATCTATTAATTAACACACATCTTTTAAAATGAATATTTTTAAATGAATATTTTATACAACATTGTGACTAAATTTGAATAAAATTTAGAAGATTGATTTTCTCTTACATTCTTGTTGGAAATGACTCCATTTTGAAGGCAATATATACTGGCAACACTTGTTGAATTACCTTGCTATTTTTAGGTTTGGTAATTTTCTTATCCAGGTGTTGTACTTTCATTTTGTTATAACTTTTTATTTATTGTCTTTGACCTGTCTGGAAGTTTAGTCAAGATTGATTTTCACTTACATTCTTGTTGGAAATGACTCTATTTCGAAGGCAATATATACTGTCAACACTTGTGGAATTACCTTGCTATTTTTAGGTTTCAATTGGTAATTTTCTTATCCAGGTGTTGTACTTTCATTTTGTCATAACTTTTTATTGTTTAACTCTTTATTGTCTTTGATCTGTCATGAAGTTTAGTGAACTTCAAAAATATATATTCAGAAATGAATATTGACTTGTAAGTAAGTTTATTTTTCAGTTTCTTTCAAATGAAGTCAACTTGAAATTTAAAGGGGCATGGTCAGGATGTTTTGCCACATTTAATGTTTACAATGCTTAAGCAAGGCATTTATAATAGTCAACCAAGTGTGTCAATGATCGAGTTATATGCGAGATACAAAGCTCACAATACATTGTTTTGTGAGCAAAGTTTGTTTAAATTTTGAATGTTGATAAGAAAAGTCCAGGTTTAGAGTAAAACTAATGTGACAGAAACTAAAAACTGTTTAATAATGTTCAAAACGAATTAGCAGATAGAAAAAAATCAGCTTGAAGAAGAGCTATACCGGTATATCGAACCAATATAATCAGAAACTTGGCATTAGCCCTGTTTACATAACAAACAATTGTATGCTCTGTATCTTGCTTAAAACTCAGTGGTAATGGAAGCAAATTGAAAGTGGGGGGGGGGGGGGGGGGTAGACTAATCAAAAATCTTGACAAGCAAAAAAAGGTCTTTGGTGTATATAAATTTGCAAAAAACAAAGTGGGGAGGCTCCCGGTTCCGACGTCTGCGTAACTCTACGACTGACACTCAAATTTTGATTGATCGTTAGAAATGCATTACTCAAGCATTGTAAACAATAAAAATAGAACAACAAAATTTAATTTCCAATTTTCTTGAACAGGTCTGTTAGCTTTTGTTTTAAACTTTTCATTAGCCAAGTACCGTTAACTACTTGGTTATTCATTCAACTATTAATATACCAACTGTCGTCTAAAATTGATTTCAAGTAGTAGTGTAAAAGTACCCTTTCTGGCCCAGATACCTTACTATTGGCTCCAGAGTGAAGCTGTGGAGCCACTGACGTCATCCATAACCATGGCAACCCCGATGTCGTCATCCATAACCATGGAAACCAACACCCTTTTTCTAATTATAAACCGATAACAATTTTCACCCCTTGACCTCTAGTCTTTGTTTGTTTAAACAATTATTATTTAAATATGCCTAAATGCCACGTTATTGATAAATGATCAATTGTCTAATAGAGTTGAACGTAAAGCATAAACGGGATTCTTGCACCCCCTAATGGGAGTTTTCCATGACATAAACAGTACAACCTGTTCGTCTAATCGATAAAAGACGTATACAACAAAAGGAACAAAAGATCTCATTGAAAATGCATTTGAATAGAGATTTACTCGACCGAAATACTACAGGTAAAGACATGTTTAAATATCACAGGTAGAAACATGTATCAATGAATTTGGACATTTAAATGCCAGGTGTGTTCACACATCATAGATTATAATACTATAGACATGAACAGGTAACTGATACAAATAAATATTTTCAAAGATATAGAATATATAATAACAACACTGTTTTTTTTATTTTTTTTATTTTTTGGTTACATATTTGTTTATTCTTTTTTTATACATAGATTACAAAATTTAAGTACAATACACATTAACAATCATACATAAGCTTTCACATCGTTTGCATTGACTCAGGAATTAAATTTCGTAGGCCAGTGTAACCATTTTAAGGTATTGTTTGTTTGGTCCACGTCCTCTAGATTGTGATATTTTTTCCACTTTGAATTCGTCATCTTTCCGGACGTCCACTTTCTGTAGTTCCGCTTGATAAAATGTTCCTTTGATCTCTTCGTTTAGATAGTCTTCAAGTCTGTAAATGGGCAATCCTCATCTTAACCGTCTCTCCGATACTACAAAATTTTCTCCAGACCACTTCTCGTCGTATTCGCGTGAAAACATGTTTCTAAGATGACTGATTCGTACATGATCCCCTATTTTGTATTTATAGGGTTTCCTTACGTTTTGTTTTCGGTAAAATGGGTGTCCTTTTGGGCAAATACATCTTCCACCAAAGGTCTCTCTCCTTATCCCTTGTCACTTTAACGGGAGCCATGCCGATTGTTCTATGGTAGGGTGCATTGTAATTTCTGGCAAAGTCCTGCAGCTTATCAACGTAACGATACGATTGTTTGTAAGTGATGTATCGATACAGTTTAGTCTTGATCGTTTTTATCACTCGCTCGGCATAATTGGCTTTGTCTTCGGTATTCTTGGCGTACAAATGATCGATGTTTTCCTCATTCAATAAAGCATTAAAAGCCCGGGATCGGAACTCTTGTCCTTTATCTGAGCGAATTCTGGTAGGACGACGGCCTTCTCGAAGAACATTTTTAAGAGCTGCAGTGACGCTTTGGCCATTTTTGTCTTTAAGAGGTTGCATCCACAAGAATTTAGAAAATATGTCAATTACAATCAGTACAAACGCCATTCCATCGTTTTCCTTGCTATATTTTGACATATCCATTAAATCGACATCCCATTGATCATCTATGCCAAGGGCGATGACTTTGTTTTTCTTTAAAGGTCTCCGAACACCTCTCTGAAGACTGTACGCTTCTTGTCGTTGCAACCATTTTCCGATCTTGTATTTACTCAAGACCTATTTTCCCTCCTGCCTTACATATCTATATAATTTCTCAGGTCCCGTGAAACTTCCGGCATTGACAGGATCGTAGTATATCTTTGCTAAATAATCCTCCCAGGACATGTTGACACTTCAAGACTCATCGATGGAATGAGGAAACGTGTGAACATTCTCCCTTTTTATACGATATATCAAATCATGTGACATATACCACGATAATAAAAACAATAGTAACAATCTTCGTTTCATTCTTTATTTTGAACACATATCCTTATTTGTGTAAAAATATGTAAGAATGGTAAGGAAATAGTACGGATAACAGTCTAAGAACTTTCTTCATTATCTGATTCCTGTTTATCTTTATCCTCTTCAGAATCGACACCCTCCTCTTCAGAATCGGCATCCTCCTTTTCAGAGTCGGTATCGTCCTCATTCCACCCTTCTTCCAAAAGATGACGGTTTTTGTTCAAGGCCATTTTGACAGATGTCTGTTCATTATAACCATCGGTAAGGAAATTTTTGACATCTCTCATAATTTCCGAGTGAATAGGTCCGTTTTGTAACTGCAAGAAGAACAAGATGATTAATCCATAGTTCTCTGAGAATCTTTTGAGGTCTTTGGAATTGATTTTTTCCTCTGTTTTTAATCTGGCATCTTTTTTAGATAGACCTTCTCTGATATATTTATCGTATTTTTGGTCCCATTGCTTTTCATTATGTTGTTTGGCTCGTTTTCTGAGATAGTTAAAAAGACTTCATATTCCTGGTTTTCCTGTTCGTCTTCTTTCTCTTCGGGATTTATCAAAAACCGCTTAAGAGTGGGTTGATCCTCATCATCGTCATCGCCCCGTTTACATTTTAAGGAAACATTTTTCTGGGCACCAACGTTTCATATGTCTCTGCAAGTCGTGGATATTTTCAAAAAGAAGGCCACAATCATCGCAGGAAGACATATCTTCAGAGGGAAGGTCTGTTTCTGTATTTTTTGATGACGTCAATTGTTGATCAGTGGAAGAAACTTTGAGATACGTCTGATTGTTTAATGAGTCGTTTAAAGAATGCTAGTTTGTGTCTGTTCTGAAAACTGATCCTTAGTTGGAGATGCGTCTTTTTGCTAGGCGGGTCCTTAGAATAGTGAGGAACATGTTCCGTCTTCTTCGGTTTTATAGACGATAAAATGTATTTGCGCATGCGAAGATGTTCAGATGTGGTTGGTTTCAGGTCGATACGTAGATATCCGTAAGGTTTAGAGGTGGCTTCCTTAAAATGTCTTAATAGATGTTGAGGGTTCTCGGGATACATCTGTCGAGCCAAAGTCATGACTTGCTGTCTGTCCACGGGGTTATTAAACAGGACGAGATAGTGACAGTTTCGTCTCTGAGTCGGATCCTTGTTATAGTACAGATTTTGATTGATTGCCATGACTGATAAGTTTCTGTGATGACTACCCTCCGTAAATAACTCGTTAATTCTGGAATCCTTAGCTGCTGTAGACATAAGATCATCTAGAATTATCGCAAAGAACGACATCCGTTGTGTTTTCGTCATAAGCAAATGGTTCAACCTCACTTAAATCGTGCTTTGTATGCTCGCCCATGTTTTGAAGAGGTTTGTCGTTAGCATTTGCCATTCACATTGATAAATTGTGATACAAACACATCAAACATTTGTGCCGTACCAATAATCAATGCCCATTAATTATGAAAATTTTCCTTTCGTTTTCAATTCAGCCGGTTTAGATTCCAACTTTCTAATTGTGTTTAATCCATTAAATTCAGCTCAATAGCTCTGCTTCAGCTGAAGATATTTCCATTATGATTTTTGAATATTGTTGCTGTTATTGTTTTGTATTGATACGCGCCGCTTCATTTACATTATTTAAATTTTTGATCAATGACCGCTCACCTTTTATGATTTAAAAATATTTTATTAAATGATAAGAAATGGATTATATAATTTTTCTATTGATCGACGTATCAAAGGGACAATTGATCGGAAAACTGCGCTTGAAATTGATGAAGTTTTCCGGTCAATTTTTCCTTTGATACGTCGATCAATAGAAAAATTATTAAATTCATTTCTTAAATATAAAGTAAATGTTTTATTTGGTATACTCATTATTTGCCATTTATACAAGTCGGTAAGATATAATCGTCACATGGTTTGTAGTTCCGCTATTGCCCCAGATGGAATTTACTGACCACGTAAAAACCATATTAGGTCAACTACAAACCATGCAACTAATAATATACACACACGCACAGCAGCGATGCTATGTATACCCTTCGCAACAAGTTACGCGAGGGTATAATAAAGAGATAAAATAAGATCTATTTACACATAATAAAATCACAGTCTAACAAATGTATACATATGAAAATAATACATTTTTTAACCTAGTCTTCTTCTATTTTTTTTTTTTTTTGATTGAATGCGAAAGACTATTTTCGGTATGTTCCATAAAGATTTGGATTCCGTTGTCGTGCTGGCGCTTGTGAAGGAATACCAAAAGTACATGTAGTTGGTGTTTGTTGAGTAGTAAATATCGCTTTATTCACGATCCCAAATGGATTTTCCATCTTAACCCCCCTTTCCTCAGACACACACTCATCCTTTTCCTCTTCTGGGAAGGATCCATCACCGATGTACTGTGTTTTTTCGATTTTTACTAATCGAGCCTCCAGAAGCTGCCATTTTATTTTATCAGGCAAAAGCTTGTAGAATTTTGTGTTTTGGTATCTTAGCAGATTGTATGGTACTAGTAATTTAAATGCCCGATTATAAAGACTCTCCAATTCATTTTTTGTCCCATAAAGCAGAAATTTTGCAAAAAATTCCACCATAGTTTGGGTCTCCTTCACATGCCCTGTAACTTCACCGACAATGAACTCGATTTCAGTCAATAGCCAGTTCTCACATTTCTGTAGTAGTGAATTGACTTGATATTCTTTGGCCAATGGCAAAACCACATCAATGATGCCTTCTTTAAAAGAAAATATAAACATGGTTGGTTTTTCTCTGAATTTTGAGTAAACGTCACACAAATGAAAAAAAAATCATATAAGCATAATTTATCTTAATAAATGATTCTTTTATAAGCCAAAATGCCATATTTTATTAAACAGATGGCACACAAACACTCTTTTAAGAGGGCTGGGTGGTTGTCACAGTAGCCATTTTTAGGCTATATTTATCTCCTTTTGAAAAAGAGCTGTGTGTAAAGATATAGGAAACTGTTCAGATTTTAAAGCTAAAATATGTTGATTTCTTCTTCACAAAATGTAAGTTTTTGGCCTAAATTATCATATGTAAAAATTTCAGGAAGATCAGTTTGTTAATTTGTTGACCAGGCAACCTCCTTTATATCCTTTACAGAATCTGTAAATAACAATTCAAGCTACAATTTTGTCTTTTTGTGATTACAGACGTTTAATTAATTTTTATTGTCACGTGACACGCAACAGCGTGGATGTACTTTCTCGACTCTGGTGTTTTTTTTTTGGTCAATTTTTTCCTAAGCTCGTTTTTCTGTGGAGTTTACAATCAGCTTAAATGACACAGTCTTTAGAGCGATCGGCCGCATTGCCAACACCTTCCCTAAGATTGTGATTCAAAACTGTTTAAAATGTAGTTGTTCTGTATATACATGTAGTTTCTTCAGTAGTGTTAGTTGTAGTGCTAGATTTTGTTTTCTTAGTTTTTACCAATGTAATTTATTTCTTTTGTCCTGAAGAAGGGACTGGTTGTCCCTAAAATTTGACATTTGAAATTTCAAATATCATAATTCTTTTCCTATGTCAAAAAGTTATAATGTTATAAACTGGTTACAAACTCTTTTAAGCAATGGTATATCATATTACAGATACATGAAAATGCCACCTTCGCACTGGCATAATTTATCCGGAACAGTGTTATTTGTTCATACCATAACTTTTGAAAAACCTTCGTCAGTTTTGAAAAATCATCGTCATTGAATGTTAAACCATTACTTGGTTAAGACGGCTTGTTATATTTTTGATACAATTTAATCGTAAGATATCTTTAGGGAATGTAAATTTTTTTATGTTTACATGTGCGTTACTCTAGCAATACTAGTGTATTCTCTCTCTATTCTTTGTTAATATAATGAATGGTTTCTACAAAGTTATGTAAACATACTGTATCTATGAAGAAAAAAGAAAAAATTAACTGCGTTTGAATTCGATATTTTCATGTTAGAACTTGTCCTTTAAGTGTCGTCGGTGACCGAGTATTGAACAATGAAGTATTTTATCATTCCTACTGTTAAAACGAATAGTATCATACTACATGTAATGAACGCTCATATTGAAAAATCATGATGAACTTGAATTATATCTAAACGATAGATTGTTTGCCATTTCATGCACATTAAATTATTGATTAAACACATTCTTGTTTTGCTTTATTTCATACTGCAAAAATCTATAGCTAATACTATTTCTTACCATTCAATTTAACATATTTCATAGGACAGACACTTCAAAGGAAAAGAACAATCTCCTCGTAAGATTTATCGGGAAGAGTAACTTCATTCTGTTTTTCCTTTCCATTCGAGGCCAGCATTTTTCGGAAAACTGGAGAAGCTTGCATTAAAACTCCCCGAGAAAGATGAAAATTTTTGTCCTCAACGCAAAGAACGACATCCGTTGTTTCTTCGTCAAAGGCAAACAATTCCATTCTGCTAGATTGGAAAGAAATTTTCTCCATATTCAGCAAAGGTTCGGTTTCATTGGCAGTCGCCATTTTGAGAGAAGATTAGGCCAAGTTAATGAAACCGATCACAATATTAACCACTACAAGTTATTTACGGTAGCGTATTAATGTCAAATTGAAAAAAAATATTTGTCATTTTTTTATTACTTTAATGTGTAAATACACTTTAATGTGTAAATTGTACACTTAAATGTGTAGATTTTACACTTTAAGTTTTTAAATTTTTTACTTTACAGATTAAAGTGTAACATTCACAGATTAAAGGGTAAAAAAAAACCTAGTGTCAATGTGGCATTAATACGCTCCCATAATAATCGAACCTTGCTCTTAAAAAAATATTGAATCTTTGACAAAATGAGCAAACAAGTATTGATAGATGAAATTAGGTATTGAATATACGGGATTCTTTTTATTTTATTTATGTTTACTCGAAAAGCAAAGCGAATGAGAGGATATGGAATACATTTATGATGCTGTATGATTTGATGAAATATCAGCTATATTCCGGATTTTCATAACCTGGAGTAATCGTTCGTTACACGAGTTATCTATCCATTAGAACAGTATAGCGCTATGTAAGCAATGTAAACAAATGGTTGAAAGAGACGTTTTTTGTCTGGTATAATCGATTGTTGGTGCAATATAAATACAAACGTGCAATTAAAGGACGCTATAATACTTCAAACCAATAGGGCGATTTGACGAGCGTGTTTGATTGTGTAGTTCTTGACTGTGATGTGTGTGGTTTCAGGAGAGCGCACTGATATATGTACATTGTATCATCAAGACCAGAGAAGTAGACAGGCAAAGCCATCACGAAGAAGGAAAAAATGCTTCATGGATGGTTTTGTCTGTCCACCTCCCTGAGGAGAATATTTCATTGTATTAGCTTGTCTGCATTGATCATTGTTGGAAGTTATAATTACACTTCCTCTTGATGTCTTTTATTTACCGGCATATTAATTAATTGCTAATTTTAATTTCATCATCAGAGGAGTTTAAGAGATTATGGATAGAAACCTATTTTTGCATTTATCATTCCTTTCTTAATTTTTTTGAAATTTTACAATACATGATTTTGATGTGCATAAAGGGAAATGAGAGTCAGATAAAAGTAATAAGATGCAAAAATTAAAACGAGCAAACAAACGCAATCTTCGGAAACAATGCTTAAGCAGTCTTCTCAATGACTTTAAAATAAAAGGTATTTCTTTTTTTAAACCAAAAAAATAAAAAAATTAATTTCGATAAAGCACTGTGAGATTTAATTTCAACGCCCTCAGTACTCTGTTTGATATATACAACAATTTGTTTTGTTAAAAATTTCGAATGGTTGTCATCAATTAAACATCCTGTAAAACAGCTACATGCAGCTGCCTGAATTGATGACCATCGGTGCATGGTTAGATACCAATACCCACTGTGTGTGTATATTTTTTTCATGAAAGCACGGCATTTTGAACAAATGCAGCACAACATGCTAGCGAAAACATCGGGGTGTTTTTGATGGTGGTGGTGGTGATGGGGGGTCCAAATTCCCGTCTGTGAAAGTTGGGGGGAGGGGGGTCTCGCACACATACTTTCCATATATTGTTTTGCGGTGTTTCCCCCAAAAAGTAAAGGGACAGTTCTTTAGAAATTTTTATTTCTATATTTGATTTCTAGGATAAAATCAATTTTCAAGTTTTCAACTCCAGCTCCCTTTAATATTTTTATAACATCTCTAATTTCTGCGTAACAGGTGGATTGTTTTTAAAAGAGAAATCACTAATCCACCAGTCATCCGCTGACCTTGAAATACGAAGCCCATCTGTTAGCTCTGGAATAGAGGAAAAGAGGAATTGTCCCCAAAATAAAAATCCAATTGCCTTTCATTCGCGATGTTTATCTTTTGATCAACAATATGTCGCACTATAATTATATTTACATGTTATTGATTGTAATCAAACTCATTTTTGGTATTCTTGCTTTGGTAAGCTGATTTGAAATGTTATAAACTTTAATACTAGTAGATAAGTTTTTGTGTTTTCTGTTTCGTAATTTAAATATCATCAAATGTTGTTGTAGGAAAATTCGTATTTGTAAACTCTCTCACTGATTATTTATCTTCGATTAACCGGAAGTGATGAATATCTGCTTTTAGGAGAAGATAACTCTTTAAGTAACGATAACTCTGGTTTTTGGGGACGGAATAGTCAAGGACGGTAGAAACAAAATAAACGAACATTATGGTTAAGTTTAATAAAAAAAACAACGTACTCAATGCTAAATGAATTTAACTTTTATAAAATGTGTTCAATATTGATTTTTTGTAAAAATCTAAATATTGTTTATTTGATTGCAAGCTGTGAATTGTTTTCTAGCATTTTATTATACTTCAAACCACCGATTGCAATGAATGAAATTATTAAATTCAGTTAATTCAACTGTTCATTAATTTTTTAAGTTATAATACTAAACAACAATGAAGAAATAATTTTCACCTTTAAATCTATAATTCAATAAAACGTTTTATATCGTGTCTTTGTACAATTCTTTGGATAAAACCCATAGTTAAAGTATTTAATTTGGGAATTATCTTTTTTGTGTTTATTTGAAGCTTTTGGGATATCAGTTACACATTACCACAAATATCAAAGGGCATGTCTAGTTTAATTAAACTCGACAAAAAATCGAAATAATTCAACACATCTGTTGCATAATGGTGCACCATTCATGCCTTTTTAGTGTTTCATTGTTTATCCAATCAATAAAAATGTAACTTTTATGAGTCGGCGTCTTTTTATTTTATCTTTAATAAAATCATAAAATTTTAAGACATGTTTAAGACATGTTTACAAGTGGATTATCAATTAAATTAAATTTGACCATCCTATTTTGGTTGCGAGATCAGTTTGAGGTCATTATCTTTTCCCCTCAATGTCAAGTAAAAAATCTCAGACGAGTCAATAAAATTGCAGTCTGTGCGTCATCTATTTTATGATATTTTGTTTTTCTTCTACCATAACATAAAATTACCACAAAATGTCTATCGGTAGATACAACAAAATTGAAATGAATAACAAACTTAAATAAAAACATAATTATCCTGACCTGCATTTCTTAATGATATATGTTTATTAAAAATTGATTCTATTTTTTTTGCATATATGTATTTAGACATTGTATGTGGCAATACTAATGAACAGAATAGAACATACATACTAATAGAAAATAAGAGAAAAATACAGTTTTAAGTGAATATTAAATGATCATTAATATACCTGGTACATGTATGTGAGAATGAGAAAGAATAATATTGTATATTAAAATTTTATTTATTGCTAATATAAGACGCTTCGGCGTTTATAAATAAACCATATATTTGAGCGACTTGACGTACTAGATTGCAAACAAAAGAAATAATTTTAAAAGTACATTTTGTAATCAGTTGAAAATAATTTCTCTGTAGGAAGATTATTGTAAAAATATATCAATGCGTCCAGTAAGACTTATTGCATTTATCTAGTGTGGTGTGTCTTAAATTCACATAGTACACTTTACCAAAAAACAGGCCTCGGACCCACACCCCACCCCCGGCAAATACATATGGAGAAATAAGTCCGGTTTGTCTAATTTGCATACGGCCGCCATCTTGAAATTGAGGCTGTAACTATTTCAAAGTAATGTATAATGAACATTTGAAATTTCTCAAATAACTCAGAAACGATTACGCTGGAACTTTTTGCCATGGTATGAATCTCACCTTCACAACGGTAGAAAAAAAATGACGCTATTCGATTAAAAATTGATTTATTTTTTATTGTGCCGTTTGAATATGAAAATTTGAAGCGAGAAATGAACCATTTACATAGTAAAATAGTGAATTAAGTTGATAATTGCCAATTTCAACACAGAAGTTCGATTTTTTTAAATTGATATAAGCGAGTTGCCATGGTGCTCCCTAGTATTCGATATTTCATACTTTAAATTAATGTACATTTTTATTTCTTTCTAATTAAAATGAATGTGCCAATTAGTTTTAAAAATTGTCTTTTGGGGGGTTGTTGCTTGTAGGTAAAGGGGCACAAACCTGCAAACCTCTATAATATATAATTGATTTAAGCGACATTTCAGGGGCAAACAAAGGGTGTTTTAACTAGCTTTTGTTATCATAGACAGAGCACATGGATGTTTTACTTTTATTATCCTCTTCTGTGTGAAAATTTCCCCCCGACAACTTTCTAAAGTCAATACTAGGACTTTGGCGCACTTTGAACTATATGCATTGTGACGTCAGGATTTACGTAGTGTGGTTAATGAATATTAATGAGAAAAAATCGGACTTATTTCTCCACATGATAATCATCCTTGGTATTTCCCGGGAAAAAATTCTGGATCAGTGCATATACACTGTACTTTATTCTCATGCAAAGACTGTACCTGGTTGTAAATATTTCCTGAAAATTGTGACAAAGATTAATGACTTAGATAGTGATAGAAATAAAACCGGTTATTCTTATAAGTTTATATTGCAAACAACTTGACAAAAAGAATGTACTATGTTTAAAGCTTTTCTTATGAACAAAAGATGCAATATATGAAAATAAGCTCTTGCATACCAAAATGACTACAGTCTGTGACTAAAATGTCAAATAAGACCTTGCTTAAGAATTTGATTATTTTTGTTTTTAATTCGTTTTCAAAATCCGTTAGACCATTTCCAGTCCAGCGGCACCATTATCTTTTGGTACCTAAAACAATATCAAAATAATTTCAAAACTGCAAAAAATAAAAACAAACCATCGAACAATTTGAAAGTTTTTAACAAACAATTCAAAAGTGATGCAAATTGATTAAATTGCGCGACAAACATGTGATATCTGATATCATTAAAACAACTTTAAAATTATCTAATTATTTACAATTACATATACATGACTTTTTTATCATTTGAGATATCTATTTTATCATAAGAATAAAAAAAAATCTATATCGAAATCGGATATAATAAAAACCATTCTAATCATTTCTGTTCATTCGTCATAATGCAAGCATTATCCTATTCATCATGGCGAAGGTATATAATTTGCTTTTCAACAACTTTTTCAAATAATTTATCTTGAATAAAACAAACATTAATTCCATGCTTCTTGATTTTTTTTTTCATCTTTTTATGTTGCTTCGGTAATGATTACATAATAACGAAGATTAATCATATGGATGTTTGGTATGAGAAATGTAATAATATAACGTACCATATGACCTGCCTTCATAATCCAGAACATGGAGAAGTTCTCGTAGGTTTTCACGAATCCGCAGGTGGTTTTGATCTGTTGAGGACATGGGAACGGTTGCCTTTCGGCTTTCGAGTATTTTCCGTAAATGTCCAGTGTGCTCACCCATTTTAATGTACCTTCAATATATTCATAACTAAAAAAAAGATTGATGTTATATGAAAAAAATATTGATTGAATGAAAACATTAAAGATTTATTCCATATTTGTATAAAAAAATCTAGCCAACTTTTTTCTTATCAATTAATATCCGATATTTTACAAACGGTAGAGTAAAGGGAAACAAAATATGGTTTTATTCGGGTATGAAGTTTGCTAGCAGAGAAAAACTGTATTACCTGCGTTAGATAGTTATGTAATTTCTTTATGCAATAGTTGCAATTTCTATAGTCCATTGCATTTGAAAGTAATTTTTAGGGTTAAAAGAACGTATTTAGAACAAGTTAGGTCGAGTAGATTTTAGCGTTGTCAGTCTAGTCAGTTTTTATATATGAAATAGAGGAGGAAATACTAAGTGAATGTAACTTTGAATAAATTTTATGCGCTATGATATATATTATACTTACCAAGAGTGTTGACAATGATATCAAGCTGGCCCGTATAAACCGCTACCTGCAAACTTGTTTGTGAAACGAGCTTGTTAACTGGAACAATGCATAGAAAAAGTTGAAGTTAAAGAAATTGAGTTTATTTTTGATCATGACTATTTTGTCATCAATAACTGGAATAAAATAAAATTTTCATGATCAAAATAATTTCTTCCTTAATTTGTTATTCAAGGTTAAGTAAGATTAAGAAATAAGGGACAAAGATCAAAAGTTTGGGTTCTCTTCGGTGAAGTGCTCATGACATGGGTTAACCGGTGGATTGATCACCATTGTTGATATATTTTGCAGTATTTTTTTCTGAAGAAAAATTCATTTTTGCTAAGTCTTATTCAAGTAAAGGTTTATTAGATTGTACATAACCTCAATAAGTATATTTTTTAACACTTTTTAAAGAATCTGTTTGACAACAGTAATAAAAAAAGTTGCAATACAGGATTCCATCTTCCCAATTCAAGGGTTTCATGGCGAACCGTAAATTTAAACTTAATTTACCAGTTGAAGGAAAAAAGTAACACTCCTTGATGTATGTTATTCGCCGTAAAACTCAACGGGATTTTGACCAAAGAAAGATAATACTTTAAGGAACCCTTCATTGCTGATTTGCTCATTACCGCCAAAGAAAAATGTTTTCATGGACTAAACACAATAACATCCGCGTTTATACTTACTTTTAATGTTTCAGATCGATCCTCTTTACAATATATATATATATATATATATATATATATATATATATATATATATA